>OX463246.1:23673130-24175630 GCA_949820135.1 Sylvilagus floridanus | reverse complement strand
AGGGATCTGAGATTTTGCCTCACTTGCAATAGAACAAATTAGCACGTCACAGTTTGGTGGATGCTGAGAGAAGACATGAGACTCCATGGTCAGAGATGAAAGACTACATCACTCACAGAAATAGCAGTAGCAGGGGAACACGCATTTAGTGGAGTTGTTACGATGCCACTGAGGACACCCACACACATATGAGAGTGCTTGGGTTTGTTTCCCAGCTCTCCTCTCCATGCCAGTTTCCTGCCAACGTGCGCCCTGGGAGGAAGCAGGTGATCCACCTATGCTGGAACTGGATTGAGTTTCCAGCTCCTGGCTTCAGCCTGCTCCAGCCCTGGCTGCTGCAGGCATTTGAAGAATGAATCAGCAGATGGGAGATCTTTCTTTTTTCTCTCTCTCCCTTTCAAATAAATTAAATTAAAAAATTACAAAAAATAAAAGCAACAGTAAGCCTATTGCATGACTGTGCCAGTATCAGCAGAGCTGTGCCAGACAGACGACATCTGTATACCCAACAAGTTCCAACAAGGACATACTCACAGAGAGGACAGTAAGTAAGCCTACCCATCCTTTGCTCCACAGAGAAAGACTGCTTTTATTTTCAAAGCTATCTAATATGCAAAAGTCCTTGAGAAAACAGTCTGGAATAAAATCTGTAAGCACCTTTGCTCAAAAGTTGTACAAAAACCTGAGTGACTGATGGAGAACTGTCTCCCAACAGGGCAGGTATCACACATATCTCTCAAATCCACCATCTCTCTCCATCTTGCTTGAGAACCTGCTTCTAGCTATACATATTTCTTGTTAGGACCATTGCCAGCTTCCTACATGGTTATTCTGCTTCCATTACTGCCTCCTCTTAGGCAATCTGCATACGGTAGCCAGAAGGTACCTTGCAAAACAAATCTAATCGTATCACTAGTGTTTCAATTTCGATGTCACCCACTGCACTTTGGATTAAGCCAAACTTCCCTAGCAAGCTCCCCAAGGCCCTGAAGGGTGTGTGGTTTTGTCTCTGTCTGCGGGCACTTCCCTTGCTTCTCCTTCGAAGGTTCATTTCTAAAGAAATGCATTAAACATCTTTCACTTCCTGAAAAACAGAGGTCATAAAGTTGACTTCCAATTATGGATCTGTCTGGAGTATTACTGTATTAGTACAAAACAATGGTTTAAAAAGCATTGGGACTACTTCACATTTGGGGAGATTTCACAGTCGTAAAATATGAATTGTCAGCTCCTTTTAAAAAGTTTGTATCTGGGAACACTTGATCTGCAGCCCAACGTGGCATTTGACTGGAACATCCACTCTTCCTTCAGGTCCTCACACCTCACTCCCTGCTCTTGTTTATTTATTCCTTTACATTATCCACCCAACTTCCACTGTAACACATCAGGCTGTGCTCCCTTGGTCTGGAACACTCTTTCAACCCTCTCACTGTTTCTGCTGCTGCCACTCCTCTTCAGGTCTTAGTGGTTTCCTGTCCTCTGGGACGTTTTCTCCACCTTCCAGTAAACTGAGTAGGACGATGTGCTGGGGGACACTCATCCACTCAGCGCCCTGACAGCTCACCCATTTTCTGGGGCACTCTGCATCCCTATCAGGACATGAGTCATATGATATTATAAAGCCCTGTTTCCAAGTCTTCATCCCTTAGACTTTTAGGTCACAAGAGAGTAACCATGAGTCTTCTACACCTCTACATGCCTGTACCCAGGAAAAAGCCAAACACATTGTAGGAGCTCTATAAACACTTGTTGAATAAATAAATGACACAAGTTTGCTAAAAATAATCACTACTTGAAAATACTTGGCATATGTGTATTTATGTTTTTTTTATATTTTTTAAACAAGATTTTATTTATTTATTTATTTGTGAGGTAGAGTTACAGAGAGAGGGAGAGACAGAGAGAAAGGTCTTCCATCTACTGGTTCACTCCCCAGATGGCTGCAACGGCCAGAGCTGGGAGCTTCTTCTGGGTCTCCCAGGTGGGTGTAGGAGCCCAAGGACTTGGGCCGTATTCTATTGCTTTCCCAGGCCATAGCAGAGAGCTGGATCAGAAGAGGGGCAACCAGGTCTAGAACTGGCACCAATATGGGATGCCAAGGATTAACCTACTGCGCCACAGTGCCAGCCCCTATATTTATTTATTTTTAAAATGCATTCCACTTTTGATCCAGCTCCTTGCTGATGACCCAAGTGCTTGAGCCCCACCCATGTGGGACACCTAAATGAAGCTCCTGGCTCCTGGCTTCAGTCGGGCTCAGCCCACACCTTTGCAAACACTTGGAGAGTGAACCAGCAAACGGAGACCTACCTCTCTCTCTCTTTCTCTCTCTCTCTCTCTCTTTAAATAAATGAATAAATAAACAGGGCCTCTGAACTGTCCTTCCTTCTTCCACTGCCTCCTTCCCTAGAGAATCTAAAGGAACCACTTGAGTACAGAGGAGCAGCTCTGTCCTCCACAACAGAGGAAACAGTGGGAGGTACGAGATGACTGAAGTCCCTCCCAGGAGATCTGACAGCACAGGCCACCACCAACACTGCCCACTGCCTGAGCTATCTGCAAGGAAATTTTGGAAATTGGTTCTTCCCACTGAAAGAATTTAAGGAGAGAAAAAAGTTCTTGGGGACAGATCATGGTGCAGTGGGTTAAGCCACCGTCTGCAATGTCAGCATCCCTAGGAGCGACAGTTATACTTCCTGCTGCTCCACTTCCCATCCAGCTCCCTTCTGATACACCTGGAAAAACGACGGAAGATGGCCAAGTGCTGAGGTCCCTGCACCCACGTGGGAGACCCGGATGGAGTCCCTTGCTCCTGGCTTTGGTCTGGCCCAGCCCTGGCCATTGTGGCCACTTGGGGAATGAACCTGTGAATGTAATGGAAGATATATGCTCCCCGTCTTCATCTCTGTAACTCTTTCAAGTAAGTAAAATGAATCTTTCTTTAAAAAAGTTTTTAGGCCGGCGCCGTGGCTCAACAGGCTAATCCTCCGCCTTGCGGCGCAGGCACACCGGGTTCTAGTCCCGGTCGGGGCACCGGATTCTGTCCCGGTTGCCCCTCTTCCAGGCCAGCCCTCTGCTGTGGCCCAGGAGTGCAGTGGAGGATGGCCCAGGTGCTTGGGCCCTGCACCCCATGGGGAGACCAGGAAAAGCACCTAGCTCCTGGCTCCTGCCATCGGACGAACGCGGTGCGCCGGCCGCAGCGCGCCATCCGCGGCGGCCATTGGAGGGTGAACCAACGGCAAAGGAAGACCTTTCTCTCTGTCTCTCTCTCTCACTGTCCACTCTGCCTGTAAAAAAAAAAAATATTTAAAAAAAAAAAGTTTTTAAACATGTAAGCTTTTTGGCTCTATACTCATGGCTATTATAGCAAACCACAGTTTCCAGGGCACTGAAAGGTGCTTTAATCTCAAGTCATAAACAGGAAAGCAAACAAAGGTACTGAGCCACAACAAGGCCAAGGGTAAAGTTAATGTTGCAAACCTCAGGCTTCCGCTCAGTACCATTGCTTACTATGTGCTGAATCAGAGCTCTCAAAGCCCAGGCCTACTACAGAGAGCCTAAGAAATTCTCCACACAGCCAGCAGATGGATATATCCCAGGGTAGGGGCAGAATCAGCAGTGTCACCAAGTCACAGCAACTGCACCCTGTCCAATCTTTTCCAAGGTGGATTTTTTTTCTTTAAAAAAAATAACTTTAAAGAGTTATTTATTTGGAAAGCACAGAGAGAGAGAGAAAGATTCAGAGACAGAGATCCCACATCTCCTGGGCAGTGCTAGACAGTTGCAGGAGCTCAGAAATCAATCCTACTCTCCCAGGTGGGTGACAGAGACTCAAGTACTTGAGCCATCAGCTGCCACCTCCGAGAACCATGCATTAGCAAGAAGCTGGAATCAGGACTCTAAAAGGATGTAGACTTTTCAAGCAATATTTTAACTGCTGCACCAAACGCCTGCCCCAAGAAGTGGTTTTACAAAGAAAACTCTAAGAGTCTTTTAACTTTCAAGTCAAATCTCCAGAGTCAATTTAGGGCCCACCAGGCTTTTAAGTGCTCAAGTTCCAGCCTTTTAAAAAATACTACATTTAATCTCTGTATGTTTTTCTACCCATTATAACTGCCTATCTCTAGGAGTTGAGAAAGAAAAGTTACATAAATTGACTTGGAGCCTGCGCTGTGGCACAGCAGGTTAAGCCACTGTCTATGACACAGGCATACCATATGGGTGCTACTTACAGTACCAGCTGCTCTCTTCCCATCCAGCTCCACACTAAAGCAGTGGAAGATGGCCCAAGTGTTTAGGTCCCCCCTACACCCTCATGGGAGACCCAAAGTGGCGTGGCCCAGCCCTGGCTGTTGTAGCTATCTGGGAAGTCAATGAGCAAGTGGAAGATCAACCTCTTTCTTACTCTCTCTCTCTTTCTGCCTCTCTCTTTCTCTCTCCTCTTCCTCCTCCCCCTCTCTGTAACTCTGCCTTTGAAAGAAATATTTTAAATGCATAAACAAATTTACTTGCAGAATAACTTTAGAATTGACATTTCTACAGATTTTAATACCTGATCACCACATCATGTATGTACAGGATACTTTTCTAAACTTTCATTCTAAAAATACGGAATTCACTCTATTTCGCAATATGCCTCTGTTTGATGATGTAGAAGCAGCTGACACTTGTATCTCAGAAAATTATGTCTTTACAATCCTGGTATTTGTTCCAATCTATTAAGAAGACTCACCAAATAGTGATCCGGAAGGGCCGGAGATAATGCACTCTTGACATCATTCTACCTGCCACACACCTGTGGGGACTTCCAGACATTCATGGAAAATGGAAATGAAATTCATCTGGATGCAAAACGTTTTTGAAGTCCACCAATCATTATTTCACAGGACCTAGCCCTGGGACATTGCGTCTAAAGCTCATCTTCCCAGGCTATTGCTTTGTCCTTCAAGTGACCAGAACTGCACAGAGGATGCTTCCTGTGCCTGCAATGCACCCACACAGCATCGCAGGTAGTTTCTTGGAGCTTAAAGTCTGAGCTTGTTCTACCAAAAGGGTTCCCTCCTGAATTCTTAAAGTCTGCAGCCAATTTACACTGGCCTGTGGGATGGAAGGAGATAGTAAGAGATGGACAAACCGAGACTCTAAGTTCTGATTTGCAAAGACTGAGAGCGGTACGACCTTCCAGCCCTTTAGGTTTCTAGGATCGCAGTGGAAATAGGAGGTGAGGGCCCCGTTTGTCCGCAGGGCTCGGCAGGGAAGCGACAGTTCCAACTCTGTACACCAAGGACCAGCTCCGTAAGCCCGTGCCTGTCAGCCCGTCAGAGCCGCATCACCTAAGAGACCAGCACACCTCGGCCGGCCGCAGGGCCGGAGATCAGACGGTCGCAACGCAGCACCCGCCGTCTCGCACAGCCTATAGGAGTCGGCCCCGCGGATCCCCACACCGCCGAGCGCGAGCGGTCCACAGACGCCAACACTGGGGTTCCCACGGCTCGGGGACCCAAAGCCGCCCGGACAGGAAGGCGCCGGGCCCCGGACTTTCTCCCCGGCATCCCGGAGGGCGGCGACCTTCCCTCCGTTGTCCGGGGCTGGAAGCTGAGCAGGGCAGGAGGAGAGGATGCCACCCGCGAGCCGGACACCCGGGTCTCTGCCGCGCGCCAGCCCCTCTCCACCTGCACGGCGGACCCGCTCCCCCAGGCCACTCCAGCCGGCACCGGGACTTCTCCAAGTTGGGGGCCGGGCAGGCGAGGCAGCCAGTGGACACCACCCCTCCTCCTCCACACACACACACACACAGCCAGGGCGAGGGCGCCAGGAGAGGCGCGAAGGTGAGTCAGGGAGCGTAAGAAGGGCGACCCTCGCCCGCCGGTCGGGCACACGGTGCTGGTGGCAGTGGTGGTGAGGAAGGGGCCGGGGAAGCGAGGAGGATGGCTCAGTCCCTGGTCCCGCGACCCCGGCTGCCCCGGAGCAGATCAACAACCGCCTCAGGCGCCAGGAAGCGGCGGGAGCTGAGGCAGCAGGACCCCCGTCCCGGCCCAGCGGCCACCCAACTTCCCGGACCCCCGCCCGCCCCGCCCCACCCTCCTCATCCTCGCCCGGCCCGCCCCGCGGCGGCGGCGGCAACACCAACCTGCGCGGCCGCGGGCTCTGTCCCGAACGGAAGCCGGAGCCCGAGGGCGGCGGGGCGGCGGGCGGAGTTAGTTGGAGGCTCCGGCGCCCTGGGCGGGGACAGGCCGAGCACGCGGCGGCGGCGGCGGCGGCGGGGACTCCCTCCTCCCGCCGCGCGTGGGCCCAGCCCGGTCCGCCGCTCGCCCTGAACTCCGGGGGCGGCTCCCGGGCCCGCCCCGCGCGCGCGCCGCCTCCGCTCCGCCCCTGTCCCCCGGCGCGCAGCTTCCCGGGGCTTTTCGGCGGGGCCCTAGTGTGCTGGGCGTTTGCGCTCGTCGTGCGGGCAGGAGGTGGCCACGAGCTGGACTCTGGCCCAGGGAGGGAGGGGAGTGAAGGCTGGGCCTCCAAGTCTCCCTCTGACCCGCCCGGAGCCTCGTGACCCTCAAAGCAGCCCCGCGAGGTGGCCACGCTAGCTGCCCAGACAGGGACAGAGGATAGTGTCCCGGGCTCCCTTCTCCCAGCTCGGGGTCCCCGAGAGAAAGCAGGACCTCTGCGATGCCCCCCCCCCCCCTCCGGCCGCAGAGTGCGCGGAGCTGACGGAGAGGGCTCCCGGCTGGAACCCGTGAGAAAGCGCCCACGTCCCTGGTCCAGGCCACCTCGCTCGTGTCTGCGCACAGCTTTGCTGCCCGCACCGCAGGCCCGGGGCGCCCCCTTTGTCGGCCGTCCCCCTCCCCCTGCACTTGCCTTCTGCGAAATCCCCTTAACCGCGCAGAGCGCCCAACGCGCACACGCCCACCCCTCGCCCCTGCACTGCCGGCCGGGACCCGGGGCCCGCCGAGCCTTCCTGCCACTCCCCAGAACTGGCAAAAACAGGGAGCCGGGAGGTCCAGGCGGAAGGCCTTGTCCCCTAGAGACTGAGTGCGTCAGCCGCTGACCAGTCGCACAGAGTGGCCCGCGGTTAACCGAGGGCCGGTGCTCGTTACCCTGTGCCCCCTCTGCGCGTTGCAGGCTGCGCGTGCTCCCGTTCCTACTTCCATCCCCAGCACCGGCCGCCTCCCCTCCCAGGCTCTGGCGTCCCAAGCGCCCCGATCTGCCCCCACAGAGGGAAACCGCTGGTGGTTGCAGGACAAGCACAGGAAAATCTGAACAGCTAACAAATGCTGGGAGCAGAGGGGAGGCGGAGGCTGGACTTCCCAGCCTAAATCCCACGCCAGCTGAGGACCCCAGGGTTTCGCCAGTGGTGGGAAGTTGCTCCTGGAAACTACAGGTCGCTGGGACAATGATGCAAGAAGATATGGAACTGGGTGGGACACAGAGCCCTGCGTTGCTTTCCCCTTCCCCCTCTGGGATCTTCTGGGATCTTAAGGGAATCCAGTACTTGAGTCATTTGGGGGTAGAGAAGAATAAAATGTGGAGGGGTAGGGAATCCTAGGCTCTGGTCTTGTATGCTGCTCCTCCTTTAAAGTTCAATTCGGGGCATTTTTGTTTCAAGATAATTTTCCTGCTCAAGGAGTGATCAGGAAAAGGGTTAAGAAGGCTTCCCAGACAGGGATGAGCCAGCGGAGCGCGAGAGGGAGGGCTGGGACAGGGAGTGTCCTGGCCTGGCAGCAAAGCTGTGGGTAGACCTGCGGTCGGTGGCCCGAACCCAGGCACCAGCAGGAGGAGGTGGTGGGGAAAGAAATTGTAGCACTTTTTCTACAAGTGCCATCCCGGGTGCCGGGTCCACCAGTTCTGCACACTGGCTTTGGGTGGAGACCCCAGCCTGGAGCAAGGGCTGGAGGGGTGGGGTGAGGTAAACAGAGGTTGCATGCATTTTACCTTTAAACGTGGGAATGTGGCAGGAAGAACACTGCTCCCCAGAGCCTGATGGTAACCTTCTCCTACACCCTCAAGGTCCTGGTTGGCAGAGCCACAGTTTCAGCCAGGCTGGCAGAGCCAGTCACGCGCCTCACGGAGCTGCCGGGCACTGTGCCTGCAGCGTCAGACACACGGCAGCTGCAGGCATTTCACACTGGGCACGGCAGGGCACTGACACATGTGCTCACCGGGTGGAGCCAGCCTCTGCCTCTCGTGGAGGGGAGAAGGCTCCATTCTCGCTGTCCAGCCCACCTGAGGTGACCTCTGCACTCTGCAAGTATTTGTACCTAACCAGTCCTTATTATCCAGGTTTTACTTTCAGAAAGGCCATCTCCAACTTCACTATAAAATCTCTTTTGCTTCCTTTAGTTCCTTCTGCTCAGGCTAGGCCACAGAGACTCAAGGGGCTAGCAGAGGCCTGCCTGGACAGAAAGCTTCTGGTTACAAGAAGCCACATGGTCCCAGAAAGAAAACCTTATTAAAAACTGACATCCTTGCTGAATGTGATCATCTCTGTGCCAGTTAACTGCTTGAATTTTATAGTCACAGCATGTGACTTTGAAGTGCCTTGTAAGTGTCAACTTATGAGGATAAAGAGTCCAGTTGTTTTTAAGATTTATTTATTTCAAAGGCAGTGTGACAGAGAGAGAGAGAGAGAGAGAGAGAGAAAGAGAGAGAGAGATCTTCTATACAGTGCTTCACTTCTCAAATGGCTGCAACGTCCAGAGCTGGGCCAGGTGGAAGCCAGAAGCCCAGAATTCCGTGCTGGTCTCCTGCATGGGTGACAGGGGCTCAAGGGCTTGGGCCATCCCCCTGCTGCCTTTACGGATGCTTTAGCAGGGAGCTGGAAGGGAAGTGGAGTATCCAAGACTCAGAAATCTGCATTTCGATATGGGGTGCAGGCATCGAAAGTGGTAGCTTAGCCTGCTGCAACCACAACACCAGGCCCATTAGTCCGATCTTTGCCCCCCACCCGTCTTGTAGCTGAAAAGAATGGGAGGGTTTATTTCCAGGCAGCAGCACTGGTGTCTTGCAGGCTTTCGCAATGTTGAACCCTTTTCTCTCCCTCTTTTCAATTTCCCTTCACAGCAGCCTTGGCCACCTGATATGACTAGTTCTCCAAGCCAGTCCTCCTCACACAGAAGTGGTAAGGACTTCAGGTGTTATTCCGTGCTAGTGTTTGTCTTGGGCAAGAATGACATTTCAAGCAGAAAGGAGAGAAATGCAGGAGCGTGCAGAGGAATCTGTTCTGTCTCTTATTTTGAGAGCTTGCTGATCGCCCTTCCAATATAAAGGTCAGTCCAGTGGGTAATGCGCTGGACAAGGGGCAGGCCTATAGACTTCTGGGAAAAGTGTGCCCTTCCTCATTCTCCAGTGCTTTGAACATCATCTAAGAGCAGCCAACCTTGACTGAGAACAGAAGACTGCATTCCAATAGCAGAGTAGGCTTCAGTTGGGTTATATCAAATTGGCAACTGTTCTTACGCACATTCCAAGTGAAGAGAAAATATTAATTTCAATTTACATGTCGTCAAAAAGCACCTTGTGGGCCACATAATGAATAGCCCCATGTTAAAGTAATACGTGTTTGTTCTTTCACAAATAAATTCCCCTCTGAAATACAGACATCTGTCATGGAGTCAATTATCTTGCACAGCATGTGCTATAAAAGCACATAAAAGAAATAATATACTGCATTGCTTATTTGAAAGTAATCAGGAATACGCAGCTCCATGCTGGCATGTCTTTAATTTCATGGTGTTAAGAAAAAACTATAGGAGTATGAAACAGCAAACCCTTTCCTCCTAGAGCACTAATTCAATTACCTATCATGATATATATAGGAGAAGAAATTTTCCTCATTAACTGGCAGAAACACTGTAGGCCTATTTTCTCGTTGTACTCTACCAACCCCATAGCGAGAACATGAACATGAAGTTTCTTTTGAAAACAAGCAGACCAGCACTCTGATCAGCTCAAGGAATGTGTAGAGGAACCAGCCTGGAAATGGTATTCTCAGGACACAAGTTATCATTTAAAGGAAGCTAGACTGTATGCATCAAACAAACTCCAAGATTTGAAAAGTGCAATAAGAGTAGTTAGGCCAACTCAAGCTTCCTTGATGTAACACACATGTGAAATCTCCCTCTTTCCTTCTTTTCTCGGGCAAATTCCCATTCTCCCCTCTTTCACTGCATGGTGCACACATAAATAAGATAACAAAATATTTTGCAGAAAACTCTGCCGAGTGAAGTGCAAAGAGCCTTCTCAAGCACCCTATATTACTTTCTCCTGTGACACTTGAAAATAGACTTGTGAGAAATTCTTAAGGGAAATATTTTAATAGCTTCCCGGGAGTAGAATGTATTACCTTTACTGCACAAAGGGCATCATTCATGTTTAATTCTTGGCTCCACAGGTGTTCCCTGGCCATCCCGTGGTTGACACTTACAGGGCCTAATTATGATTCATACATCCCACATTCCCCAAGAATGGGTCCCTCTAATTTCACACAATGCTGTTATTGAGAGCAGAAAAAATATTTTTCAGTCCTGCTAGCCAGACAGACTGATTCTCCATCTTGTCTACACCTAGGGAGCTTTAAAAATCCTCATGCCTCAGCCCAAATAAACAAGACTCTGGAGGCGGGACCTGATGACCAGATTTAATCCTCCACGTGGTTTTTATGTGTAGTCTAGGTAACCATTGGTAAACTGAAATAACAAGTAAAAATGAAAACTATTCTTTTTTATACATTATTTAATATGAATTGATCAGATTTTTTCCCTTTCTTTTGTTTAATCAAGAAAGTTATTGATTTGGTTTGACAAGGGAGGTTTTCCAGGCCAAGATATGTTCTTGTCTTCACCTAAGGTAGGTTTCTTGCTGTGTAGTAGCAAGTTTGGTTGACAATGAAAATCCATGACCCACCTTCCTTTTGGTGGGTTTGTGATTGGGCTAAGTCATAGATCACCGCAGAAAAGTAGGCTTGGGGGAAATTGAATCTTACAAGTCTTAAATTCCCACAAGTAATCCCCTGGAGCTATTAAGTCATTATCCAATTTAGCAGTTAAAAAACAGATACAGGCTATAATTAATTCTTACTATAAAGTCCAAGGTTTAGAAATAAAGTAATTACAAGGACAACCAGGGTCATCAATCTTAGGTAGATTCAACACTAATGAAGAACTAAATATTTGATTCTGAAAAGGACTGTTGAGATGTTATTGGCAACCTCATGTCAGTGGTGAATATGTTCAATGTGTTTGTGAAGTGAACATCATCTACCCCCAAAGAGAATGTATGATAGTTTGTATACAATATCATAACATGGACAATAGAAACTTAGGATAAGATGGAACAGGGTGGAATCAGGAGATACCTAGAGAAAATCTGTTAATAGAAAATGAATTTACAGTAACCCCTCTGTATCTACAGGGAATAAGTTCTAAGCCCCAAAGCAGATGGCTAAAGCCATGGATGGTAGTGAATCATAAATATAAAGACTCTTTTTTTCCAATACACATACATATTCATAATAAAGTAACTTATAAATAAAATACAATGATAGATTAACAGTAACAATAATAAAATAGAGCAATTATCAAGAGTTATTTAAAGCTTATGAGCTGTGTTTTTCTGGAATTCTCCATTTGATTTTTTTAGACTGCAGTTGACCATGAGTAACTGACGCCATGAGAATGTGGATAGGGGAGGGCCATTGTTTTCATAAAGCTGAGTAGGCCAACAGTAGAGATTATAAACCAAGAGTATATGAAAGGGCAGTAGAAATTACAAGGTCAAGGCTAAGAGATCACTACTTTTCTTTACAGCCTGATTTGAAGAGATTACTCACAGTCTGAGAAATTGGTAGGGTGGGGATGGAGGCTACACTAGCCACCAAGTCATTAGAAGTTTCTGGAAATCAATGTCTCTGACACTGCTTCACAGACTTTAATTTCTTTTTCCATAAGAAATTCATTCTATAGCCAGTGTTATGGCCCACAGGGTTAAACCAACGCTTGCAACTCCAGCATCCAGTAGCAGAGTGCCAGTTCAAGTCCTGGCTGTTCTATTTCTGGGCAAACTTCCTGCTTGCTCTTGGATCTTAGAAGATAACTGAAGATGGCCCAAATGCTGGGGTCCTGGTCATTCACGTGGGAGACCAGAACAAAGTTCCCAGCTCCTGGCTTCAGCCAGGCACAGACCTGCTATTACAACAGTTTGGAGAGTGAACCAGCACTTGGAAGATCTCTCTGTCTCTCTCCTCACTCTCTCTGTTGCTCTACCTTTCAAATAAGTAAATTTTTTAAAAAAGAAATTGATTCAGTTCCTGCAGGTGGGTGAAGTTAATTTCTTAATAAAAGGGGTGGGGGGACCCACATATTTTTCAAGGGAAAAATAAGTAAAAAGTTATCAGAAGATGTACATCATACTGGAATGACATATCTTTTTTTTATCTTATATTTGAGTGTATGGTCTCAATTTTGTCAACTTTTAAAAATGCATATACTTTTCCGGATTTTTCCAAAATAAGTATGAAATACATTTATTGTGGGAAAAAAATGATCAATGCTATTTTCAAAAGGCATAATCTGTCCCCTTTGTCATATCATTGTGTTTCTTTTGAATGACTTGAAAACTGAAAATGAAGGATATTTACTATACAAATAGTTTTCTTTCTTATCATATTTGCATTCTTTTTTCACTTGCAGCTGTAGATTTGTGTCTCTATTTTAGGATCTTAATAGGATGGCATTGGAGATTTGGTTTCAACAAGAAAAATCCCCAGATGTATAAAGAATGACATAGATTTTCCAGTCATATTTAGCAGCAAAAGAAAAACACATGTGAGTGTTGAAATTTTTTTTGTTTTTAATCACACACACACACACACACACACAAGCTTTCCAAGTAGCACACAGAATACTTAATTCTCACTGCTGCGCATTTATTACTAATGAGGTGTGAGCTGTGCATTACTCTCCCCCTCTGGCTTTCATTTTTCCATTATGGAGGGAGGGGTTAGCATAGAGGACTGTAAGTTTCCTTCCATATGAAATTATTACCTGAGAAAAATATGCACAAGTTAATGTAAGGGAGTGCTTTGTGAATAGAGCCCTGTGTCTGAAGAACTGATGGTTGTAAGAAACACCTATTTTTAAATATCAGCATTTTTTGAAGTTTGAACAGCTCGGCTGTTGCCCTGGGTGGGTTGTGTTGGGTAGGAGAGAGGGTGAGTGGGTGGGAAATGCAACAGTGAGAGTTTCCTCACCAGAACGTCCTCGGGACAAGATACCAGAGACACTGGAAGCCTGAGTACCTGATGCAGGTGTGGGGGGATTGGGCAAAGTGTACTCTGGCCAGTGACAGCCAGCATCGTCCCAGCAGCAGAGCAACAAGACAGCGGGTCAGCAGGGGACCTGCTGCTTAAGGGTAGCGCAAAGGGCTCTGTGAACAGAGTTTCTCTGCCTGCATTGCTTCTACTTTCTCATCCCTATCTCCTAGCCATTGCTGAGCTCTGAAGAAGTGGTGACAGCAGGAACATGATGATGATGTGTTAGCAGTGCAGAGGGACAGGAAGGGAGGAATCCCAAGACCGATTTGTGTAATGGATACTTGATCTGCTTGGAAGGTTAAAAAAAATAAAAAGGCAGACCTTCCATCAGTCCAACTTGGTGGAAGATGGATAAGACACCTATTTGATTACTAAAGAGAACACACCTGGATGGGATTCTTGGGCGCATTTTGGTGATAGGAGTTCTAACTCATATGGGTTGGATGTTTACCATGTAGGTTGTTGAGTGTTTCCTGTGCTGTGCCCCTCACTTACTGTATCTTTTTTCTCATCAGAAAAAGAAATTGGAGAAATATCCTGAATCAATTGGTAAACTTCATCCTTCCTTGCCTGGCTGCTTCATCAGTCACTGATCTGTGGCTGCACATTAGTAAGTGTGTGGCTTTCATTTTCCATTTTATAATTTTTTAAATATTTGTTTATTTATCTGAAAGTCAGTGTTACACACAGAAAGATGGAGAGACAGAGGTTTTCCACCTGCTGGTTCACTGCCCAGCTGGCTGCAATGCCTGGTCTGGAGCCAGGCTGAAGCCAGAAGCCTCTTCCGGGTCTCCCACGTGGGTGGAAGGGGTCCAAGCACTTGGGCCATCTTCCCCTGCTTTTCCCAGGCCATTAGCAGAGAGCTGTATTGGAAATGGAGCAGCAAGGGCTCCAACTGGTACCTATATGGTATGCCAGTGTCACAGGCAGTCGCTTTACCCGCTACGCCACAACTCTGGTCCCTTCCGCTTTATAATTTCTACAAAACATACAACAGGTAGAATAATGGCCTCCCAGGATTTTCCCACCCTAATCCTTGGACCCTGTAAATATGCTATTATATTTGCAACAGAGACATTGAAGATGTGACAAAGGTTAATGACCTTGAGATGGGAAGATTACCCTGGGTTCTGCAGCTGGCTCCAGTCTAACCACGTGGGTTCTTCAGAGCAGAAGAGGAAAGCAAAAGAGTTGGCCAAAAAGTTTCAACTGATGGAAAAAAGGGCAACAGAGATATGACATGAGAAGGATTGGACTGCCCTTGCTGGGTTGAAAGCAAAAGAATGCAGGTAGGTAGGTCTAGAGCTGAGAATGACCACAGGCCAAGATCTGGGAAGTAAACGGGGTCCTCTGTCCTGAAACCCCAAGAATCCAGAATCTTCCAACAACCAGCATGAGCCAAGATACAGATGCTCCCCTAGAACCTTCAGAGAGGAACACGACCCCACCACCTTTTTGAATCTGGCCCTCTGTGAAGTTTTGGAATTTAGGTCTATTGAGCTACACACTAAAAACAAACGAAAAGCAGAGCTGTGTGGGTCTAAGGTCCTGGGTCTGTAGAAATTGTGGCGGCAATGACTGAGAAGTAGTATGCCCACTGAATCTAGTGTGAGAGCTGAATCGTGCCTCTGGCTTTCAGCCTCTCCTACAGAATTAATGTGTCGTTTGTGCTCAGTCATCATTGGATGAGAAAGGAAAGTAAACAGGGAGGGAAAGCGAGAGGGAGAGATATCCTCAGGTCTTGATTTTCCACAAATATATTTGAAAGAGAAGTTCTATAGCTAGTTAACAATCAGTTTAGAATGGAGTAAGTGGGACAGAGGAGTGAGTTGGGTCAGCATGTTTAAACTCACGTTTGAAAAGCCTTAAGCATTCCACTTCTGGGTGCAGGCAAACACGCGTGCTCACCTGTCTTCTTGCCTATCTGCCATGCGCCCTGTCAAAAAGCCTACACAAAATACTTACAGAATTGTTACTCTTGCATTCCAAATTCCAGTAGTTGTTCTAGAACATCACTGATTGATTTAGGTAGTTTCTCCTCCACTCTGGTGCTACTAATACAAAAGTGACTCTTATCCTAGTCTTACCCAAATGCATGTCACATAGTGGATGTCAAGTGTTCCTTTACAACCACTATGATCATCTTGATCAAATACTTGTTATTTCATAACACATTTTAACTTGTGAAAGCCACCAAGAGGTATATAAAATGTACCTATACAGTTAAATAATAAAGTAATCTCATTAAACATGCCACCTGGAGAAATAGATGTTTATGTTACTCTTTAATTACACACACCCCCTTTCCTCAAACAGCACCCTAACCTTGATTACCATTCTTTTTCTATTCCTTGTATGTTTTGCTCATTTTTATGTATTTCCAAGCAAATAGTCATTGTTTTACAAGGCTATCAAAAATCTCATAGAACATGTGTGTTATGAAAAAACTATGCATGGATTTCAACATTATTTTGCCCCCAAATCAACTTGTCTTTTAATTGCATTTTCAATGAACTTTCTGAAATCCTCTTAAATGTTTTTAAAATTCATGGGAATGAAATGGTTGTACTACCAAACCATTCACAAGAATATATATATATATATATATATGTACACATGTATGTATAATTAACAATACATAAAACGCTTTTGTCAATTTTTTTTCAGTCAGCATTGTGTTCTGGTGGTTCTTACATGTTGACATAGCTGTCATTCACTTATTTTCACTGCTTTGGATGAATATGCTGCAATGTACTTGTTCTGCATGATTATTTGGGTGGTTTCCAAGTTTTTACTGACACAAACAGTTCTGCAGCAAACATTCATATACATGTTTTCTGGTACATGTGTGAAGAGTTTCTTTAAGGAGTATCCCAAGGGAAAGAAATGCTGGGGTATATGTGCCCATGCAAATTTCCCAGGTAATACCAATTGTTTTCCAAAGTAGTTACACTAATCCCATCTCCATTACTTTTCTAATTAAAAAGGCTCTTAGCTGTGTTCCTCTGCCTTCAGTTTTTCTCCAAGTCAGTCTCTCCTGTCCGCTAGCATCAGTCTGGTTTTCCTAAACTGCTGCATTCAGCATGTTTTCCTCACATCCTAAATTCCACTTTTACTCAAGAACTTACTATGCAGCTTATTGTCTGTCAACAAATCCTTGATAATCTTTTCATGGGTGTTCAAATCCACTACTTTTCAAAAACTCTTTGTGCTACATAGACTAGTCTTTGTAGTTTTTTTTCCCCGCTTAATGCATGTTCTTTTTGCCTTTGAGTTTTTTCTCCTAAAACTCCCCTGCCTGCAATCTCTCCAGTTTCCCTCTGCACCTAAACATTTCTCACTCTTCAAAGTTCTATTGATGTCTTCCTGTTCTATGATGCCTTCCCTGGCTATTTCATCTGCTTTTTCTGAAATCTCCTAGCAGTAAGAAGCAGTAAGAAGATGTCATTCAGTCATTCATTCAAACATCATTTGGGACTTCATACTACGTGAATTCATGAAGTCTGCAAGGAGAAAAGATGAGAGTCCCAAGAAAGATAAGGAATTTGCTTTCAGAATGATGTGCCCATCAGTTATGCACATTTATCCAAGCAGAGGCTGGACAACACTATGTCCTGGGTACTTGAAGAGGAAATCAAAGGTTACCTAGTGACTTGAATCTATTCTCACCATGGTCCACTGAAATATGTGATTGTATGAATCTGTGAGCTGCTGCTATGGCTTAAATATGATTTGGCCCCCAAACCCATTTAGGAGTGTAAACTCCAAACTCATGTTAATGGTACCAAGTTGGCATTTAAAAAATGACTAGATGGGCTGGTACTCTGGTGCAGTGGGTTAAGGCCCTGGCTTGCAGCGCTGTCATCCCATATGGGAGCTGGTTCAAGTCCCAGCTTCTCCACTTCCAGTTCAGCTCTCTGGTATGGTCTGGGAAAGCAGTGGAGGATGGCCCAGGTCCTTGGGCCCCTGCACCCATGTGGGAGATGCGGAAGAAGCTCCTGGCTCCTGGCTTCATATCAGCTCAGCTCTGGCTGTTGTGGCCATTTGGGGAATGAACCAGTGGATGGAAGACTGTCTCCCTCTCCCTCTCTCTCTCTCTCTGGCTCTACCTCTCTCTGTAACTCTGTCTTTCAAATAAAAAAAAGTGACTAGCTTGGCCTGAGTCAATAGCGTGAAGCCACCGTGATGCCGTGTGTACCTCAGGACTCTGACAGCAACAATGCCATCACCAGAGGCTGAATCAGTGGGACACATCCTATCTTTGGCTGTGAATCTCAAGAACTGTGGGCCAAAATAAACCTCTTTTCTTTATAAAATTGACCTGTGGGGCCAGCGCCACTTGATTAATCCTCTGTGGCACCAGCATCTTATATGGATGCCGGGTTCTAGTCCCGGTTGCTCCTCTTCTAGTCCAGCTCTGTGCTTGGGCCCCTGCACCTGCATGGGAAACCAGGAGGAAGCACCTGGCTCCTGGCTTCAGATCGGCATAGCTCCGGCTGTAGTGGCCATTTGGGAGGTGAACCAACGGAAGGAAGACATTTCTCTTTGTCTCTCTCTCTAGTCTAACTCTGTCAAATAATAATAAAAATAACCTGTATCAAGTGTATTGTCATAATAATGACTAAGGCACTTGCCATGAGAGATGCAGCCAGCATGTAGAATCCTCTATCTTGTAAACTCAACTTTCTCTTCCCACTTTGTCACCAGGAACTGACAAGACCATGTGCTCTAGCCCAAATGTCCTGCTTCCCACCTTCCAAACTCATTGTTCTTGCATATTTCCACATCACTACTTTGACCATGCCCATCAAGGTGGAGGATCACAACACTCTTTCCTGTCAAGCTAAGTGCTCTCCACCCTTCCAGAACTGTCTATGCAGCCTTTCCAAGCCTTTTCTTGGCTTTCTGTGACCCTATTCTCTCATAGAATTTTTGGTGTTTAACATACATTATCTTATACTCATACATCAGGGTATGTCAAAAAGTTCATGGAAAATGGAACTAAAAAATAAAGAACATTTGCCACAAATTGTTTGAAGACCCTCCTAGTTTCTATAGGTAAGCATCAAAATCAGGAACTTAAACTCAGCGTAGCACAGAGACTTGAACAGGAGTGTTATTTGAGGACTAGCTCTTGACTGACAGATGATAGATACTGCTGAAAGAACTCTGATTTTGGGTTTCTATTTTGGTTTTATAGAAGGCAGATACAATCTGCATTCAAAGATTCTATTTCCTGTGCTAAATTTATCCATGTCAGCAAGATTTATGCTTGATTTTTTAATGGTGATGTTGTTTTTTGTGATGGTAATTTTTGTTTTTGTGAGTTTCCCAGTCCATCAGTATTTAATACGTAATGAGAACCAGAATTCAGCACACATATCATGCACAAATGTTGCCAGATTTTCATGTCCATCCACAGAAGGAATATTTGGTATCTGTAATCATCCTCTATGATATAGGTCTCCTATTTCTGACCTCATCTTTAAGTTCTTCCAAAATTTTCTATGGTTGCTTTGTATTAGACCTAAGAAAAACCAGAAGTGGTTTGACCTCAGATTATTGCAAAGCTGTGTCTTCGTTTGCAAATCTTAGTATTTTTTGATGCATGAATTTTCTTGTAAGTCTGGCCTCATTTAAATGCTAATATCTGTTTTCATGCGGCCAGTTTCTTGTTCTCCTCTCTGTACCCTTAGAGTAGATCTGAGCATGGAAATTCCCTTCACTTCAAAGGAAACTTCAGGCTTGGATCTTCTCCACAGGGGTGCTCAGACTGAGACAAGAAATGATGCCTATAGCTTTTTCCTCTAGCGTTTGTGAAGAAAATAAAAATAAAGAGATTTTGCGGTGCATTTAACAGTCTGCATAATTGAATCTGTGCTCTATGCTGGAACATTCATACACTATTGCTGGTTCGTAATCCTAAAGAGCGCTTTAAACACCAGGACATTAAAGGTGTGTTGGAATGGTAGAATATTCTAGTGTACCTACTACCTTCAAACAAATAGTATAGTCTGTATTAATCTCATGTGTTGGGGAATAGGCTCATGACATGGGAAATAATTGACTACATGAAAGACATGCTTTCCATGCAAAAAAAATATTTTAAATAGCGGGCAAAATATATAACTTTAATGTGGTCATTAAATGCCCAATAAAGTGGTTTTTTTTTTTTTTTTAGTGAGTTGTGAATTGCAATTAGTCCTTTCTTCATCTGTTATTTTGGATCTTGAAATTTTTTTCTGTTTTTTTTTTTTTTTTGGAAACCATAGAACATGTATAATTTAGATCTCCATTGGAGATATGAAATAATTATCTAAATTCTCAATATTCTTTATTCTCAAAAGTAAAACACATTTCCATTTAGATCTAATATTCATAATTAAGAACTTTTCCAATATTGATATCCCTGCTCAAGACTTTTGAGATAACCAAAGTTAATTTAAATGGGAAAAACAGTAATAACTATAACCATTAGTTGATTTTTTTTTCCTTACAATTTGTAAACCACTTTTAGATATGTTACTTCATTGGTGCTCACAGAAGTTCTCTGAAATGAAGTTAATTGCATCCTCTCCCTTTGAAACATGAGGGAACTTAGGGTTCGATAATCAAATCTCAGGGAGTTACAGAACTGGAAAGGAGTGGAGCTAGAATTCTGACACTGACTCCATCCTTTTTAATGCTAAACTCTTGGAGAGTGTCCACTGCTGCCTGTGAATGGTGTGTGTGCATTAAAGGAGAGGGTTTTTCAAGCTTGCTTTTTATTCTAATAGCTACATTGTATAGCTGACTTGCTTTCCCTGAGTTTAAAGTGGAGAAGTGACATATTTTATAACCATATATATATATATATATATATATAAAAGCATATATAGTTTATTTAAGAATAAAAGCTAATGCACAGAGTGTTATGCATTGATATGAAATCAATTGCAAAAATAAAGAAAATCACAATAACTATATCAGATGTTAGGGCAATAATGAAAAAGGGATACTATCGCAGGCATTTTTTTCTCTCTCACAGGGTAATCTGGTTTAACAGATTCTTATCCAGAAATCATAAAGACCTATTTCATAACGAATTTATCATCTGATTCATCTAAATAATTTTTTTTAAATGCGACTATCTCGCTTTGTAACTGCAAGGAAGTTTTAGATAAGAAGAACCCGGGGTTTCCATGATATCATCTGTCTCTGCTTCCAATCCCTATTGCATTTACTCTTCTATTCGCATTTCCTGTGTTGTTTGCATCTGATTTTATGTGTTAGACCTCGAACTAGAAGCATTTCCTCTTTCTTATTTCTAGGAATGAGTCACCAATTAAGGTGAATGAGTTCATGGGTGAATTATACATTTTTACATTTCTGGAGTGATAAATTTCAATCAGTATTCATTCATCCATTCACTCTGTGTTCAACCAGTGGTGATGGAACACCTACCACGAGCCACTGCTCTGGAGCTCGGAAAAACTCATTGAACTAAAGAAGCAAAAGGTTTGTTCTGACAGAACAGGGCTTGTCAAGTTCCTAGGATACTGGGAGTCTCTTACTTTTAAGGGGTCCATGAGCTCAAAACTACTTTAATAAGAATGATTTTATGACCTTACTCACCTTTTTGCATGTGTTGTCATTTCAGTGATAATGCAAAAGAAATGATGAGTAAAATTTCAAGTGCTTTCACATAAATCAGGTCAGTGGCACCAAACTATATTAATAATCCTTATCTTACTTGTAGCCATATGGTCACATTTTTTAAAAATGCCATTTTTAAAAAAGTGTCATTTTCACTTGAGAATGTCATAGATGTAGCAGAAAAAATAAGTGTTGCATTTGACACATGAATACTCATTTTTTCATGTTCTATATGACAAAACAAAGGGTACTCATGAAGCAGTTCTTTCGCATGGTAAAAGCAAAACTGACTGTCCTAAGGAAAAGCACTTGGGTAATTGAACTGCGAACTGAAATATATATATATATATATATATATATATATATATATATATAAATATATCAATGTATCTATATATATCAATATATATAATATATATATATATCAATGTAGCACCATTTTTAAAGATTTATTTATTTACTTAAAAGTCAGAGTTACACAGAGAGAAGGAGAGGCAGAGAGAGAGAGGTCTTCCCTCTGCTGGTTCACTCCCCAATTGGCCACAACAGCTGAAGCTGCACCGGTCTGAAGCCAAGAGCCAGGAGCTTCTTCCCACTGCCGAGAGCTGGACTGGGAGTGGAGTAGCCAGGACTCGAACTGGCGCCCATATGGGATGCCTGCACTGCAGATAGCGGCCTTACCTGCTATGCCGCAGCACTGGCCCTGAAAATACAGCTATTTAGAGTCTTCACAAATATTCTGGCAAATGAACAATATGGGCTTGTGATGTTAATGAAATGCAAATACTTATTGTCAATGATAAATATCAAAATTTAAACAAAAATTGAACTTTGGAAAACTTGTATTTGCCAATTTTAAAGACATCTCTTAAAGGCCAATGATGATATTAACACATATGATATTTTATATGATTAAATGTGTTACTATTTGGAAGATTAACATAATTTAGCAAGTATATATTTTTCAAATGACAATTCATGACATTATAAAATCATCTTTGAGCAAGATTCAATTAAAATGCAAGATGGACCAACTGATTTGCATGTAAAGACTACAAACTATTCATTGATATTTTATCTGATTTTACAATACTACCAACATTTAAGAAACCATGACTTGGTTTATGCTTAATCTATATTGGCATAAACTCCAATTTTGAAATTTGAAAATAGTGTGTATTCTGCTGTCATGTGGAATGTTTTATAAATATCTGTTAGATTTTCTTGGTTGATATTGCTGTTAGATGTTATTACATTCTTTTCCAAGCAAAAGCCAAAGGCCTGGATCTCCACATGGGTGGCAGGGACCCAAGTACTTGGACTATCCTCCATTGCCTTTCCAGGAGCATCAGCAGGAAGCTAGATCAGAAGTGGAGAAGCTAGGACTTGAACCCATGCCGGCATTGCAGGTGTCAGCTTACTGTGTCACAATTCCGGCCCCTAGATGGTTCTTGATGATTTTTCTAATTAAAAATTTATTAACAAGAATTACACATATTGGGCTGGCTCTCTGACTCAGTGGGTTAAGCTGCTGTGTGCCGTGCGGGCATCCTATATGGGCACCAGTTCGAGTCCTGACTACTCCACTTCTGATCCAGCTCCCTGCTAATGTGCCTGGGAAAGCAGAGAAGGTGGCCCAATTGCTTGGGCCTCTGTACCCATGTAGGAGACCTGGATGGAGTTCCTGACTCCTGGCTCCTGGCTTCAGATAGGCCCAGCTCCAGCTGTTGCAGCCATTTGATGAGTGAGCCAGAAGAAGGAATATTTCTCTTTCTGTATCTCTTTGTCTCTCCTTCTCTTTCTGACTTTCAAGAAAATAAATAAATCTTTTTTTAAAGGACTTCCATTTGCTGGTTCACTCCCCAGATGACTGCAATGTTTGGAGCTGGGCTGATCCAAAGCCAGGAGTCAGGAGATTCTTCTGGGTGTCCCATGTAGGTACAGGGGCCCAAGGACTTGGGCCATCTTCTACTGCTTTACCAGGCCATAGCAAACAGCTGGATTGGAAGTGGAGCAGCTGGGAATCGAACCAGCACCCATATGGGATGCTGGCACTAGGTGGTGGCTTTACCCATTATGCCACAGCGCAGGCCCCTCCCCAAGAAAAATAAATCTTTAAAAAATAATTACATTTATTAATGAGTTACAGTGTGACATTTCAATACATGATACAGTATATGTTAATAAAGTCACGGTTAGGGACCGGCGCTGTGGCGCAGTCTGTTAAAGCGCCAGCCTGCAGTGCCAGCATTCCATATGGGCACTGGTTCAAGTCCCGGCTGCTCCTTTTCCAATCCAGCTCTCTGCTATGGCCTGGGAAAGCAGGCCTTGGATAAGTCCAGCAAAGTCCTTGGGCCCTGCACCTATGAAGGAGACCTGGAAGAAGCTCCTGGCTCCTGGCTTCGGATCAGCTCAGCTCTGGCGTTGTGGTCATTTGGGGAGTGAACCAGCAGAATGGAAGATCTCTTTCTCTCTCTCTCTCTCTCTCTCTCTCTCTCTCTCTGGCTCTACCTCTCTCGGTAACTCTGTTTTTCAAATAAATAAAATAATCCTTTAAAAAATAAAAATAAAATAAAATCAAGGTTAGCCATATTTCCCCTTCTTTGATATTAGTTTGTGCTTGGAGGCTTGGGGCTCTTTTGTTCTGTTTTTCATAAAATATATACTAGGTTATTGCAAACTTCATCTATTTTTTGAAAAACAGATATTAAACCTCCAACTACCATTTTGTAGATTTGTCATTTTCTCCTACAACATTTCTTTCTCTCTCTCCTAATCAATGTCTGTCCCAAATTTGCAAGCCAATAAATTATCTAAGTGTTACGACAGTTTCAGCTGGATTTCTGCCATTTACAGTCCTAAGAGTCTCAAGTCTTGGCTAAATCTGTGCCTGAAATTTGATTTAAGTCCTACACTACAAAGAGGTTCCAACCAGTCATTTCCATTATATCATTGTTTCTCAAACTAGGGTCTACAGACCTGTTTGTAAGGTCCACAGAAAACTATAGTTGCATCTTAAATGTTTGTGTTCCTTTCAATTCTAACTTTAACTAATTAATGTAGTCCAGCTTAACTGGATGACTCCCTTGTTAACTGTGGACTGACTGCCATGTGATTTCACTGCTTGTGTTTGTCACAAATCATTTTTGTGAGCTAAGGAGAAAGACATAATAGTGGTGAGAGCTAGAGTGCAAGCCCTGGAGTCTGAGTGCCTGGCAATACCTCCGACAACTTATTCAACTTTCTGGTTCTCAATGTCCTTGTCTGTAAAATAGAGAAATTTTAGTGCCATTCTCATAGTTTGGTGTGAATCTTAAAGGAGTTGATATGTGTAGGGCTCAGAGACAATTATCTGCCATGTAGTAACAGACAATGACTGTCTATTTTTATCACGTAAACAATATTTGAATCAAGTGAAGAGAGGGTATATCAGAGATAGTATAGATTTTGCTGTAATTTGAAGAAAGAAAAATGGTAGAAGAAATGGTTTATTTTGCACATGCACAACAGGAAATGTAAATAAGAATGTTCAAGCAATGCTTTTCCACAATAAAAAAAAACATTGGAAATGGCCCAATGCTCACCAACGTAGAAAATGAATGAAGTGTCACACATTCATACAATGGAATATTATACACCAGCCAAAATGGATAAAGCACAGTGCCATGTAGTAATGTTATATAGATGGATCATAGCAATAGAATATTAAATGAAAAAGTAAGGCCACAAAAATATTCCCTTTTTATGAAGATTAAACAAGAACAATTAAATTACATACTTTTGGGAAATGTGTAAGCCTTTCAAGCAATTTGTAAACTTATGTGTATGAAATAAAATTATTTCAAAAAAATGAGGAGGATGAAAAACACAGCATTCAACATGATAACAACGATGCTGGGAGAAGCCAAGAGAATAGAAGAGGAAGGCCATGCCATGAAATGTAAATTACTGTCAAGACCTTAAGTTTTATTTTGAGTTGTGAACTTTTTGTTGTTTGTATCATAATTAGCACTAGAAAAAATAGCCACTAGTTAAATGAGGATGAAGAATACCCTAGTGTTGAGTGTTCCCTGAACTAAGGATATGACTTATCAGATTTGGTACGCCACAATTCCGATGAGGAAGAGAGAAAAATGAAAAAATGTGTGTTGCATCTGGGAGTTGGTTTTACTTGCAAGCTGGTCAGTTTTGCTATTAGAGCTGTGAGTATTGTGTTCATATCTGTAGGGGCGATTTTGTTTCAAACAACATCATCTGTCGTTAATTCACTGTTAAGAATTTTAACGATTCTGAGTTTCTAACTAATTTTGTTTGAATTTACTTTGGGAATTCACATTTCAGTTTAGTAGTTGCAATGGAATTTCCAGCTGATATATTAGAGATATATATTATATTTGTATGATAGAGCTCATTTAAGTAATCATTGGGGAGTTCATGGAATTATTTCTACTTTAAAGGATTCAGTTCTTTTTTCTCCTTCCACTGCACTATTACTCAGGAGTTCCTTTTTTAGGCTACTTTAATCCAAAGAGGGTCAACATGTTATCCAGGAAAGCCTGAGGGATGCTGAGACACTTTCTGGGTTATGTCACACAAAGCATTAACTAGCCCAAGATCAGCAAGGTTAAATGATACCAAGACATTGACTCGCCTTGATCGCTCTCACGCACAAGTGTAAAGTGGCATTTCCGGGATGTACATGACACATGATAGTGTAAGATAGTAACTGAAGAAGCAAAGAGGAAAGCCAGAATTTAAGTTTAATTCTGGCATT
This sequence comes from Sylvilagus floridanus, assembly GCA_949820135.1. NCBI lineage: Eukaryota > Metazoa > Chordata > Mammalia > Lagomorpha > Leporidae > Sylvilagus > Sylvilagus floridanus. The sequence continues at coordinate 24,149,921 of OX463246.1, read as the reverse complement.
AAATCAGGAATTAAAGAGGTTTGCCTAAATGTAAAATAATGACACTCTTCTCACTAAATTTTTTTTCACTGTGGAAAATACAGTTTTTCCCCTATAAATCCATTAGCGGTGTGACTACGTAATGAGTTTTTGGTTGATGTTATTAAGTTAAAGAGTTGGCGGTCACAGGAGCTTTGCCTCCTTTCCTCTGGGGTGCAGGTGCCCTCCCTCCCCTTCTGACTTCTACCGCGTCCTGAAGCTGCCAGAGGCCCTCACAGGTGCAGCTGCCCGATCCTGGATGCCCCCGCCTCCAGGACTGAAAGCCCAAGTGAACTTCTTTACTGTAAAAATTACCTCAGATATTCTGTCAGGCAGCAGAAAAAGGACTAAGACCATATCAATAATAATGTGTAACAGCTTGGAGGAATTCATCGACCAAAAATGTTGAGAATGGCTGCTTAACTTATATCCACTTAGTTATTATTTTTTTTTGACAGGCAGAGGTAGACAGAGAGAAAGGTCTTCCTTCCGTTGGTTCACCCCTCAAATGGCTGCTACGGCTGGCGCACTGTGCTGATCTGAAGCCAGAAGCCAGGTACTTCCTCCTGGTCTCCCATGCCAGTGCAGGGCCCAAGCACTTGGGCCATCCTCCACTGCCTTCCCAGGCCACAGCAGAGAGCTGGCCTGGAAGAGGAGCAACAGGGACAGAATCCAGCGCCCCGACTGGGACTGGGGTGCCAGCGCTGCAGGCGGAGGATTAGCCTAGTGAGCCGTGGCACTGGCCTCCACTTAGTTTTATATTCTAACCAGAGCCACATGGAAATTCTTAAGACATGAGATGCTATCATGTCTCACACTCTATGCAGTGCTGGGCATTTCTGTGTGACAAGGAGGACACAGGGGAAGCACCCAAGACTGTCAAGGTGATGGACACCTGAGACCATGGGGAAGCAGCTTCTTGATAAAGTAGGTGAGCAGGTGTTGGCTACCAGATGGGCAGATGACTAAAACCTATGGCATTTCTGAAAAAATAAACTCAGAATATTCACATGAATAGGATCAAAGAACACAAAGACAACTGGGGGGGGGGGATAAGACAAGATTGTGCTGGACACCTGCCACCCTTTCAGCAAGTCACTCATTTCAAGAGGCCTGGTAAGGGCTGCATGGGGGAGGGGGCAAGAGCACTGAGAGCAGGGTGGTGTCTTGTTTAAAATATGTGTGAGTGCACATATGCGCACGCGCACACACACACACAGACAGAATGCTCAGATCTCTGCCAGATACATACAAATCATTTCCCACAAGCTCCTGGGGAAAAAACTGCATTTACTAGATAATCTCCATTTCAGTATTTGATGAAAAATGTAATGTCTGCTTCTTTTTTCTTTTTCTCTTGGTATTCTTGTCATTGCAGTAAGTTGAACCATATTTTAAGTATTTATCAAACTTTCTAGGCCTTTGCTTAAACCCCAGGGGGATATAAATCTGGATAATAAACTCAACAAAGAATACATTTTTAAAGAAAAATTGTACCATGTGGAGGCCTCAATAGTGAAACCTCTGTGTGTGTGTAATCTATATATGTGTGTGTGTCTGTGTGTATTTCCTTGGTGTGTGTGTGGTATGTGTATCTTATATTAGCTTATGGCTTCTTCATTTATGAAAGCAGTGAACAACACCATCAGCCTACCCCTTGCTTTTATGTCTCTCAATTTTGTTGTTTCCTCAGAAAAAGTAGAAATTGCTCATTTTATGAAGATTTGGAATATTTTTGAGATCCATGCATCCCATTTTCATGTTCTTGACAAATAACTTCTGATTCAAGTATTTTTATACCATGGGGTTGGTACCTTAGTGTTTACTTATTTATTTATTGAAAAACAGAGTGATACAGAGAGAAAGGGGCACACACACACACACACATATATATACACACACACATACACACACAGATATTTTCCATCTGTTGATTCACTACCCAAATGTCCACAACAATCAGGAGCTGGGCCATACTAAAGCCAGGCACCTGGAACCCCATCTGGGTCTCCCTTGTAAGTGGCAGGGACCCATGCACCTGAGTCATTATCTGCTGCCTCCCAGTAAGCATTGTCAGTAAGTGGAGTAGCTGGGATTCCAACAGGCACCAGTATGACACATAGGTTTCCCAAGTGGTGGCTTAACCTGCCGTACAACAACACCCGCTCCCATCAGTCAGATTTAAAAGAAATTCTGTCTTCTTAAGTACTTTGCCAGGAAACGTTGGTCAAATTCTCATGTTTTATGTAATCATTTTATACAGACATTTGCTTCAAGCATATGAATACCATCCACATAACTGAAAATGAGACAGAATAGCTGAGACCACGGCCTTGCTTGCCACTTTTCTCTGTCCTCAACTCACGCTGTCTCCCATTTACTTAGTTTGATATCTTTGAAGGAATGTGCCAAATTGACTATTTTTTCCTCTTGCTCCTCTGAGGTACACAAACACAGAAATGATCTTATTTCAGCAGAAAACGCTGCCGGCAATAAGAAAGCATGAAAATCTTCAAAGATCTCTTTTAAAGATGGAAATTATCCCATAAATTCCTGGAGGCTTAAGACCTCTTCATGATATTTTCTCTGGCAAATCCTTACCCTGGCTTCTCATCCCACTCCACCCCTAATCCTAATAGCATACCCTCCATTTCACTGCTTCTAAGTAAAGAGCCTCGCCAGGCCCCAGACTTCCCATCCACCAAGTGCAGTTCTTTCAAGTTGAAGTGCTGAGCCACAAATATTAAAGAGAGGAATTGAGCCCAGTATTGCGGTGCAGTGATTTACACTGCTGCTTTTGATGGTTGTAACCCTAGTCTGAGTGCCTGTTTGAACACCAGCTGCTCGACTCCTGATCCAGCTTCCTGTTATTATGTCTTTGGAGGCAACAGATGATGGGTGAAGTGCTTGGGTCCCTGCCACTCATGAGGAAGAATGGCATGGAGTTCTGGGCTCCAGGCTTTGGCTTGGCCCAGTCTTGGCTGTTGAAAGGATTTGGAGAATGACCATCAGATGGAAGATCTCTCTCTTTCTCTCTTTCTCTTTCTCTCTCTCTCTCTCTCTCTCTCTCTCTCTCTTTCTCCTACAAAAATGCCATATAAGAATGGGTTCATGTCAAAGACGTAACTCTGGATTAACTTAAGTGCTTGAAAAGGAAAGTACTATGGAGAGTACTACTGTTTACTGGTAAAGTTAAATAAGATGATGACATGTTATAACATTGCTCAATTGGAGTTGTCAACTTAATTGTGTGTGTATGTGTGTAATGATAGTGTAAATGGCTTTGCACGATCTGTAAATGCTTACTCATTATTTTTGCAAAAACATTATAATTAAAGGTCAAACCTTCATGCTGAACCTACACCATGCTTCCTCCTGTGAATTGCATTGGTTGGAGGTTTGTATTTGCAGAGATCTTTTTAGTGTACTTTGTGTTAAAGTCTAATTTTTTCTTTATTTTGGAATATAGCTGGGAGATAAAACCTGCCTTGGTTTATACAAATGGGCGATTCAACTCTAGTGGCAACCATCATTTATGGAGTGCTTACCCAGTGCAGAGGGATTGCTGTGAGAATTCATGTAGGGAACAAGAGCAAGAACTTGGGCATTGTGGGAGTTAGACACCTCCATGCAAACCCGGTCTCTGTCCTAGTTTGTGATTTTGGACAAGTTATTCAGCCTCTCTGTTTCTCAATTTTCTCATTTGTGAATGGAGCTATAATAGAACCTATACCTTATGGTAGTGGCAAAGATGAAATTTTTTGAGGTGATGTGTTTAAAGTGCTTAGCAGAGTATCTGGTACATAGATATTTAGCAAGTGCAAACTATAATAAAAAGTGATTTATTGGTATTATTGGTATTTATTGAAATTATTGGTATTATTGTTAAGAAAATGAGTACATACTATCCAGCAATTCCATCCAGTGAGAGAGGCAGCCAAAGGTACAACTAACTCAGATGTAAGCCAATAATAATAAAAACAAGAAGCAGCTGAGGAAATATATTTCAAGAGGAAGGACTATCATGCAGGGTAGGTAAGGTACTTAGAGAATTTAGGACAAAAAAATGTCATGTGGCTGCAACGCATCATGATTTTCATGGTAAAGTGGGGATCTCCAAGGTCAGTTCTTTAGAAGAAGGGGAATTACTCTGAAGTTGGCACTTGGGAAGGCAAGAGACAAAACACTTGTCCCATGAGTCTCCTGCCTCAATCTTTTCTTGAAGAGAACACCAAGCCTGGTGTGTGCTCTTGAATGCTGTTCGTTTCTGTGTGGAGAGTCCAGGAACCCCAGCAGGTGAGACCTGTGGTGAGCCATGAATTGATGATGAGTCTGTGCACCCTCCAATTACACAGACTCCTGGTTCATTTTTTCCCCATGTACCATCCTCAAGACCTCAGTAGCACTAGGTTTAAGTAGTTCAGCTTTGTTTCCGGTGTGCTATGGAGTGTAAAGAGAAGACCTCTTTGTGCTGGTAGAGCATATGTTGCAGGTGAAGCAACATATCCTCCCATGTAGAGGAAGAATTAGTCTTGGAGTGGAATGATATTCCTGCCCAAGGTTCCAATCCAGTGAAACGAGTGTTCCTGAGAGAATGTGGAGGGCTGGGCAAGACTGTTATTCTGAATACCAGAATTTGCTTCAGAGGGAGTTGGTCTTCTTTGCGATTGAGGTGTATGGCAAAGTTATTTAGTGACTGTGAGGATGACAGCTGTGGGTTAGGTGCCTTGAGATGCATTTTCAAACAGTTGCTGTGGCAAGTGCAATAGGGAATCAATTAGAGTATAAGAAAAGAATTGCTGAGTAGCACTTGGGGGCCAGCTGAGGAATCCAAAGCAATTAAATAGAGAATAGAGGGGAGAGAGCGAGAGAGAGAGAGAGAGCGAGAGAGAGAGCGAGAGAGAGAGAGAATTTTTGCAATACTAATCAAGAAGGTGAAGATATAAGGGAGTCTTCTCTGGAGGACTTCAGTTTGAAACCTTTTTTTTTTTTTTTTTTTTTTTTTTACTTTTGACAAGCAGAGTGGACAGTGAGAGAGAGAGAGAGAGCAAGAGAGAGAAAGGTCTTCCTTTTCTTTCTTTTCTTTTGACAGGCAGAGGGGACAGTGAGAGAGAGAGAGAGCGAGAGAGAGAAAGGTCTTCCTTTTCTTTCTTTTCTTTTGACAGGCAGAGGGGACAGTGAGAGAGAGAGAGACAGGGAGAAAGATCTTCCTTTTGCCATTGGTTCACCCTCCAATGGCCGCCGTGGTCAGTGCGCTTCGGCCAGCACACTGCGCTGATCCGATGGCAGGAGCCAGGTGCTTATCCTGGTCTCCCATGGCACTTGGGCCATCCTCCACTGCACTCCCGGGCCATAGCAGAGAGCTGGCCTGAAAGAGGGGCAACCGGGACAGAATCCGGTGCCCCGACCAGGACTAGAACCCCGTGTGCCAGTGCCGCAAGGCGGAGGATTAGCCTATTGAGCCACGGCGCTGGCATTGTTACTGTAGCAAACAAGGATGATATTCAAGCGGCATAATAGTATCTAAGAACAGAGTATGGTTTCCAGCTGAGATCAGGCAGAAGGAGTTGACATGTTGGTTGTGTATCTAAGTGTGTTTTTTTTTTTTATATTATGATCTGAAATAAACTGGCAAAGTCCATTGAGCAAACAATTATGTTACTTAATGGTCTGTGCCTTTGTTTAATTGGCTAATTTCTGAAAATGCTCTACTGTAGGTTATAGGCAACTTTAAGGGGATAATATATAATGAAATCAGCAACAGGAATATGAAAAAATTAAATACAATTGGCTAATTGAGATATAAGAGGGATAATTAAAATTAGTCCTTGGATTTATAGGTGGGATAAAAAGTTGTATACCCTACTGTTTTTATTAAATGTGTTTTTGTTTTTCTTAAAATTTCAGAAGCAGTACTGTGGACTGTGAACAATACTGGAACATACATGAATCAGGAATCAGTAGCCTACCTTACAGTGTCTACGTGAATTCACTTATTAACCAGGAAGCATGGCCAATGGATAACTTGCAGAACTGACCATATGAGTAGATCGTGGACACACACCTCTTCTGGAGTTTCAGAGATGTCTTGAGGCCCATTGGGAAACCTGGAGCTCCTTTGCTAACACATCCATCCACTGAGAAGCCTGTTGACATGAAACCATCTTGGTAAGGAAGCTATGTGAGGAAGAATTGCATGATCATTTTCCAACTCTGATATACAGAAAATCCTGAGAGAGAGAGAGAGAGAGAGAGAGAGAGAGAGAAAGGAGAGGTAGAGAAGCAACATCAAGAGAATATGTACCAGCAGAGGAAGTGGAGGAACAGCAAGGGAACATTTCTACTTCTTATCTTTTCCCTGGCATGGGGAGATACTAAAGTTCCTTTACAGTTCTTTTACTAACATAAGAAGGCCAACAAGCATTTCCTTCCATACAGTGTTAGATACTCTGTACATTACCTTAGCGTCTTAAACTTCTTTAGTATAAAATTATTCCAAATAAAGAATAGTTTTCATTAATGCTTAAAGTTTTCTATGTATATAAATGCATCATCACTAAAAATTAGGACTAATACAAAAGTTACAATTTCACCCAGTTCACACCCTTTTGTCGCAACCCTACAGGGGCTTACCCGATGAGTGAGTCCCTTAGCTAAAAGTTGATTGTTTTCAAGAATGGGCTCATCTTTACTTTAAGGCCTTCAAATAAATACACATTACTCTCCGTTTCTAACATTTTAATAAAAAATACAGAAAATTTGAAATAAGAAGTATATAGTGTACACTCACATACCTATCTCCTAGGTTCTATAATGAGAATGTTGCTATTTTTATTTATTATATTTATAAATTGTGACTGTGTTTATATACATAGATGAACACTTCAAAAAGCTTGTGAAAGCTAGAATCATAAGTTTATTTTGGTGCAAAACATTTTTGAAACTCATGCGTAGTTTTTTCATAGTATGTCTTTATCATGAACTTTTTGAAGACCTCTGGTATTGCCTATCCTGTTCATCTACTTTTCATCTTCTTTGCTGATGCTCTGTGTCACGGATGCTCTGTGTCACTTTCATAAACAGAGAACAGAATTGCCAATAAGTGCACAGACTTGTGTCTTCAGACCAACCAGAAGGATTGTAAAAATGGTTGTTCTTTTCAGTGGATGTTTCTTGTAGAGGATTGGGTTAGTTTCCCATTGCCAGGACACAAAGCTTCCTCCAAGAGGTAACTTAAATCAGCAGAAATCATTTACCTTACAGTCCTGGAGGTAGCTTGAGAAATCTGAAATGGGTCTTCCAGGTTAAAACAAAGGTGTCAGCAGAGCTGTGTCCCTACTGGAGGCTTTATATGGAACATGTTCCTTTGCCTTTTCCAAATTTTAAAGGATGGCTTCATTCCTAGCTTCCATCTTCCAAGTGTATAGCTCAGTCTCTGCTCTCATTATCTTCTCCCTGTAATTCTGATCTCCTTGCCTCCCTCTTCTAAGGACCCTTGTGATTAGCTTGGGCCCACCCATATAATCCAGGATAGTCTTCCTGTCTCAATATCCTTTGCCTTAGTCACACCTGCGAAGTTCTTTCCCACAGGCACTAGAGTGTAGACTCCTTCGGGAAGCCATTACTCAGCTCATCCTACAATATTTTGGTCTTAATGGTGTATTTCGCTATGAGCATCCATTAGTACTAATATGAAACGTAGACTGAGTTTAATTCTTTTTCCATTTGACTCATTCCATGAAAGAAATAATGCTCTCCTTATAAATGGCTTTTACCGTGTGAGAAAACAAAAGCATCAGTATTTTACCATACTTCAGGGTCACAAAAATGCACCACTACTTTGTGTACCAATAAATAAGCAAAGGAAAGCACTGCCAATGAAAGTGATTCACTACCTAATGTGTGATGCATTCCAATAAGACGCGAGTTAAGATGCATCTTAGCATAGATGAATATTGTGGTTCATATTGTGGTTTTAGTGAGTGATGTAGTGCAGAGATGGCCCAGGAAAGCCCTTCCTTTCTGAGTAAAAGTATGACTGTTCAAAAGTTCCATTTCAAACATGATTCAAATGTGTCGCCTCCAAAATCCACATGTTGGGAACTTAATCCCCAGTGCAACAGTGCTGGGAGGTAGGACCTTTGGGAGGCTTGTGGACAATGAGGGTAGAGCCTTTATGAGCAGATTAATGTCTTTATCAAAGGGCTTGTGGAAGGAGGTTTGTGCTTTTCTGCTCTTTAGCCATGAGTTTTTCGTGCCTTGTCTGTCTGCCTTCAGCTACGAAGCAAGAGAACCACACCCGATGACTGGCACCTTCATCTTGGCCTTTCGAGCCTGAAGAACCGGGAGAAGTTAATTTCTGCTCTTTGTCAATGACCCAGTCTCTGTGTTACAACAGTCCAAATAACTAAGATACTGCTGCAGCTCGGAAAATCTAGAATACAGCATTGAGAGAAACTCACGTGTCTTAGTGCTTGCAATGGCTATATAGATGCACATTTCCTCTTAGGTTCAATTTAGCAATTTCTTTTATATCAGTATTTCAGATAATAAAAACAAAAATACTAGTTCTGTTAAGGCTATGTATTTTAAAGATGGGTCTATTATTTTGTACCTCCTAGTGTTAAAATGACAGTACAGCATGCATTATACACCTAAAGGGCACCAAAATAATTAAGTCTCTATTATTTAACTGGAATTCCCAGATCCCTGAACTGACAGATACTTCATAGCCAGGATGGATAGGAATGGGATGGAAATACAATTTTCTTTAAATAAAAAAAAACAAATGGGCTGCGTCTTGATGGCCTTTATCTGCATTTCACCTTTACTGTCTCAGGAGCGATTTTTCCGGCACACAGCACAAGCCCTTGTGTTTTCATTATTTTCTGTCAACAATTGCTCTCTCTTTCCTGAGAAAAGCATCTACAGTTAATAAAGAGATAAAAACCCATTTTCTTCCAGCTGTGTTTTTCAAATTTTTCAATATTCAATTAAGAGAGGGCAATGTTGCAGACCAACTTAGAGGAACACTGCTAGAATGTTCTTGCTTCCCACCCCCACCCCACTCCACTCTTCTCTTGGTGTTTTTCAACCTGGGTTGTCAATCGAAGCCTTATATTGTTCACTGAGGCTGAGAAACTGTGATAAACCTTCTGAAGCCCAGAAAAACATGGAGCAAAAGATCTTCAATTCTCAGAGATCTGCCTTTGGAAGGCTCCCCCACACTCAAGAATATATTTCTGGAGATTCGCAGCAGGAAGCACAGTACAGACCATATATTTTCCTGTTGATTGCAGTGAGCTGCATGACTTGAGATGTTGGTCTCATGAGCAAGGACCTCCTGGGTCAGAGAGTACAGCTTTGTTTCCTGGCCCAACTCGGAGGAAGGAGAGCATAGAATGTTTACGTCAGTGAGAGCCGCAGAATTAATTGAGTCCCAAATCCTTAATTTTGCAGATTACATAAGCACAGGTACTGCAGTTCAGTTTTTCCAGTTTTGGGGAAGGGAGCTAGATTCATATTTATTTAGTGGTCAATTGCTTTTAGGGTTTGGATATACAGAGCTTCTCTGGGTTGCAAGTCTAAATTAAGGGTGCTACCTAGAATGAATTTGAGCCATCAGTCTTACCAAAGCAGATTTCATTTGTTTGTTTTGTATTTCTGGAGGAGATGTCTGCAGAAATTTTGCTGGCTGAGTTCTGTATGTAGCAGAGTTGGAAGGACTGATGTACCAATAACTTCTATGAGAAATGATCCTTTTTTTTTCTTCTCCTTCAGAATTTCTTTGGACTTGAGACTTTTTTTTTTTTTTTTTTTTTTTTTTGCTGTGTAGGATTTTGTGGTTTCAAGCTTAAATATCTGTCTTCTTACTGAAAAGAAAAATATATTTTCTTTTTAAAAAGATTATTTATTTGAAAGGCAGAGTTACAGAGAGAGAGAGAGAGAGAATCTTCCATCTATTGGCTTTCTCCCTAAATGGCCACAATGGCCTGGAGTTATGAGAAGCTGAAGCCAGGAGCCAGGAAAACATTCCAGGTCTCCCATATGAGTGACAGGAGCCCAAGCACTTGGGCCATCCTCTGCTGTGCTCCCAGGTACATAACCGAGAGCTGGATCAAAGGTAGAGCAGCCAGAACTTGAACAAGCTATCGGACATAGGATGCCGGTATCACAGGTGGGTGCTTAACCTGCTGTGCCACAATGCTGGCTCTACAAAATATTTTCAAAGACTTGGGGTTGTGTGTCCCAAGAGTCTAGATCCTGAGCAAAATGGAGGTGAGCAGCTGAGATCCCTCTTGGGCTGGGTAATATGTTGTGAGCACTTATACTTCCTGTTTTGATAGCAGAAATTTCTAGCAACTATCTGTCACGTTGTAACAGTGTGATACAAACAAATTAGAAGTTTGTTAATTGTACATCTTATTTCCAAGACTCCTAGAGCACATTTGCTCACCTTGTTGTTCCTCTGCAGCAAATGTGACCATAGTACTCGCACGTGAGCCATGGTGCTGAGGCACATTTGGTTTACGGGCTGCCCTGGGACCAACGGAGACCACAAGCACAGCACTTCCAGACTCATTAACAAGCAGCTGTAACACCTCCCCTTTTTCATCCAGTCAAGAAAGCACACCGGATATTGAGTGGGTAAGAGTGTTGGGGGAGGGCTGGTGCTGTGGCTCACTTGGATAATCCTCCGCCTGCGGTGCTGGCACTCTGGGTTCTAGTCCCAGTTAAGGTGCCGGTTCTGTCCCGGTTGCCCCTCTTCCAGTCCAGCTCTCTGCTGTGGTCCGGGAGTGCAGTGGAGGATGGCCCAAGTGCTTGGGCCCTGCACCCACATGGGAGACCAGGAGAAGCACCTGGCTCCTGGCTTCGGATCAGCACAGCGCGCCGGCTGTGGCAGCCATTTGGAGTGTTGGAGGAAATACTGGCTCTACTGTAATTTATTAAAAAATTGCATTCCCAAGCTTTGCTTGGCACCAGAGATAAATGTTTCAAAGTAGAAGGTACTGCAAAAAGTTTGTGGGGTACAAGTGTTTGGCCTAGTAGTTAAGACATCACTTGTGATGTCTGCATCCCATATTGAAGTGCCTGGGTTCAAGTCCTGGCTCTGCTCCTGATTCCCTGTTAATGCCTACCCTGGGAGGGGTGATCGCTCAAGTCCTTGATTCCTTGGCACCAACATGGGGATTGAGTTCCTGACTCCCAGATTGGCCCGGCATTTGGAGAATGAACCAGCTGATAGGAGCTCTCTGTGTGTGTGTGTCTTTCTTTCTTTATCTCTCTGCTTCTCGAGTAAAAATAAAATAAATTTGTTTTTGAAAAATAGAATTAAATGTTTTATTTTGGTGCAAAAGCAATTAAAATCCATGCCTTTGAGGTGTTTCCCAAAAGTTCATGAAAAATGCATATTATGAAGAAACTATGCAAATATTTCAATTTTTGCACAAAATTAAACCCGTTCCAACAATCCATTTTTACAAAGATTTTATTTATTTATTTGAAAAGCAGAATTACAGAGAGAGAGAAGGAAAGTCAGAGAGAAAGAGATCTTCCATCTACTGGTCCGCTCCCCAAATTGCTACAATGGCTGGGGCTAGGCCAGGCCGAAGTCAGGAGCCAGAAACTTCCTCCAGGTCTTCCATGTGGGTGCAGGGGCCCAGGCACTTGCGTTGTCTTTCATTGCTTTCCCAGGCTTATCAGTAGGGAGCTGGACTGGAAGTGGAGCAGCCAGACCCAAGCAAGGGCCCATATGGGATACTGTTATTGAGGACACGGCTTAACCGGCTGCTACACAGCATGGGCCCCTTACTTGTATTTCTTCATGTAAGTACAAACAAGACCCAAATATATATTCTTACTGCCCCCTTTTCCTTTCACAAATGAAGAATACTCTATTTATTTTTGTGCACCATGCTTTTTTTTTTTAAAGTAGCAACATATCCTAGAATACTCTCTCATACGCTATACTGTATCATGCACAATATGTTTTTGTGATTTTTTTTCTATTTTACAGCTACATTGTCTGCAAGCAATAAACAATTCAATCAGTGCACTACTGATGTGTGTGAGATAATACTAATCTTTTGCTATTATAAACAATGTTGAAACAACTTTCTACATAAGTTATTTTGTATATCAGTGATACAAATATTTCCTTATTAAAAACAGGTAAGTTTAAAAAGTTTAGTATCTAATAAAATTTTTTTTTAAAAAAGAAAATCTGACAGCTCCAACCTTTTTTTTTGGAGGGTTCTTGATAAGATAAACTTCCAGAAGTGGACTTACTAGTTCAAAGTGTAAATAAGGATATGATTTTTATGTATTGCAAAATTCTTCCCTTAAAGTTGTAGCAGTCAAAATGGAGTTCAATTTTTAAATGTTCCATTTTGGCCAATCTGATCTGTGGAAAACAATATTTGCGTAAGCTTTTCATTTGCGTTTTTCTTGTTATGAGTGAGGCTATATATCTTTTATGTGTTGATTTAAGTACTAGTTATATTTGCTTTCCTGGGAACTGTCTACTTATGACGTACGTCTATTTTTATTGACTGTTGTTCATGTTTTTATTGAGATCAAGGAGCTCTGTACAGATTGGGAGATCAACTATTGGTGATACGAGGAACGAATACTCATTTCCAGTGTATTTGTCCAGTACATCTGCCTGTGAGGTAACTCAGCCACGTTTAAATAGAGCTCTTCTTTGCAGGGTTCCTCTATTTTCCTCACCTTCGCTCTGGATCACCAGCCTCCTGTCCCAGAATCTTCCCTCTAGCTCAGGGTTCTCCCTGGATACTGAGAGTTACTGAGTTATTCTCTCTGTATACACATATTTCTATATTTCCTATCATAAAAACATAATATGTCTCCCTTTAATCCTGTACTTCCCTTACTTGTACAGTCTTTCTTTTATAATTAAGCTTCTTGAAAGAAGAGTTTTCCCTGTATGGCTCCAGTTTCTTATTCGCAGCCCTGAGCTTGGCTTGCCCCATCACGTACCCAATAACATGGGTTAACCTACAGCCCTGAGTTCCCAAATGATTGTGTTCTCCTCCTTTATCCTACTTAATCTTTCCCATAGAATTTGAGAGTTCACTCTCTCTTGAACTGATTTCCTGCCTTGGCTGTTCTATACCACCTTCCTCTCACTGTTCTTAATCATTCACCATACTTCTTCCTCATTTGTGCTCAGGGCATCTTTTCGAGCACTGACTAATACCTGTGAGCAAGGGTTCTCAAATCTGCGTCTACCATCCAGATCCCTGGCTTCTAAGCTGCAGCCTAAAGAAGAATGTTTCCAAGACACCTCTCAGCTGCATGCTCAAAGTTAAATCCCCTCCTCTGTGTCTCCTACATTCCCTGTAAGTGCACTGCACGGTCATGTGACTATCACTCAATCCAGCGACACAGGAGTAGCCCTAGGGGTTTCCTTTTCTTCCAGTCACCCTGTAGACTGCCTCCAACAGCACTCTCACCTCCTGGGCACTCCCACAGTTCCCAGCACTATACATCTTCTAACCAGGTCTACTACAGCAGTCTCCTGAGAAGTGTATGGCCGCCAGTGCCTTTTCTCACGGTTCCTGCCTCATCACATTGTTACAGTGATCATTATTTTAAATATGATCATCTTACCGGCCTGCCTGTTTCCTCAGGGTCTTCCATAGCTCTTAGGACAAAAGTCACACTTTTTGAGACAGTCTACTAGGTACTTCATACTCCGGTGTCACCTATGTCTTCAGTCTCACGCTGAGGTGGACAGGTAGCACAGGTGGACTGGGATCTGGGACTTTGGAAGTGGCCAGATCTGGTTTGAATTGCTACATTGCCACTCACTAGCTTTGTCAGCCTGATCAAGTTACTTATCTACCATAGTTTTCCTCTGTAAAGAAATAAAAAATATTCTCAGGGTCAAGGCAAGGAAAAAGTAAAGTAATCCTTATAAAGCCAGTCACACAGCAAATCTTCAATAATCATGTCCGCGGCAGTGTTAATGGCGATCCCAAGCCATGCTCAGTCACTGTCTCCTCATGAGGCTTCCCTCCTCAGCTGCACTCTCCTCTGTCCCCTTCTCCAGCCCGGGGCCAACACGCAGGCCGGCCACAAGCCTCGGGGTCAGGCAGGCCGGGCCAAACGCAGGTGCCGAGGGAAGCCGCCCTGAGCACCTGTCCAGCTCCCGGGGCGCAGGGGCCAGCACCCCAGCAACGCCCGAACAGCAGCCGCAGTGGGCAGCTGGGCCTCGTCGCCACTGCTGTTCTCTCCCTCTTTGTCATTTTCCTTTCAAAGAAAGAAAGAAAGAAAAAAGCTTTTAAAAAAGAATATTGCTAACCCAAGAAAGATCAAAATTCACAATTGGAAGTAAAATTTGTACTGAATGCATATCAAAAAATCATTAAATCATGAAACTACACCCAGTGATTTAAAAATCTACATAATTTCCATATTATAATTGTGTTTCATTCTAGTGTTCTGGGGGATATGTTAGAGGAAGTTTAAGATGCTTTTCTCTCTTCTTTGTAGAATTAAAAAAAATTCAACGCTTTATCATCAGAATGCTTGAACTTGTGATAAATTCTGATGAGTTAAGCAACCTTTTTTTTTTTCTATCTAAAGGATTTCCTTAGTCCTGGAATTACTTTTTTCAAAAATCATTAATTCTGTAATTTGTTGGAGCAAGACACTCTATGTTATCGCACATGAATGGCATTTCTTCTCTCTCTCACCATGCCCTCTTTATTCCTGCACATTTTATGTCACTGGATCAAGAAAACAAAAGGCACTTGACAGCTAAGGCTCTCGGATTATCCCACAAGCAGGATCTCATGAAAACCAAATAAACTGGAACAAAAAAGAGACACAGATATAAGTGCTCTAAACCCATCTGAATGTCTCCTCAAAGTCTTGGCGTTATTTTCATGCCAGACACATACTATAGACAGGGAAATATGGTTTGCCGGCCATTGCCTGATTATTATTTCACAGTTCCCAACATTGAGGAGCATAATTTGTATGTTGATAATTTATCTTTGAAGCGTAAATCACGCAATATTTTCAGGGTAGAAATCATATCATTTGGAGTCACAAGAAAGCCACACATCAGCATTCCATCTTTATAATGCACAACTGGGGTTTATTATTCCGTTGACCTGTGGAGACACTTTAGAGAATTAATGTACTGTCCTGCCTGTGCTATATACTAGGCTGGAGAGGAATAAATATTCTGAAAAATTAGCCATGTAGTTAGCTGGATCATTTAACAGATTTGGCAATAATAAAAATCCTTTTAGTAAATATTTTTAATATTGGCTTAAATATCTATTTAAATCATAGCTAAATATGCATGAAATGTGTGTATACTGGTATCCAAAAGAAAGATTAAAGCAATCACATTTCTGTAACAAGTTATTTTATTTCTTTTTACTAGAGCTTCTGTTTTTGATATATATAAAGTGATTCCTATATTCCTTAATCTTTAAGATTCTATTAAATATCTTGACTCACAAGTAAAATCAAAGCTGATGCTCTGCATTGCATTATATGTAGGGCTGGTATGCAGTTCAGAATCAAATATGACCCTTGGCTTAACATTCAAATAGTAGTGGTGTCCTTCCTCAGGCATAGCATGGAGAATCATTCACCTGTCTGAGTTGAGGATACAAGTATTCGAAAGAAATGTATAGGGCTACGCTTCATTTTTTTTTTTTTTGCGTTTAAATGCATTTTATTTTTAGACAACTTACATGACAATGTTTTTTGCCTTAAAAACAATGCCTCCACTCCAAGTAAATCATGGTCAAAATAAGTGAGGAGCTCAAGGTTATGTCAGTCCCAGGATTTACGTCAGTAAATCAAGGATTTATGTCAGTAAATCAGGATGACAAGCAGCAGCCAGTTACAATGAGCAGTGATAGATCCAAATTGCCAACTTTGTTAACATTTTTCCATCTCTAAACCATCCTTAAAGAAAATCATAAATAGAGTCACACCATCCTCACGGTAGTCCAGCAGAGCAACCATGCCATCTGGATTCACGTTTTCACCAATATAGAACTGGTAGTTTTTGAAATTAGCAAGGATGTGCTTGATTTGTTCTGCAGCCCCTGTCATAAAAGGTTTTACTCTTTCTGGTCTCTGTTCAAGTTTGCCTTTGATTGATTTCATGTAATCTTTGATGTACTGCTTGTAGGCTTCTTTGGTGAAGCTGGTTTCCTGCAGGTGATGGTTCATGACAATATCAACACCAGTGATCACTGTGCTTTCTGTACCTTCGCCCTCGAGCCTTCGGCAGAGGCATTTCCACCCATGAGCGAATCATCAACGTTACCCTCTGTCGTACTGACCATCTTCCCCTTCACTTCCAGGCACAGTTCGCCCGCGATCTCCCGGATCTTGTAAATGTTGGAGAACATCTCATCGTGGCTGATGAGGTCCCGATAGATAATCATGATGGCCGCTGGAAGGAGACAACGATGGTGGCGCTAGCTTGGCAGGAGTCCGGAGCTGGGAGCCAGCGTGGTGCAAGCCTGAGCGGCCTTCGTTGGTAGGGGGGAGCGGGCGGAAAAGCCTACGCTTCATTTTTTAAAAGTAGCCTTAACAAATGATACTCATTTTGCTTATGAATTTTCAAAGTTAAAATGGAATTACAACCCCCACCCCCCACTACCACCTTTCATATAAGAAAAAAAGAAGGAGAATCTACATCTCTTTGTAACTGCTTGCTTCTAAATTGGTAAACTCAGATAAGAGAATGTTATGCAGAACTTGACACGTTTACATCAGAGTTAGAGTAATGATTTGGCATTTACGTCATTTGTTGGGCAATATCTGACTTGTGCGCCTGTGCGTGAGTGTGTTCTCAAATCAAGTAGGACAATCCAAAATAACATCTCTCCTCAGAATTCATAAGAGGATAAAATGGGCATAGATTTAATGATTTATTTTATTTATCATTATAAGAACATTTATTTGATACATTCCCCACACACATACTCAAGCACACCTCAGAGAGAGAGAGTGAATGAGTGAGTGAGACATAGAGAAAGCATTCCAATCTTCTCATTCACTCCCTAGGTGCCTACAATGAGAAGTGCCAGGCCAAAGCCTAAAGCTAAGAACCAGGAGTTCAATCTGGGTCTCTCACGTGGGTGGCAGGGAGCCATCATCACTACCTCCCATGGTGTGCATCAGTAGGAAGCAGTTAGCATGAGCTAGAGTGTGAATTGAGTTCAGGCATGCCAGTATGGCATGTGGGCAACTTAAGATGCCTCAAAGGCTGGACCAAAGGCTGCCCTGGGCCTAGATGTGAAACAAAGGAAATGGATGTTGCTGTGGGCTGACTGTTGGAGTTCCCCGACATGTGCATGGTGGAATCGGTCCCCGTGTGATGGTGTTAAGAGGTGGGGCCCTTGGGAGTTGATAAAGTCTCTGCCTTCATGGATGGGATTCGCTCCCTTCTGAAAGGGTTTAAGGGACATTTTTTAAAATTAATTATTTGATTTATTTATTTATTTGAAAGTTACACAGAGAGAGGAGAGGCAGAGAGAGAAAGAGAGAGAGAGAGAGAGAGGGAGGTCTTCCATCAGCTGGTTCACTCCCCAGGTGGCCACAATGGCTGGAGCTGTGCCAACCGGAAGCCAGGAGCCAGGAGCTTCCTCTGGGTCACCTATGTGGGTGCAGGGGCCCAAGGACTTGGGCCATCTTCCACTGCTTTCCCAGGACATAGCAGAGAGCTGGATCGGAAGTAGAGCAGCTGGGACTCGAACCAGTGCCCATAAAGAATGGCGGCACTGCAGGCAACTGCTTTACCCACTATGCCACAGTGCCAGCTCCTTGAGGGCATTTCTTGCCCCCTCACTCCTGCCAAATGAGGAGGCAGCAGCAAGGCTGCTTGCAGAGGCAAGAAGCCTTCATCAGACAGTGAAGCTACCGATGGCTTGATCTTGGCCGTCCCAGCCTCCAGAACTGAAAAATCAAGGTCAGGACAGTAAGCAAACCATTTTGCACAGTCACTGTTAAATAAAAACCACCTGATACATTACAGCGCTGTTGCATGCTGATTGTTAATAAATTGTAGAACAGTACATTCCCTTCACTCCTGAAATCTGGAGCAGCCCTAAATGTATACTTGGAAATTCTTCGCAACAACAATATTTTTTTTTTATCACCATGTGTTTGCGTTCCACATAAGAGCCCTTGAGGGCTCTAACTAGATGACTCATCTAATGAAGTTTAGTTGGTTTTTCTCCACCAGCTGACAAATAGAAAATTGTGGAAAATTCCATTAGCAAACTAATAACTGAAGTTTGTCTACTTGAGTCACAGTAGTTTTCATAGGAATTCACTGGATTTAAGAGCAGAGAGTCCAGCATTCTAGGGATTTCTTCTGAGTCTTTTTCTTCTGCTTCTGCTTCTCTTTAAGATTTATTTATGGACCTAGCTGTGACGTAGTAGGTTAAGCCTCTACTTGTGGCATTGGCATCTCATATGGGAGCCGGTTCTAGTCCTGGCTGCTCCATTTCTGATCCAGCTCCCTGCTAATGGCCAGGGAAAACAGTGGAAGGTTTTTTTTTTTTTTTTTTAAGAAAATTTATTTATTTATTTGAAGGCAGAGAGTTAGAGAGAGGGAGAAATAAAGAGAGAGGTCTTCCATCTGCTGGTTCACTCCCCCAATGACCACAACAGCCAGAGCTGGGCCAATCTGAAGCCAGGAGCCAGGAACTTCCTCTGGGTCTCCCACGGAGGTTCAAGGGACCAAGTACTTGGCCAATTTTCCACTGCTTTCCCAAGTGCATTACCCGGGAGCTGGATCGAAAGTGGAGCAGCCAGTACTTATGGGATGCCAGGACCGCAGGAAGCATCTTAACCTGCGGCACCACAATGCCAGCCCCCAGGGATAATTTAGGGTACTTAAGATGATGGCCTTAAATCTATTAAGAAGCCCAGCTCAGGAGCAGGCCCTAGATTTCTGAACTGCTGAACCTGGTGTTAAATTGAAGTTCAATAAATATTTGCTGGTTTAAGTGAATGAATGATTGAATGTTCTTCACATTTCTGTCCAAGACATTTGATGTAGAACTAAAAGAATCTCCGAACAACTTGATGGCAGATGTGGTATTTTTGTTATTCATCTCCACGTCAGAATATTCAACTGAGGCTAGGGATCCAGAGGCACGTGAGAAAGTTCGTGTTCATGATCTTGGCCTTGTTGAGTCTACATACGATACCTCCTAACATCCTAGATTAGTCACCGCTGGGGAGTTTGTTTCTCAGCACAGGTGAATTGCAATGGCAGGAGGTTAAGTTTTCTAAGGAAATAATGAAAGTATATAGCAAGTCACCCTGGTTATACTCAGTACTCACAAACACTGGGATTAGACTTCACAAGAACGAGCACTGTTCAATATAGAAAGGAAGCACATACACAGCTTTTCTCTGCAGAAAGCATATTTTTGGAACCAGCATAAGGTGTTCTTTAATGTCGTCCTAGATGTGTTCCTAAACTCATGAACACCCTCACATTCATTTTTGCCAGACAAGTCAAATGACAAAATGTTTACATAAGAAAGTGGGAGTGTGAATGTGTATTTCTGGGGTCTCCCTGTCTCTCTTCCCACATTTCTAGGTTGCTTCTCAAAGCCCTTGCAGTCACAAGAATGAATAGATGTGAAAGATTGTGGGGAGAACCTCCGCTCGTTACTACCCCACAAGGTAGTCAAAGTGCTAAGTGATTTTTTTTTTTTAAAGTTTGTTTTTGGTAAAGCGCACAGTCTGTCACAGAAAAGTTCAGTAGACGTTAACAGCTGGCACATTTCTGTCCTGCCCTTTCACTCTTTCTGAGCCTATGCCATGGCTTAGTATTTTCTGCAGAGAGAATATGAACCATAAATCCAAGGCATTTTCTTGAGATTTGACTATGTTAATGTGCATAGAGACTCTGCCCTTGTTTATTATTATCTTAAACTTCATTACTTCAATTGGAATATAGAAACAAGGAAACAAAAAGAACTCTGCTTTTAATCAAATTTACTTCTTTCTTGGTACACTGAACACTGACATGGGAAAATAATTAAGACTTCACAGACCATTCTGTGTTGCAGGCATTGGAACCCCTGGCCCCAGTTCTTTGCAGTCCATGGAGCCCATGGAGCAAATGTCTGCAGCTGAGTTGAGGGACTGTAGCACCTTGTGTGGATCATGTGTTGCAGGCCTGTGGATGCATTCCATAAACACCATTTCCTGCACTTCATTTTTCCCAGTTTCTAGGTTTATTCTAAAGTGATTTTTTTATGGATAGCTCTGCAGTCTTGTTAATAGACTTTAGTCATCTTTTTTTTTTTTTTTTCCTGTCCAGTACACCAGAGACGACAAAGCCAAGGCCACAACCTGGCTGATTTGACAGGTATAGAAGCCACAAGTCATTTTTACATTTAGAGAGTTCATTATGTACATGGACAGCAAACAAAGGAGTAGTTGAAGATAGTAGCTGCCAAGTTGTTCTCACACATACCAAAGGGACAACACTAAAACTAAAGGGGCCAAAAGAGTGTCGTGTGATCCGGCAAAGCCCCACTGCTGGGCTGATGCACCCTGGTGGGTTATAGTTGGCCTGACAAGGCTGGTGGCAGCTGATGGAAGCCCTCGTGGATCATTAAAACCTAGGGGGCAGTGAGAGGAACTGTGCCACGCCAGTATCCTGGGCAAGAGAGGAAGAAGAGTTGCAGACGACCTCAAGTTCACACCCCACCATCCTTCTGGTAGGACCCAAACATATCCTACAGAGGCTCAGGCAGTGGGTCGAGCTGTCGCCTTCTGGTTTCCATGGTGTCCATAGAGGAGCCATTCCCCTTCATTTCTTCTTCTTCTTTTTTTTTTTTTGTTTAAATTTATTTTTGCTCTAGACTTTTTCCCACTACCTTACTGGTTTCCTTCTTTCCTTTAACAAACATGGAGGACTCTAGAAGAAGAGAGAAGGTATTCTCCACTCTGCTCCCTACCAGGTGGTGAGGAGACCCTCACTCTCCAAGGCCTATGGGCAAATGTTCCACTCTTTCCCTGCTCTGCTTTCATGGGGGATCGGAGATGCAGTGGTTGATTCCCGCAGGTTTTAGCTTTGGGGGGATCAAGGGTGAGACTCCTTAGTCTCCACCATTCCTCTACCCGAGGTACTATCTCTGCTACTCCCGAAATCCACCCAAACCTTCCTGGAGCCTCCTCTTTGCTATAGCCTTCCCTCCCCTAATCATCATGCGTAGTCAACACAGTGCCTTCTGAACCAGGTCTTAGGAACATCAAGTTCTTTTAAGGAATGGTTGTGAGACAATTACAAGCTAAACTCAATAGTTTTTTTTTTTTTAAACAATTTGAGTTATTAACAGGAGTGACAATTTCCAGAGAGCAGGCTTCAGGTCAAAAGGCACTGGTGCTTTGCAGCAGTTGTTAAGTAGATGGATGTTTCTAGAGCTCAAAATCATCATTATTATTCCACATCATTTCTATAATTATGCCAAAGAGGACCCATGGAAACATTATTTTTCAGTCTATTGCTTTTACCCCCAGATTTGCCTATTCTTCTCTAATAACCACAGAAGGGAATGTTGATTACAATATCTTAAAGCAAGACCTCACCCTAATGTATTCCTGTTTGGTGATAATTGTGTCAGTTCAATGATTATACTGCATATCTACTTATATTCGTACAGAGGGAGATTCAGAAAGTTTGTGGAAAAGGGAATTCAAAGGCTTTGGTGCAAACATTTTTGGAAATCCAAGCATAGTTTTCTCATAACACACATATTTCATGAACTTTTGGGAAATATTTAAGAGCTGGGATTGGGATGATAGATAGCTTTATAAAGACAGTCTTTTTGGATGCATAGATACGGCCAGGACTCTCAAAATATGGAATACATTTTAACTCTTAGGGTGGTGGCCAAGTTCTGAGAATGAGGAAATAGAGACCTAAGCCAACAGCAACTTGCCTGTGGGCCTGGAGAGGTTCAGGAATGAGGTCCAGCCATGTGCCAATCCTTGCCTTTCCAGATCTTTCTCAGAAGTACACATTAAGGGCTACAGATAGCCTCAACTGCCTACATCCTGGGCCAGTACTGGCAAAGCCTGCCAGTAGATATGTTTGGATAATTCTGCCTGCCACAAGTGGGGGTTTGGAATTTATCTTGCTGCTATAAATTGGGGATGTAAGCAATGAACCCTTTAGCAACTGATCACTGCATGCAGCTTTATTCTCAACTCACGCATTTTTGCACTTAGCCCACTGGCTGCTCTGTTGGCTCCACGTGGACCCACCTGGAACAGAGTTTTAACTCCAGCTCACTTATTCAGAGCCTAAAGCTCTTGCTTCCTGCACCTATGGATACTGGCCCAGCAATTCTCTCCACCTGGCTTGCGACTCACAGTCCAGAAATTTTTGCCTCTTGCACCAAGACCATTAGGGGTCTGTTCTGGACTTGTTGGAGTCAGAGTTCACGAGGTCACTTTGGCAGTCTTGGTTCGGAGCTTTGATCATCCTTTGAACCACAAGCCCTTGCCCTGCTTCGGCTGCCTGCCCCAACTCCGTTTTCCTAAGTACAGCTGGACATATCCCCATGACTCACTAGGCTGGCTTCCACTCTACCTATCCAGTTAGTCTCAGCTATACATTCTCCAAACAGCCTTACCATCACACTGACCCCCAGGAACCACACTGAGAGGAGCAACTTTTTCAATATTTGGCAGAAGTAATGGGTTTGGATTTTCAAAGAACATTTTACTTGTGGTACACAAAACATCCTATGGGAAGATTCCAAAATACACTCCATGCTGAGATAATGCATTGTTCCCTCAGGTAAAAAGGAGTCTAGGACAAGGGCAAGTCTGCCTGGATCTCAGCTTCCTGCCACCCTCCTCTCCAAGCACCAGAAATCTAAAGACCTAAGGTCCTCTCTGAGAGGCAGTGATATGTTCAAAGTCCTCTAAAATGACCCCATGCTGTAGTGATGCTAACACCAAAGACACCAAATATGGTTTTTGGAGGCACAGATGTTGTTTTGGGGATTCCAGATTCTCACCTGCCTATGTGTTCAGACTCCATTAACTGTTTAATTTCCACCAGATGTGGCTGATACAGCTGTTTCCCTCGCACTGGCAGAGTCATTGTCAGTTCAGGAAGCATCCCAGCCCAGGAGTCTCTCCTGCCACTCACCCTGACGAGCTGAAGAGGCAGAGGCTGCCTGCAGATGGTGTTTTGACTGTGTTCAATCCAGTGGTTTCCAAACACATGGGGGCTTTGTTGGGGTTGCCAAACTCACTGTGTGTTCCCATGTCATCAAAGGCACCTGATAAAAAGAGATGACTGTGTAAGCAGTGTTGTATGATGGGAGGGGGTATTCAGATTTCTTGGCTAAGGAGCACATTTAAACGCAGCCCTTTTGCAGAAGCAAGGGAAAAAGAGGTACTAATTTTTAAGAAGCTACTTGTCTCAGATCCTCCTTTCTGCCACTTTCATTCTGCGGTAGAAGAGGGCTCCCTGGTGTGCTGCTTCAGCGCACATGTAAGAGGGATTGTAGACAATGGCACCGAAGCCTTTGTTACTGCAGGTGCTCGCTGTTTCCTGAGATTCTCTGCAAGGCCCTTCATTGATCACAGCTATTGTTCCCGCACTGTTGGCCAAGGGCTGCAAATTAATCTCCACGGAGAGCGAAGGGTTCAAGGAGCATGGACTTGTAGCACATGGAGCCCAAATTTGTATCAGAGGCCTATTTTGAGGAAAGACAGTTGTAAATTTGGGGATGCCTGGACAAGCAGAAATTTTAGTTTTGTTTTGGAAAAACATGCATTCTTGGTTGCTCTGTAAGATTGAGAGCTTCTCTGAAATATCCCAGTGTGTATTCTTAGTGCCCTCATTCACAGTAGGCACTCGATAAGTGTCTGACTGTATAGATAAAGAAATGACATTGTCTAACACAAAGGCAGACACTGGATTTAGAGTTGATAATATTTTAGGAGACGGATTTGGCACAGTAGAATAAGCTGCTGTTCGTGGCACTGGCATTCCTTTTGGGAGCAGCAGTTCAAGTCCTGGCTACTCCACTTCGGATCCAACTCCTTCCTTGCTAGTGTGCCTGGGGAAGCAGGGGAAGACAGCTGAACTGCTTTGGCCCCTGCCATCTATGTGGGAGACTCAGATGGGGTTCCAGGCCCAGACGTGGCTGTCATGGCCCTTTGGAGGGTGAATCAGCAGATAGAAGACCTCTCCCTTGCATTTTCTGTAGCCCTGCCTTTCAAATGAATGACTAAATCTTTTTTTTTTTAAAGAACAAATGACCTTGCACCTGTCTTCACTAACTTTTTTTTTGGAGAATGCAAGAGTGAGAATAAAAAGGAAAATTTTAGAAAGATGGTGAGTGAAGTGACCATTCAGACTGATTTTCTTATATTGGAGCTTAAAGTGATGATATTTAGTCATTATTTACCATACCAGGTATCGTGCTAAGGGCTAAACCCAGTGCTTTTCAATTCACAGCAAGACTATAAATATTTTCAGGTGTTGTCATCATCTCACTTTATAGCTAAGGAAACTGAAGCATATGGAGGTCACGTAGGTAGTAATTCATGAAGCCAACATGAACTCAGGCTATGACGTGAGAGCTAGCACAATCCTCATTATGCTGCGTTGGCCATCACTTAACCCTTAGTAAAAGACATACTTAAAGCTGTTATAATGTTGGGTCTGAAAGTTGATTGCATGACTTCCTATCCCACAGATTTTTCTACTGCAACACTTTTGACTGAATAGAAATCCTTTCATCTGGCATGCATTTCTCAAACTGCAACATACATTGCAGGCATAACTGGTGAACCAGTGATGGTATTGTGGTAAATGATAGGATGGTATTAGCAGCAAGTAATAGGAAAGCCTGAATCAACTGAATAATAAAATGTATTATTCTCAAAATAAGCAGCCCCAAGTTTGGGTGACATGACCTAAGTATACTGACACCCTCATGGATAGTTAGTGCACTAAACATTTGCTGGTAAGCAAATTCACTGACAGAACTTGGAGAACTGGTTGTACAGACATGAGAAGTCCCAGTGCACTACCATTTTTGCGTTGTGAACTAGCACGTTGCATGAGAGGGCCACTGAAAGTTATTGCCAAGATTCCTGGGACAGGATTCTGCCATCCTTAAAGCAGGAAACAAGAGTTCTATAATTCCATAGCCAGAGGCTGACCTGTTTAGGAATATAGTCTGGGGCAAAATCCCAATGAGTACAGGCTCTGGCCTGCTTAGAATCTTACGCTCTACTCATGCAATAGTAGGAAACATCTATGAAATAATTTGAGCAATCCAAATAACTTGAATACCTTTAATTTCACCAGTGAGAACCACATTTTAACATTTATCGTGCTAGTCAACAGGCTGCTATTTTTATCACTAAAAGCCCTTTTCTGACATTTAGTATGCTAATTAGCAAAGTGTAGGTTATGGAGGAAGAAACAGGTAACAGAAGCGCTTGTGATGGTTCTCATGGAGGACTGCCTCCCGATGAGAATGCCAGCTGTGTTCCCGATTGCTGCTAGTTGACCACTGCTGGATGAGGAATCTTTGATTAGATTGCCTGTAGCCTCGGGTTATAGCTCAACCCAAGTAACACACACATATTGCAGGGTTTATGTTGAAGTATTTCGAGGTAAATTATAGTCATTATCACATGTGGTTTCCAGATTGGTTGGTTCAGTAATTAAATGAAATCCTCAAGAACCCAAGCTGCCCTTGTTTCCATCCCACCACCTGCCTCAGTCCTTGACAAGCCTTCCTGATGGTCGATGAGATGCTGCCGCCCAGGCTCCAGGTGTCATCGCCTGCAGACTTGATCACACGGTGTGAGGGTGGCGGCCATCTCTTGGCATGGTCCCCTTCTGAAGTGCAAGGGAACGTCAACCAGGAGCTCCTCAGCAGATTTCACAGCATCTGATTGGCCAGAATTCTAACACATATTCCTTTTTTAATCCAATCACTAGGAAGAATTCTTTTTTTCTCTTTTTTATTTATTTGACAGGTAGAGTTACAGACAGAGACAGAGAGAAAGGTCTTCCTTCCACTGGTTCACTCCTCAAATGGCTGCCACAGCTAACGCTGTGCCGATCTGAAGCCAGGAGCCAGGTGCTTCCTCCTGGTCTCCCACGAAGGTGCAGGCGCCCAAGCACTTGGGCCATCCTCCACTGCCCTCCCGGACCACAGCAGAGAGCTGGACTGGAAGAGGAGCAACCGGGACTAGAACCCAGTGCCAATATGGGATGCCAGCACTGCAGGTGGAGGATTAACCAAGTGAGCCGCGGCGAATTCAGATTTAATTCTCAGACATATGCAAAAACTGGAGAAAAAACATGAGACGTACGGTAGAAGGCAGAGGCCATTCAGAAGGCAGCAGCATAATCTGCTGCATATGGAACGATGACGCTTTTGTCTCTCTCCTGGAAAGTGACTGCTTTATCTTATTTTAGGGCGCTGCTCATTTTCTTTGACCCTTTATTCCATGTTCTCCTTCAGGCCTAGTTCTGTTTCTTTCTTGGTTCATTTGCCTTTGTTGTCATGCTCACGTTTATGGAGAGTCTTCTGGTACTACCCCAACACCTTGAATTAGGGGAATTTTAGCTTTGAGAGTTACCCTGGAGTCATTTCAGGCTCCCTGATGCAGCCTCATCTCAGTACATACTGTTCATCAAATTAAATCTGGGATGAATTCTTCAGGGAATGTAGTGGCCAGCAGAAATCTACTTGCCAGGGAGTTATAGACGCTGGAATTATCCTAACAAAGCACTTGCCAGGTCAGCTGCCTCCCTTTTCTGTCCCAGCCAGACTCTCACTCAAAATAGGTGCTTGACTTTTTTCACAAAATTGATGTTCAATTTCAAGCGATTGCTTCCAACTTCTCCCCCTGGCTAGTTTTAAGATTAAAGAAATTGCAGGGTGTTTTAAAACCACACTGGAGGGTTTGTGTCAGATGGAAAGGGCATATTCACTAAATATTTACTTTTCCAAAGTCTTCAGAGAAAAGAAAGTGGAAACTGTACAAGCCAAGAATCAGTTTTCTTTGAAAGATGGAAAATAAACTGAATTTTGTACAGATTGCAGTCAGTTATAAAAGGTTTAGGGAGATTTAATCCCCCCCCCCCCCAAACCCCAGCGGTTCTAAAGGACAGGGATTAGGATTATTAAAGAGATGCAGATTTTGTAGATATTTTTAAAGTTTCATAATGTGTGAGTTTAATTCAGAGTTAGTGACTAGAAAATATGCATAACTTTTTTTAAAGATTTATTTATTTATTTGAAAGTCAGAGTTACACAGAGAGAGGAGAGGCAGAGAGAGAGAGAGAGAGAGAGAGGGAGGTCTTCCATCTGCTGGTTCACTCCCCAGGTGGCCGCAATGGCTGGAGCTACACTGATCCGAGGTCAGGAGCTTCCTCTGGGTCTCCCACGTGGGTGCAGGGGCCCAAGGAATTGGGCCATCTTCTACTGCTTTCCCAGGCCGTAACAGAGAGCTGGATTGGAAGTGGAGCATCCAGGATTCGAACTGGTTCCCATATGGGATGCCGACACTGCAGGAGGCAGCCTTCCCTGCTATGCCACAGCGGCGGCCCCACATGCATAACATTTTAAAAGGTCCATGCTGTAAATTATACCCCAACATTCCTATCTCGCAGAAGGTGGTCTTACTCAACTGCCTCTTGCAGTAATTCCCCATCATGCATTTACTTCCTCTTGGCTGCAGGGGGTCATCTTCCCCTGTTGCCTGTGTGCCTTCCCTCTGACACACATATGCAACCCTAACCCTAACCCTAACCATCTTTGGACATTTAGCTTCATTAATGATGTCATCATCCTCTTCAGTCTTGAAAATGTTTTTATCCCCTCCTTTCTCAATTCTCAAAACCAATTACTGACAAGTCCAATGGACTCGATCATCAAAATGTTTCCTGCTTCCAGTTCCTCATTCCTCCCCTTTATTACTCCCTTTGTTTCCACTGTAATTATGCTCTACATTTTCCAGAAGCTCTCAGTGGGATTTCTGGCCTCCAGGATCTTTCCTCCAATCACCATTTCACACTACTGTCAGAACATTCTTTCTACAGACAACTCCATCCATGAGCCTCTGCAGATGTTTGAGGATCTTCAATCGTCCCCCTCTGCCTGAAGAGTCCTGTACCTCCAGTACTATTCAGAAACTACATTTACAACCTCATTTTCTTCCATAATTCCTTTGAGTATCCTATTGCCAGGCCACCATCCATCTGTTTTACCTCTTTGTCCTTGTCTTGCTGTAAGCGCTGTCCTCTTGACTTTTCTTGTAAGAATCTTTCAATCTTTCAAGGCCTAGTTCAGATGCCACTTCTTCCATGAAGCCTTCTCCTACAACTCTCTGTTCTTTCAAAATAATGTTTCCAAATTTTCCTGCATAGAACTAGCAGTGTCTCCATTATTGTACTTAACATTGTCTATTTTAAATTGCACTTGATGGGGCTGGCCCTGTGGCATAGTGAGTAAAGCCATCACCTTGGGGAACTGACATCCCATATGGATGCCAGTTTGAGTCCTGTCTGCTCCACTTCCCATCTAGCTCCTGCTAATTCTCCTGGGAAAGCAGCATGAGATGGCCCAAGTGCTAGGGCCCCTGAGCCCAAATAGGAGACCCAGAAGAAGTTCCTGCTTTCTGGGTTCAGTCTGGTCCAGCCATTTGAGGAGTCAACCAGTGGATAGAAGATCTCACTCTTTCTCTCTCTTTCTGTCTCTCTCTCTCTCTCTATAACTCTGCCTTTCAAACAAATAAATAAATCTTTAAAAATAATAATTCACACTTTGTTATTAATCTATTTCATCAATCAGTTACATGCCTAGCACAATACTTTACAAACTATTTGCTTGTTGCTTGTGGTTGAATCTGGGAGATCAGGCTTATTTAACGTAGGAGTGATTAGCTTACTTAATGTAGATGTCAATTAGATGTAGTCTTTCACCTTCCAGAGAACTCAGAAAACAGAGCAAAGCCCCCAAAGGAGAATAAAAATAATAACTTATTTTTCTTAAACCCTATTTTGAAATACTGACAAGGGCCCCTTTGTATAACACTCTAGTTTCTCTCTGCACTTCCTATACTAACTTTATTCCTTCAGTTCCCTTACCTCATACTTTAAAATTTCTGTCTTGTCTTGCTTTACCTGCCAAACAATGCGATTTTCATGATTGGGATGAAAGAGTTGTCTCTTGGTTGCGGTTGCTAAGAGTAACACTCAATGACCTCAGAGTCAGCCCTAAAGGCATTCTGGTCTGGTTGAAAAGCCCACAAGAGCATTTCAGGCATGGAAAGCCAAGACACTTGTGCAAAAAATGTCTCTACATGGGAGATCTCCCTGGATGAGACCCCAGTGGAAAGAAGTGGTCATCAGAGAAGTATGTAGTTTTTTTTCTGGAGGAACGAACTTCCGCTTTTCTTATGGCCTTGTCTGAATACTGATAGAGTTTATGGATTCAAAAGGTTTCCATAGCCTCAGCAGCTCATGTCAAGAGCCTTGGGTGATCACTGATGTTATACATGAGAGTGTTAATTGTTAAGTCAACAACAGGAGCCACTGTGTACGAACTTTCCATGCAGGACCTCTGTCCTCAAAGAGCTACAGTATTAGCATTAATGGTAAAACTTGTTCTCAAAGATTTACTTTGTTCTAGTGTTTTATATTCTTATGTGTCATAAGTTCTAGTTATGTCTAAATATCAAACTCTATTGCCTGTATTCTCAGGTGTTTCTTTAAAGTTAGGTGTCTCAAACATGAACTCTTGGGTCCACGTCTCTTTGTGATATTCCAATCTTGTATGTCTTAACATAAGATCAAATACAGAGCACAAAATGGTTAAAGTCCTCAGGGCTAATAAAACAATAATTTCAGTGCATCTTATTGTGTACTAAACCTTTTCCTAAGGAATAATTTATTCTGCATCCCTCTAAACCCAGAATCTGGGAAAATGAGGCCATAGAATTTCCCAAACAAGAGCTCAGGTTTCTGAACAAGAGGTAGATTACCTGGAATATGTTCTAACTCCAGGAAAGTGTGCTCTCTCAGTCAAGGGAAGGGGAGCTATTCTATACAAAAAAGCAGCTAAGAATATTTCTGGGAACAGCAAGATTCTATGGAATATGGATTCCAGGACTTGGATTCTAAGCTTTTGTATAAAGCTTTAAAAGGCCTTGATGCAAACACTGTGTTGGACAGGGTAGCTACAAAAGTTGTTCCAAAGAATTGAGGAGCTTCTAACAGAAACTCAAACACTGGGCATCACTGATGGCAGGAATCTATGGAATATGGATTCCAGGATTTGGATTCTAAGCCCTTGTATGTGCTTTAAAAGGCCCTGATGCAGACACACTGTGCTGGACAGGGGAGCTACAAGAGGTATTCTAAATAATCAAGGAGCTTTAAAAAGAAGTTCCACCATTAGGCATTCCTGAGCAAGCCATCCCTAGAAAGACCCTCTTCACGTCTGTTTCAGCTTAAGTGGAAGGGACCTTACAATGTGCTACTGAGCATGAAACCCCAGTAAAATTAGGATCAAACTTCTACCTCTTAAGTCTTCACTGGTGAACTAAAAAGACACGCCTGATTATTCCTGTAAGCCAATCAGATCTTAAGTAAGAGATAAGTAAAACTTTTGCTTTTGTCACATCAAGACTGCGGTACCTCAAGGCAGGTGTGTTGTGCCTGCCTCCTCTTTTGATTCCCTCTGGGAACTGTTATTGACAATAAAACTCCTACTGTGTTCTTCTATTATAATTCTCTATGCTCAAGCTAGATGGTTTATAACCTACATAAGGGTAGGCTTTCCACCTTAAGGGGCACATCACTAGCAATTGATTTTGTTCCAATTTTGCTTATGCTAATTGACAAACTTATATGTTTCAGAACTCAATAACTTCTAGAAATAACTGACCATGCAGGGGACACAGCCATTGAAATGTTCCAATTCATAAAGCACATTTGTTAGATGAGATAGGCAGAGACTTCCATACCCAGGACAGGCAGGGCTTGCACTATGTCCCTTATAAGCAGGAAGCAGCTGTAGAAAATATGATTCCATACCCTTCAAACAGCCCTTAAGAGTAAGGGAATGGAGTCTGAGGGGGGAATGATGTAGGCAGGCAGATAGGATGAAATTGATTAGATTTGTGAGCTGGAAGACCATGCCCTCAACCACACCCCTGTGTGATCTCATGCCCCTAGCTGACCCTACCTGTAAGCCCACTTGCCAATCAAGCTATGTAGCCACTCCCCTTTGGAAGTAGATAAAAGGCCTGGAACATGGGGGCCCTTCCCTTGTTGCCCTGTGCTTTCGGGGTGTGTGTGGCCTTCGGGGAGCCCGCTCTGCCTTTCCTTTGCTACTTATGATAAGCTGCTTGTGGCTGCTCATAACAAAACACTTGTTGCACATGGTTCCTGGCCTGCTTTCTGCTTGGTATGGACCCCAGCTTAATTTCTAGACTTTTCTTTCTCCTTTAGATAGAGCCCTCACCCCCCCCCCCATATATTTCTCTCACTAAATGAAAAGATTTTTTTAAAAAAATCTCAGCTTAGAGTGTGATTGCCTGTCTTCAGCCCTCCAGAAAGCATTGGCTTGAATAACACAGAGGAAAACAGACTCAGAGAGAGAGGAGGGACCAAGCGTTGAGGACATTACTGGAAACCCTGGATCCAGGACTTGGTTTACACACGTGATCAGTTTTCATCTTGACTAAATTCATTAGAACTGGATTTTATTCTCATGTAACCAGAGGAGTTGCTACTCTTACATATACAAAAGTTAGGCTTCCCTCTGGAGGGGCAGCAGGTGATGGCTCAAATATACCGTTCCCTGCTGCCCACATGGGAGACCCAGATTGAGTTCCAGACTCCTAACTTCAGCCTGACCCAGTCCTGAGGTTGTGGGCATTGGGGGAGTGTATCAGCAGGTGGAAGATCTCTCTCTCTCTCTCTCTTTCTCTTTCTGACTCTGTTTCTCTCTATCTCTCTACCTTTCAAACAAAATGAAAATAAATCATTTTTTAAAATAGATAGGCTCATCTTTAAAAGTACTCCCTTTGGCCCATTTTTTTCCCATTGATCTTGTGAAATTTCACTTCCCCTGCCATGTGTAAACCTTTTATAGAAAAGGTCAACAAACAAAGACATTATAGAATCTGTATCATATTGCTTTTCTAAGAGTTAAATACATGTAAAATATGTGGACTAGTGCTTTAATACTTTTTGCATTATATCATGTTACAATAATGTTCATCTTCATCATTGTCATCTCATTTTCATATTTTTCATTATGAAGATCAGATCTCAAAATTTGTGACTTAGGTCCACCTAAACCTCCATTTCTATAAATATATATTTGTTAATTGATTTTTTTGGCCAGAGTACTACTGCTTGGTATGTCCTACTTTGCTATTTGCCTGAGTAACTTTCTATCTGACAGTGCATCTTATTTAAAATATTATATTACATATGTATATATGTACATAAATATTGTGCCTATAGAATCTGTCCCTAGAATATGCATATCAAAAGCATTGTAGAATACCATTTGTGATTGTCATTGGCCTACAATCTGTATTTAGGGTGACCGGGAAGATGATTTCTTTGATTTTGCAAACAAAGGGGGGAAAAGGTATAACAAAAATACACGAGATTTCCCAATGGTAATCTATTAAGGAATATAGAATCTAAATTTCTGATGAAGAAAATCAGGAAATATATCTTAAACAATTTCAGAATCATCTTCTTGTTAGTAGAGCATTCTCTTGATGTGGAGTTAACTTCCCTGGGTTCTAGCTTTTGCTCTGGTGTTAATTAATTGGGTAATTCTGAGCTGACAATGGAGATGCTATCAATCAGTTTCTTCATCTGTAAAATGAAGTGTTTACACTCTAGATTTAATGTTCTTTCCAACTTGGCACTTCTCTAAATTCCTTTCAAAGGAAGATTTATCATGAATGCCTTTTAGAATCATTGTTACCCATAAGACAGAAGAGCTAGAGATGCTGAAATTCTCCTTTCAAGTATGCAGATGATAATCAGTTTGTAAGATTCAGCTGAAAGTCATAAAAAGCCATAGCATGTATAATGCAAAGGGCTGTAGATCAATTTGAAGTAAGAGCTTAAAGATGGCAAATTCAGTTCATTCTAGTAAAATGTGAGCTAATTAATCTGGGAGTAAAGATCCAAATTGGGGAAAATGTGATGAACTCTATGATTATCCAGCACAGTTATCAGGCAAAGGTTTTGGTGAATGGGACAGAAATCACTGAAATTAGCATTGTATGCTAGGGGAAGGAGAGGAGAGTCACATTCCTTCTAACAAGAATTATTACTGGTGGATTTGTTAGGTGTCACACACTTGTCCATCCAGAACTCATAAGAATTCTGTAGCGGACCAAGATTTTTCCTGAATCTCCTGAGGTAGACCAAGACTATATATAATTTGGCAGCCATCCTGTGTGAGAGCTCTTTTCCCAAAATTAGCTGTTAGACAAACACACACACACACACACACACACAAGATTTATTTCTCCTGTGTTAATTACATGCAGTCAAAGTAAAATCAATTCCACCTCAAGAGTGACAGGATTGCTGTCTATCAGAGTATCTGTAACAGTTAGCTTGGCCCTAACAAGTCACAGCATTTATTCACCTACTGGGTCTCCTGTGGTCAGCAGTTTGGTATCTAAATAGGTAAGTAGATATAGATAGATAGATAGATAGATAGATAGATAGATAGATAGATATAGATATAGATATATAGATATATCTATATATATGTAGATATATATATAGATGTGTACAGAGACTTCTTAAAAAAGATTAAACTGTTGAAATCTTTACTTAATATATAGTAAACTGATCTTCTGTATATAAAGAGAATTGAAAATGAATCTTGATGTGAAGCAAGGGGAGAGGGAGTAGGAAAGGGGAGGGTTGCAGGTGGGAGGGAAGTTATGGCGGGGAATCTATAAGCTGTATTTTGGAAATTTATATTCTTTAAATAAAAGCGTTAAAAAAGAGAAAAAAAGATTTATTTATTTATTTGAAAGAGTTACAAAGAGAGAGCAGAGGCAGAGAGAAAGAGAGAGAGGTCTTCCATCTGCTGGTTCACTCCCCAATTGGCCACAGTGGCTGGAGCTACACCCATCTGAAGCCAGGAGAGGAGATCTTCTTCTGGGTTTCCCACATAGGTGCAGGGGTCCAAGGACTTGGGTTATCATCTACTGCTTTCTCAGGCCATAGCAGAGAGCTGGATCGAAAGTGGAGCAGCTGGGACTTGAACCGGTGCCCATATGGGATGCTAGCACTGCAGGCAGAGGCTTTACCCTCTACGCCACAGCATTGGCCCCCAGAGACATTTTTTATGGGATGAATTGTGTCTGCCCCAGATTCATATATTGAAGCCCAGAATACAGTTTGGAAATAGGGCCTTTAAGAAAATAATTAAACATAAATGAGATCATAAGGTTAGGGTGGTACCCTAATAGGACAGGCTTCTTTACAAAAAGAGGAAAAGGCACCAGAGAGCTCTCTTATTCCCCTGTAGGTAAACAGAGATGAGGCCATGTGATGACACAGCAAGAAGGTGGTTGTTGGCAACATGGGAAGAGAGCCCCACCAGACACCAATCCTGATGGCACCCTGGTCTTGGAAAATAAGTCTGTTACTGAACCCATTCATTCTGTTGTATCCTGTATGGTAGCCCAGTAGGCTAATACATCTATGTGCAGATATCTGTATCTGTCTGTTTACATCTGTAACTATTTAGAGCTATTGTCTTAGTCTGTTTTGTCCAGCTATAACAAGCTGAAGACTGGGACATTTATGAAGAGCAGAAACTTGTTTCTTATAGTTCTGGAGGTTAAAAAGTGCAAGCTCAAGGCACTGGCATCTGATGTGAGACTTCTTGCTGTGTCCTCACATGACATAAGAGCAAAAGACAGAGAACTCATTCCTGCAAACGCTTTTGACAGTAACATGAATCCATTCATGAGGGCTCTGAAACACCTCCATTAGGCCATGCCTGCAACAATATTGTACCAGGAATTTTTTTAAAAGATTTATTTATTTGGGGCCGGCGCCGTGGCTCACTTGGCTAATCCTCTGCCTGTGGTGCTGGCATCCCATAAGGGTGCCAGGTTCTAGTCCCGGCTGCTCCTCTTCCAGTCCAGCTCTCTGCTGTGGCCCTAGAAGGCAGTGAAGGATGGCCCAAGTGCTGGGCCCCTGTACCTACATGGGAGACCAGGAGGAAGCACCTGGCTCCTGGCTTTGGATCGGCGCAGTGCCGGCCGTAGTGGCCATTTGGGTGGTGAACCAACGGAAGGAAGACCTTTCTCTCTGTCTCTCTCTCTCACTGTCTAACTCTTATCTGTCAAATAAATAATAAAAAAAGATATTTATTTATTTATTTGAAAGTCGGAGTTACACAGAGAGAGAAGGAGAGGCAGAGAGAGAGAGAGAGAGGTCTTCCATCTGCTGGTTCACTCCCCAACTGGCCACAACAGCTGGAGCTGCACAATCCAAAGCCAGGATCTAGGAGCTTCTTCTGAGTCTTCCAAGCAGTTGCAGGGACCCAAAGACTTGGGCCATCTTCTACTTCTTTCCCAGGCCATAGCAGAAAGCTGAATTGGAAATGGAGCAGCCAGATCTCGAACTGGCACCCATATGGGATGCCAGCACTGCAGGCGGTGGCTTAATCTGCTACACCACAGTGCTGACCCCATACCAGGAATTCAGTTTCCAATCCATGAATTCTGGAAGACGCATTCAAACTATAGCACCTACACATGATGGAAGGGGTGTTCTTCAAAAGGTTCATGGAAATTATGTATTATAAAAACACTATCAGTTTCAAAATTTGCACCAAAATAAGCTCACCTTTTAACTCCATTTTACAAAAACATTTTGAAATATTTGTAAATAATATATATATTATAATATATACATATTCTTTATATACATATATAATCTTGTTACATTTTCTTATGTAATGGAAAATTTTACCCAATCAATTTTCTTTTTTTTTTTTTTAAAGATTTATTTATTTACTTGAAAGTCAGAGTTACACAGAGAGAGGAGAGGCAGAGAGAGAGAGGGGTCTTACATCTGCTGGTTCACTCCCCAATTGGCTGCAATGGCTGGAGCTACACCGATCGGAAGCCAGGAGCCAGGAGCTT
This sequence comes from Sylvilagus floridanus, assembly GCA_949820135.1. Lineage (NCBI taxonomy): Eukaryota > Metazoa > Chordata > Mammalia > Lagomorpha > Leporidae > Sylvilagus > Sylvilagus floridanus. The sequence continues at coordinate 24,113,660 of OX463246.1, read as the reverse complement.
CTTCCGGGTCTCCCACACAGGTGCAGGGGCACAAGGACTTGGTCATCTTCTATTGCTTTTCCAGGCTATAATAGAGAGCTGGATCAGAAGTGGAGCGCCTGGGTCTTGAACAAGCACCCATATGGGATTCTGGCACTGCAGGTGGTGGCTCTATACACCATGCCACAGCACCAGCCCCCCCCCCTCCCCCCAGTTCATTTTCTTTGTCTATTCTCTTTCTAGTTTTTCTATGGCTCATATCTCACATGGAGTTGTGAGTTTATGATGATTTTTAATTGCAAGGTAAGAAACTCAGGTCTCAGAAGAATATCCTGTATTTGAATGTGCTGCCACTATGCCAAGTGGTTCTCAAAGGACTAATATTAAAATCATCTGGGAAACTTTTCCAGGCTTTCCAACTGGACTCCCCCTTTCAGCTGGCTTAGCAGCAGCTACAGAAAGATAGAAGAGAAAGAGAGTGTGGTTTGAAACAGCTCAGCTGGCAGTGTCTTCCCAGAATGTCTTTTCTCCTTTATGTCCTAATTTCAGGAGGAGGAGAGAGAAGGCCACCATGCCAGCATTATTGCCACATCCTATTCCTTGAGCCTTTTGTATCTGTCACTCAAATACAGCTTCTACCTCTCCAACCAAGCCTCTTGAGTTCAGGCGTATGCTTTCAGCTTACATTTTTCTATAACTTAGCCTACCCCTATAGAAAGTAAGTGGCAATATCTAGAGCAAGTACTTTAACCTTATCCTGAAGTTACCTATTCTAGGAACCTGACAGGATTATCATTCAACAAAAGGGTTAACAGTGCCACCTAGGGAAAACAGTGCCTCCTAGACGTGGCCACAAGCTCAAATCACCTGTATTATCATCTGCTGCCTGTTTTTCACCTGCTTTACTGTGACCTGTTCACAACAAGGCAGCAAAGGGGATCCTAAAATATCAGCAATGGCTCTATATTTCACTCAAAATCAATTCTGAGACTCGGGGGCTCTGTTGTCTGGCTAGGATGTGCTATGATCTTTCCTCCATGTGTAGTAGGTTTCAATTTATTGCTTGTAGTTAACTGAGTCTCAGTGGATCTTCCTAACATAATATCTTATTGAGCTCAAAGAGAGCACATTGTACTAAATCTTAATAGATGTTGATGCTCCACTTGCGAGCTTATTGTATCACCCGTCTTCAGTCTTCCAAAACTCACGGATTCTATTCCAGCTCGGATTCTTTTTGTTTGCTTGGCAACACTACCAACTCCTTATCTGGCTTGCTGCTTTTATTGTTGAATAAGCCAATCAATCTTAATTACATTCAGCTGTCTGACCCCTTCTAGGTTTTTATGCTACAATGTTTAAAAAGAGGAATCAAATCTAGACCTTAAGAAATTAAAAATAGCAGATCTAGGAAATTAGAAGTGATGCATATGAGTCCACTTGGAATAGAAATGAGGAAAATAGGGAATGAATAGCTCATGGCATAGAAAAAGTGAATGAAAGGCATTGTAGAAAGGAAAATAATGGGACTGATTTTCCCTCATTTGAGTCTATTCCAATTTGAACTTGAATAGGAATTGCTATTTAGAAAGTGAAAATTATCTATGAGTAGGTTTTCCCCCCTTAAATCGTGAAAGTGAATGCAGTTTGAGGAAGACATTTTGATTGTAACAATATAAAATGAAATTGCATTATTAGAAGAGGTCTGTCTAAATGTATTAGAAGCACATTTTCTTATCTAGGTTCACTGTAAATGTTTGAAGAAATAGTCTGTACTAGAAATTACCCAAATCTCTAATATGTTGTTTTTAATTACCAGAATTATCTCCACTATATTTTTAGTGATTACACAACTATCACTACAATAGCCAGGGATTTGAAATGTTTTTTTAACACTGTTGTTGGAGTTAAAATAAGCATAAGATGTAAAATACAAAGGGTCAAATAATATTCCCCGATGAATTTCCATTATTTCCAGTCACAAGTATTGTTCTTTGGGCTAAAACTGCAAAGTGAAAGAAAATTGAGATTCCTTTGTTAACAACAAATGAAAATACATTGTGCTCAGAAGTGCTAAAGCTCTGATAAAAACAGTCACAGAAGTAGAAGGCATTTTAAGCTATCGAAGCTGCATTTGAGGACATTTGTTGTCTTGTCTGTGGAGTCCCCTATCTTTGCACAGGGAGCTCTTCCTACCTCTGAAGAACTTCTCTTTCCCACTCCCGCCCCTCTAAGTCTGGCTGTGGCTATCAGCACATGGTCTGAATCATAGCTTCTCCGTGCATGATGCTTCCACCCTGGCTTGCTCCTCTGGTGAATCACAGGTGGACAGCTGGATTGTGTGTTTTGCAGAAGTATCAGACTCGGTTGGAGTAAGAGGGGATCAAGACTGGTGGAAAAGAATTTTTCTGTTCTGATTTAGGGGTGATGATCTGAACCAGCTGCCTCCCAGGTTCCTCATGAAAAGACTTGCTTGCCTTAGGAGATACTACACAGGGAGTAATATGCAACAAGCCTCAGAGAGAGCAGAAGAGTCTTTGTGGGATGTGAATCTCTTATTCTAGTCACCTTTGTTCTTTCCTTGTTATAAGCTGATGATGTCATTATTTCTGCCTGAGTTCAACTTGAGTTTCTTTACTTGAAATCAAAAGTCTTGATGCATATCCTGAATTCACGTTTAGAAATTGTACCAGTGTATACAATTGCCCCAAAATGATTGGTTTAAGTAAATCTAGTCTCTACTTACTTGAAATTCCCAAGTCTTAGACAATCAAGGAAAAGAGGCTTTAAGAAATCTGTTGTGGAAAGAAATCCAGTATGTGTGATAACAGATGATGTTTTTGTGGGAATGCAAACTTCTAATGTCCAGTCAATGTCCCACTTATAAAAATTTCCAAAATAACAAAATAATTTGGAAGATAGTTATGTTTCTGTTAATGGAGTTCCTCTTTCCAAGGAATAGTTGGTAGAAAGTTTTCTATCATTCCCTTGGCTGGGACCTGAAAATGTTCCCCCGAGTTTACATCAGTGAAAGTCTTACAAATAAGGTCAGCAGCAATAAAGCCAGCAGCAGGTCCTGACGTCATACTTACTGACTTTTATAACAGTTCTTTGAGTGCATGGGTTGTTTTGCATGAAAGCAAGGGTTGTGTGTATTTTATTTGTGTAGTTTTAGACCCTGACACACTGTGTACTTTCATGAGCTAGTATAAAATGCTGCTGAATGAATGAATGATGGAAGGATTGACAGATTCCAGGAAATTCATTTTCTTTTAGAAATAATTTAAATTCTCTCATCCTACTGCTTCTGATTGCATTTGTAGTTCTCCTTTAGGAGGGACAGGTACTATATGGTTCATGAAAATACTTTTTTTGCTTCCTGTGCTGCTGCCTTTTCCTATATAAAACAAAACAAAAAGCAAAAAGCAAAGCAGAGGGTTTATTTACAGTCTCTCTGTGAGCTGGAAGGAGACACCACATTGTGGGATTGATGGATTGGAGGGAGCCGGTGCCAGATGTTGACCATGACAGGTGCATAATAAAAATGCTCTTTGTGGGTTTCCCTCAGAATTCTAAATACATGTGCAAATAAGGGAAACATCTGCTGGATACTTCTTCCACTGACAGATCACTATCGCTTTTTGAACTGCCATCTTAAAAATTGGGGGCATTACTTTTGTGACCTTATAAACGCATCATCTAAGTGTTCTTCACAAGCAAAATGTGGAATTCAAGCACATGCTCTATGCCACGTCTCTCACTAAATGGCTGCATTGTTTCTGCCAGTCCTGTCCATCTGTGTTTTGGTTTTCTTTTTTTTTTTTTTTTCAAAGGTCTCAAATACTTAATAAAAATGGAACAACCTTATTATGATTTCAAGGTTGCCAAATTGTTCTGTAATTGGAGTCACCACATGGCTGGTATTCTTTTTCCAATAGTCTAACTGGTAGTTATCATGGTCTGTTAACTCTGTGACATAGTTCTTGGTAGGTAAATTAAAATAGGTATGAAAGTGATTGGAAATGTAATATCTTGTATATGGAAAAAGTGGAATGAAAACAAGCAACCATTCCTGAGAAGTAACATTTAACTATGGCTTTATCATAGCTGCCAATAGCGATCACTAGACAGGCACCATGACCTGAACTTAGAAGGCTAAGAAATTGTTCCAGGACTGGCACTATGGTGTAGTAGTTTAAGCCTTTGCTTGTGGTGCTGGCATCCCATGTGGTTCAAGTTCCTGCTGCTTACTTGCAATCCAGCGTTCTGCTTATGTCCTGGGAAAGCAGTGGAGGATGGCCCAAGTGCATGGACCCCTGCACCCACGTGGGAGACCCTTAGGAAGTTCCTGGCTCTTGGCTTCAGATCAGCCCAGCTCTGGCTGTTGTGCCCATTTGATGTGTGAACCAGCACATGGAAGACCTCTCTCTCTCTCTCTGTCTCTCCCTCTCTCTATCTGTAACTTTGCCTCTCAAATAAACAAATAAATCTTAGAAAAAAAAAAAGAAAAATTTCCCTCAATCTGTTCAACTTTCAAGTCTCCAGGGAAGATCAAATAGAAAGAAGTTAACAGCAACTTCTGATGGCATATGAGGTTAATTTGTCCTTTGACATGAATTGATACATGGAGACATTTTAGAGTCCACAGTACATAGACAAGTGCAAAAGACCGAGTCCCTGGTTCCTTACAGTTGGTGATGCTGTGGTAGGTAGAGACTGAGTCTGGGCTGCAGTGGGAGGAGAAGGCACAAGGAAACCACAGTGAGAGCAAATGGACTCCATTGTACCCAGTAGTAGAATCCTGAAGCTCCTCTCTCATTTTTAAGACAATGAGTAATTATTTGATGATCAGAGTCCAGTGCTAACCTCTCTTCCTTTAGCCTCACCAGCATGTTACACACGGTCAAGAAAGGCTAGCTTAAAGGAAATTTCATCCCACATTTTGGAGCACAGTAGAATGAGTGTTATGGTAAGTCCATATTATTTGTTTCAGGTCATTAGTTCTTAATCTAGGGTTACATGGGAAAGTCTGGGACATTTCAAAATTAGGAGAAAAGAGTTTGTAACCATGATGGTAAGAGGATGAACCATGGAAACAGCTTGATTTTTTGCTTCCTTTATGCTTTTTAATCCTTCCTTTCCTGTGTTGATTTCTGCTGCAAAATCTTTGTGATGGTCTCATTGACCTCCAGCCAGGGATCTGTGGGCTGAAATCAAGGTTTGAGTTTTGTGGGTTGTGACTCCTTAGATAAGATATTCAAAAAACTGGAATGAATGGTTATGTGTAGTGTTGAATGTATTTCTGGTGATATTTTTGTGGTTTTCAGCAATTCATCAGAAAAAATAAAAACAATTAAGAGGAGATAAAAATAATTACTTTGGTATAAAAATGCCTTTTAACTTCTCCGTCTTCAGCAATAAAGTAAATTTTTATATTTCCCTCCTTCTTTTGATGCTTTCACCTAAGTTTACTCTCAGGAAAGCATTCAAATACCCTTTAGTATGAAATAATATGAATTTTATATCTATATGTATATGTGCCTTTTTAAGAGAATTTTATTTGAGTGGTTCTTACAAAGATTGTTGCAATATGAAAGTCATTTATTTGATAGAAATATTAAGCTGTCTTGTCAAACACACTGGAGTAGCCCAAAAATGTATTTCAGAGCTCACAGAGCTTAAAAAGAGCAAAGATTATATCAACTAGACAAAACTTATTTCTGCATTTCCTTTTTTCTTACTCAGACTCTTTTGTTTACCAAACTGTTGCCAAACATCATCAGGAAATACAGAGATCATTTTGTTTGGAATCTTAAGACACACCAGAACACACAATATTTTTTTAATTGATTAATTTTTAAGGTATACAAACTTCATACACTTCATATATACACATTTAGGAACATAGTGATTCTTCCCACCATACCCTCCCTCCCACATTTCTACCCTCTTCCTCCTCCCTCTCTTATTTCCATTCTTAATTTTTACTAAGATCTATTTTCAACTAGCTTTGTACACATAAGATTAACCCTACACTAAGTAAATAGTTCAATAAATAGTATTAAAAAAAAAAAAAGCTGTTCCTCAACAGTTGAGACAAGAGCTGTTCAAAGTCATCACATCTCAAAATGTCAATTTCACTTCTATAGATTACATTTTAGATATTCTATTAGTTACTGCAGATCAGGGAGAACATATGATATTTCTCTTTTTGGGACTGACTTATTTCACTAAGTATAATGTTTTCCAGTTACATCCATTTTGCTGCAAATGACAGAATTTTATTTTTTTAACTGCTGTGTAGTATTCCATGTTGTACATACCCCATAATTTCTTTATCCAGTCTTCAGCTGATGGACATCTGTGTCGATTGCCTGTCTTAGCTATTGTGAATTGAGCTGCAATAAACATGGGGTACAGATAACCCTTTCATGTACTGATTTCATTTCCTTTGGGTAAATTTCCAGGAGTGGGCTTGCTGAATCATATGGTAGGTCTATATTCAGATTATTTTTGAGGTATCTCCATACTCCCAGACACATTAGCAGGAGCTGGATAGGAAGAGGAACAGCCAGGACTTAACTCATCCCTTAACTGCGATGCCAGCATCACAAGTGGTGGCTTAACCCACTTGTGCTACAACACAGGCCCCTTTGCTTCATTTTTTTTTTTTTATTTTGAAACTAAACTTGTTATTACTGCTTAAAGACTATCAAGCTTTAGGAAGTGAGAGGTGGCACTTGGTAGTAGAATATTCTATGCAGCCACATTGGTAGGAGACTGTAGAATTTACAAATCCCACACGATTCTGTGTTTCTGAGTTGAGTGAGCAGCTTGGCATTAGAAAGCAGTCCTGGAGCTAGAGCTGGGCAGCTTTGACTTTATTTCCTGGAGTTACTTGTTTGTGATGTGACTGGAGGAACGTAGTTAATCTTTTTGTGTTTCAGTGTCACCATCTGTACAGTGGCAGCTAGCAATGCCTCTGTTAAAGGGATGTGAGGTTAGTAGTGATTTATGCCATGTGCTTTCCCACTCAATAGTGGTCCTTGCAAGGGGTGAAGATAACACAGGCAGTCAACAATGTGGCAGGGGCCATAAAGGCAGCATTACTGATGGCAATAACCTTTCACTGCATTTTTCAGGTATTGTTTAGAACTCCTGGATAACTCAATTGTTGCTCCCACCTTACAGATAAAGAACTGAGGCAAAAGTGGCTGAATATCTCGCTCAAAGCCTTTCAGTTAGTGATTGATGAAGCAGGAGAAATCAGTAAGCCTCCCCTGGCTATGACAATAGACACAAGTGTAGAGTGTATAGGAGTACTTCAGAGAGTTTATGGGCAGGTTGTGGCATAGTGGGTTAATCCTTTAATGCCAGTATCCAATATGGGCACTGGTTCACATCCTAGGTTCTCTACTTCCCACCCAGTCTCCATTAATGCACCTGGGAAAGCAGTGAAAGATGACCCAAGTCCTTGGCTCCCTGCCACCCAAGTGGGAGATCTGGATGGAGTTCCATGCTCCTGGCTTCATCCTGGCACAGTTCTGACTGTTGTGGCCATTTGGAGAGTGAACTAGCCAAAGCAAGATCTCTCTTTGACTCTCTCTCTCTCTGTCCCTCCATGTTTCTCTGTAACTCTGCTTTTCAACTAAATAAAAAGAAATAAAGAAAGAAAAAGAAAGATCGGGACTAGCGCTGTGGCATAGTGGACTAAGCCTCTGCTTGCGGCACCAGCATCCCATGTGGGTGCTGGTTCATGTCCTGGCTGCTCCTCTTCCTATCCAGCTCTCTGCTTAGGGCCTGGGAAAGCAATGGAAGATGGCCATAGTGCTTGAGCTCCTGTACCTCCACAGGAGACTCAGAAGGAGCTCCTGGCTCCTGGCTTTGCTCAGCTCAGCTCCAGTAGCTGTGGCCATTTGGGGAGTGAACCAGCAGATGGAAGATCTCTCTCTCTCTCTCTCTCTGTCTCTCTGTAACTCTACCTCTCAAATAAATAAATAAAAATCTAAAAAAAAGAAAGTTAATGGACAAGGGAGTTGAAAGATGAATTTATTTTGGTGCAAAAAATAGTTGAAATCCATGCAAAAAGTGGTCTTCAAAAAATCCATGGAAATGCATGTTATAAGAAAACTGTGCATGAACTTCAAAATTTTTTGCAAAAAAATAAGAATTTTTAATTCCATTTTCCATGAACTCTTTGAAGGCCTCTTGTACAAATTTGTAAGACTTCAGCATTGAGATATTTGAATTTGAATTTTGAATACCTAAAAATGCAAATCTATGGGTTCTTAGTAATAGGTTCAATATTCTCTCATCCACAAATTTTCCCAATATTAAAACAGATGGAATTTTCCCTTTAATATTAAGAAACAAACAAGCACCCAACTTATCTGCGGGCTGTTATGTCCCAGGCATTTTACTCAGCTCGTTACCCTGAAAGAGCTTTAAGTCTGGAGGTAGGATGCACAGACAGATCCACGGACAGGAAGTTTAGGTAGACATAAGGTAAGGAGTGAAACTGGAGTGCTGTAGTAATCCGAGGGGTCATCAACAAGTTCACGACAGAGGCAAAAAGTATAGGGAAGGAGAGGAGGAAAGGTTGATTAATGTGTACAAATGATGGTTAAATGGAAGTAGTTCTAGAATTCTAAATAGGTGAGTATAGATAATGACAGTGTATATTATATTTCTCTAAATAATAAAAAAAAAGAGGGAGAGAGAAAGACCTTGAACATTGTCACCATAAAGAAGTATTCAGTGTTTGAGGAGATAGATATGTTTACTCTGACTGACATTGTACAGTGAGTACTTGTATGGAACATCATACAGCACTCCATAAATATGTACAGTTTTTATGTGTCAGTTAAAAATGACATAAAGTAGAGAAGTTCACAAAAATTATGATAAAGCTATGTGTAGATTTCAAAACCCTTTTCACCAGAGTAAACTCATCTTTAAACTCCGTGTTCCACAAACTTTTTGAAGTACCCTCTTACATGGAAGGAGGCCTGAGACCTGCCTGGGAAAACAGGGATGCTTCCTGGAAAACAGGTGCATCGATAGTTAACCCCGACCACAGTTGTCCTAGTTGCATAGCAAGAACCACACGGAGTGAGGAAGGTGGGGAGGACGTTGGGGAGAGTGTCCCATCACACAGCGCAGCAAAAATGGAGGCAGAGGCTACACAGAACAAGCAAGTGGGCTTTATCAAATGTAGATGAGAGTGGGGCAGAAGTGTGTGCAGAGCAGGCAGGTGAGGTTCCACAATTTATTAACAATCAGCATGCAACAGCGCTGTAATGTATCAGGTGGTTTTTATTTAACAGTGACTGTGCAAAATGGTGTGCTTACTGTCCTGACCTTGATTTTTCAGTTCTGGAGGCTGGGACGGCCAAGATCAAGCCATCGGTAGCTTCACTGTCTGATGAAGGCTTCTTGCCTCTGCATCACCAACAGTGCCTTGCTGCTGCCTCCTCGTTTGGCAGGAGTGAGGGGGCAAGAAAGCCCCTCAAGGAGCTGGCGCTGTGGCATAGTGGGTAAAGCACCTGCCTGCAGTGCCAGCATTCTTTATGGGCACTGGTTTGAGTCCTGGCTGCTCTACTTCCGATCCAGCTCTCTGCTATGTCCTGGGAAAGCAGTAGAAGATGGCCCAAGTCCTTGGGCCCTGCACCCATGTGGGAGACCCAGAGGAAGCTCCTGGTTCCTGGCTTCCGGTTGGCACAACTCCAGCCATTGCGGCCACCTGGGGAGTGAACCATCAGATGGAAGACCTCTCTCTCTCTGTCTCTCTCTGTCTCTCTGTCTCTCTCTCTCTCTCTCTGCCTCTCCTCTTTCTGTGTAACTCTGACTTTCAAATAAATAAATAAATCTTTAAAAAAAAAATGGATTGAAATGGTCAAATCTCTCCAGAACTCCACCGTGGAGAATGAAGAGGAGAAGAGACAGCAGTTTTCGCTTTGATACCCTTTCATTCCAATTTCAAAGCTTCTTATTCCCTTATTAGCTTTTCCCTCCTTATTTCTCCCTGCCTTTTATTTCCACAACCCAAAGGAGAGATGAAAATTCTAATAACTAAATGTGGTAGCTTATGATAATATCTGCCCTTCTTCTGTTCTTTCAATTCTTCATCCTTATGTTTACTGTGATTTATTCAAGCTTCCCTTTCTCAGTGATTTATTGGTGAGTTGCATTCACTGAGAAGCCCAGAGACCTGGTTCCTGGAAACTTAGGGGTTTCAGGCTTTGCCAGATACTTGACTGGAGTTCTCCCAGAACTGGAATGCGGATCCCCAAATCCCAAATCTGTACTGTTTTCTATAAAACCTAAGAAAATACTAAAGACAAAAAGCTTACTTCGGAGAGCAAGGTGAGGGGATAAGAGTCTGTGGCTCACAGGTTGAGACGGTGAAGTGCGCTGGTTTGTGCTTACAGCTGATAGTTTGTTTCTTACTGTCTTAGTTATACCAGGGGCACACACCAAACTCATCCCATTCATGCAGTTCAGGTCTGCATTGCAGATGAGTGTTCTCAAGGGCGATGAAGGGCACAGTCAAAACTAGCTCTGGGCCTTTTTTCAAACCCAGGGTTTGTGGGCACAGGCGCTTGCCCACTGCTCATTCCTGCACGTCTGTCCGCTCCCCTTTCCAAGTTTCTTCCAAAAGTGAGTGGCGATTACTGATAGGGGTGTGTCACACCCCCCAGGCACATCTGGGTGAACCCAAGGGTGAAAACACTCATAGGAAGCCTGTGGTGGTGTCTAGGTGGTGACAGCCTAGCAGAGCCCCAGCTCACGTTACGAAGTTGCCTGCCATGTTTTTCCGGGTTCCCCACTGCCACACAGCTGTGTTTTCTTTTTGTGACAAAGATGCCATAAATCAAAGGTTCTTCTCCCACTTGTGCTAGTTCCTAGAAGGCCAGGGCGAGGTCTTGTTTACCTTTCACTTCCCACTGCATAGTACAGTACCTTGCACAGAGCGGTTGCTCAACTGACCGACTATAGAGCAGGTGACAAATGATCGTGGGAGGGCAATGAGAAAAAAGGACTTCATAAACATCCAGTGATTCAAAACACTGCACATGCCTAGCAAAATGTTTGAATCAGGTGTTTCTTCTTTTTTTAACGTTGTGTTTATTTGGTAATTGTTATTCTGTTATCTCACTCTTATAAAACCTAACATTATGAATAAAACTAATTTGAGGCTTCTGAGCAACCGTTGATTTTCAAATACTTTCCTTCTCTTCCACAAATAATACTCTTTAGGGCATTTTTCTCCCCTTGGGTTTTAAAAAATTTATCTCTGTGAGCTAAACAACAATAATTTGACAGGGAGACATTTAAATCACGCACTTCAGAGCAATTCCCCTAGCTGGAGAAGACAGGCCACTGTGATTGAAGCAATGGATTGAATCTCCACTGCCAGATGGCAGTTGAAATATAATGGGCTTACAGCCGTCAGCCACGGCTAGAGGTTCGCACGCAAAGGGTAAGCCTTTCTGTTGACGGGGACTGGGAAACTGGGTGGTTACTTGAAATTCTGGCCTTGTTCCTAGTGGCTTCTAAAGGGTACGGGGAAACCACATCCATGCAAAGTATGTTTAGGGTGGAATTTAGAATGGAGCTTTTTAAACACACTTCTTGCATCCTAGTACTATTGCTTCTTTCTGTATATTGCTATGTTTGATTTTAAACATGGACATCTGAAGTCACCACCAGCTTTGTATTTTCCAGTCTATGACATTTACATAGTCCTGTGCTAACAGTTCTTAAAATACACAGCAGTCACTGAGAAATGGCTTCCTACATCCCCAAAGCTTTTAAGCATGGGATTTCAAAATTGTCTCTAATGACTGATTTGATTTCTCTTATGTTACAATTTGTTTGGGGGCAAATTTGCTTCGAGTTTCCTACTCTGCATCAGAACAGCCCAGAATTAATATAAATCTTGATAGGATGAAGCTGTTCTCCGTATTTCTCTAACTTCTGTTAGAAAGGGCATCTGGATCCAGTCAACCATGTTCAATGTTTTTAAATCCAAACGAGATCTTCGGAAGAGCCCCTTGAGGAAGGAGAGATGACATTTGCTGTGCTCTGCTAATGTCAACTCAGGAAGAGTGTATCTGGCAACACATTTATCCTGATAAACATGATGATAGGGAAAATTTTTGTTTAAGCTTTGGCTGCTTGTATTTACTGCTACATCTGTATATGAGCTGTCAGGTCGCATAAAAGAGGCCATAACAGAAGACAGTTGCATGGAATGGGTTATGTAATGAGATCAGGCCAAATGAAAGTCTGGTATCCAGCTTTAACTCTGCTAACAGTGTGAAGAGCCGGCTTATCCACCCAAGTCAAGGATATCTCTATATTTTTTTTCTTTTTGGTCACTGTTCATGAAATTACATTGTTACCCCTTCAGCTGCTCAATGAGGCACTAGAAAGAGGAGTAAAATGTATAAAAATGGGAGGGAAATGAGAAAGGCCTCAGGCTGTAGAATTTATGGCTGGAGAATTCGAGATTTTTATGCAGGTAAATTTCCTAAATAGAAAAGGACCACAGAGTCTTGGGCTGTTCAGAAATAAATATGCTGTTCTAAGTTTATGATGTTCACCAAACCCTATAGTATTGTAACTCTCATTCTCACAAATATGGGACACTAGACTTTAGAACAGCCTGAAAAATCATTCCAATGAGGGAGGTATCAAAAGCTACTGATGCAGGGAATATTTAAGTGTAAGTTAGTAGGTTTTCAATCACTTTAGTTTCACAATTTGACACTATTAAGGCTAATATATAGGTGCCTGCCAGCAGAGCTACCATTAAGAATCTATTAGTATTTCCATTAGAAGTCCCATTTTTTAGGGGTTAATAACTTGGTCATAAAAATTCACCACAGGCTGAAATCAAGTTTTGAAGGGAAATCTTTTTCCTTGATCCTAACAAAAAGGTTTGCTCCTGTTTCTGAGACTAAGAGCATCAGAAACCAGAAAGATAGGATGTGTGTTAGGCAGGGTTCCCCAGAAAAACAAAACCAGTGGATACATATGAATATCAAGAGAGATTTATTATGAGAGATTGGCTCAGGTGACTGTGGAAGCCAAATCTCTTGATCTGCTCTCTACAAACCAGAGACCAGAAAAGCCAGGAATTTAGTTTCAGTTCAAATGAAAGGCCTGAGGACCAGGGGAGAGAGAGAGGGAGGGAGGGAGAGAGAGAAAGAGAGAGAGAGAGAGAGAGAGAGAGAGAGAGAGAGAGAGAGAGATCTTCCATCTACCGGTTAACCCCCCAAATGTCTGCAAGAGTTGTGCCTGGTTGAAATTAGGTGGCTGGAACTCCACTGGGTTTACCCACGTGAGTGGCAGGGGCCAAGAACTTGAGCTATCATCTGCTGCCTCCCAGGTGCATCAGTAGGAAACTGGATCAGAAGCAGAGTAGCTGTGGCTTGAGTCATTCTCCAATATGGGATGTAGGCGTCTCAAGTTGAAACTTACCATGCTGCACAACACTAGCCTTCTTCCACTTCTTTGTTCTGAGAACGGTCTCAATGGATTGGACGATGCTGGCCTGCATTGGTGAGTTGGGTCTTCTTTAACCCAACTGTCAACTTAAATGTTAATCTCTCCCAGAAACACACTCAAACATCAGTTGTAGAAATACATATAGACATGGTATTTGTTAGCTTTGTTTTTCTTCTATTTCTCCTCCTTCTTTTTTGTATCATGGTCCTGGCTGGAAGTTGATCTTTCTAACATCATCGACATTTTGAACTTTGCTTGGTGGAAAAAGAGCAAGGAATATTTTATTTCGTACTTGGTTACAAGTCAGAGCTCTATGTACATCCCACAGAAAACCAGCTCTGAGCTTTTCCTGTTGGATCCCTGTAATATTTTCAGCACTGAGATTCCCTGCACAGAAACAGTCTGAAGTTCAATAAATTGGGAAAGCTGTAGGCTCCTACTTTGTGACTCAGGTGAGAGAGTTCTTCTATGAGCCCACACACTTTTTAAGTAACCCTTGAAATATTTACCTACTTTTCCTATACTTTCAAGTGCATAGTTGTTATGAGGGGGTGCCACGGGGATACAGTGGCACTAGTAAGGAATTAAACAGTTTTAAATTTTCTCATTGTCTGAGATCGCTTAGATCTAGCTTAGTTTCTATCAGGGCCCAACATTCTGGGTACATTCTAACAGGTGAAGAAAAGTCTATTTTTGGATATCACTATTTTTTTCACTGCAGTTGTGCAATTGTGAAAGTTTCTTTTCTCTTTTCTTGGGAAGGGGAAGCAGTCTCCCTGCCTTTATCAAAGACCACTGAACTATTCAAAATGTGGTGCAGCTACTTTCTCTGCAGGTGTAAAGGCATTGAGTAGAGGAGTAAGGAAAAGCAGTCAGTTTTCCCTAGGAGAAATCAGGGCAGGATAATTCTTTTTTTTTTTTTAAATTTATTTATTTATTTGAAAGAGTTATGCAGAGAGAGAAGGAGAGGCAGAGAGTGAGAGAGAGAGAGGTCTTCCATCCGCTGGTTTACTCCCCAATTGGCTGCAATAGCCAGAACTGTGCCTATCTGAAGCCAGGAGCTAGGAGCTTCTTCCAGTTCTCCCACGCATGTGCAGGGGCCCAAGGACTTGGGCCTTCTTCTTCTGCTCTCCCAGGCCACAACAGAGAGCTGGATCAGAAGTGGAGCAGCTGGGACTAGAACCGGTGCCCATATGGGATGCTGGTATTGCAGGCGACAGCTTTACCTGCTATACCACAGTGCTGGCCCCAGGACTCCATATTAAGAAATTGAAGTGGGGATTCAGAAATAGAAGATATCTTATTTGATTATTAGAATTATGATGCATAGGAGTGACATTTGAGTTATTTATCTAAAGGATGGTAGAATTTTGACTGATGGAGATGAATGCGAAAGTCATTTCAGGTGGAACATAGCCTGGTCAACACAGAGATGGTATTTGAGGAAGACTGAGAAAGCCAATACAGAGGATAGAGCATGGGGAATCATTTGGATATTATTGTAGAGAGTAAACAAATGTCTGGGTCTTGTATTTCCAGAAAAGTAAAGTTATTTGAGATAAAAGCTTATTAATGTAGAAAAAACATGATTGGCAAACTTTTTTTGGGGAAGAATAATTGACCCTTTGAGCAATTATATTCTATGCACTTTAATTTACATCATCTTGTATACTCATGAAATAAGTGTGTAATGTGTATATATAATCACAGATATGAATATATATATTTATATCTTACATCTGCTGGTTCACTCCTCAAATGACGTTAATAATCAGGTCTGGGCCAGGCCAAAGTCAGGAGACAAGAACTCCATTCTGGACTCCCACATGCGTACCAGGGATCTGAGTAGGTGGGGGCTATCCTCTGCTGCCTTCCTAGGTACACTAGCAGGAAGCTGGGTTGGAAGCAGAGCAAGAGGGACTCAGACTGGTATTCTCATATGGAATGCTGGCATTGCAAGTGATGGCTTATCTCACTGTGCAACAATACTGGCCCCTACTATTTTTTTTTTTATATATAAAGCTTTTATTTAAAGAATATAAATTTCCAAAGAACAGCTTATGGATCACAATGGCTCCCCCCCCCACAACTTCTCTCCCTCCCCCTACCCTCCCCTTTCCCGCTCCCTCTCCCCTTCTGTTCACATCAAGATTCATTTTCAATTCTCTTTATACACAGAAGATCAATTTAGTACATATTACGTAAAGATTTCAACGGTTTGCCCTCGCATAGAGATACAAAATGATAATACTGTTGGAGTGCTAGTTATAGTATTAATTCACAATGTACAGCACATTAAGGACAGAGATCCTACATGATTTTTTTTAAAAAAATTGATTAATTGTCTATGCAATTTCCAGTTTAACACCAAGATTTTTTAATCATTTGCAATTATCTTTATATAAACAAGATCGATTCAATATATACTATGTAAAGATTTCATCAGTTTGCACCCACTCAGAAACACAAAGTGTAAAAATACTGTTTCAGTACTAGTAATAGCATTATTTCACATTGGATAACACATTAAGGACAGATCCCTCATGAGACGTAAGTACACAGTGACTCCTGATGTTGATTTAACAATTTGACACTCTGGTTTATGGCGTCAGTAATCTCCCTAGGCTCTGGTCATGAGTTGCCGAGGCTATGGAAGCCTTTAGGGTTCGCCGACTTCGATCTTATTCCGACAGGGTCATAGTCAAAGTGGAAGTTCTCTCCTCCCTTCAGAGAAAGGTACCTCCTTCTTTGGTGGCCCTGTTCTTTCCACTGGGATCTCACTCGCAGAGATCTTTCATTTAGGTCTTCTGTTTTTTCCAGAATGTCTTGGCTTTCCATGCCTAAACTATTCTCATGGGCTCTTCAGCCAGATCCGAATGCCTTAAGGGCTGATTCTGAGGCCAGAGTGCTATTTAGGACATCTGCCATTCTATGAGTCTGCTGTGTATCCTGCTTCCCATGTTGGATCATTCTCTCCCTTTTTCATTCTATCAGTTAGTATTAGCAGACACTAGTCTTGCTTGTGCGATCCCTTTGACTCTTAGACCTATCAGTGTGATCAATTGTGAGCTGAAATTGATCACTTGGACTAATGAGATGGCCTTGGTACATGCCACCTTGATGGGATTGTATTGGAATCCCCTGGCACAATTCTAACTCCATCATTTGGGGCCTCAAAAGAGGAAATCCAAATGGCCAACAGACACATGAAAAAATGTTCAAGATCCCTAGCAATCAGGGAAATGCAAATCAAAACCACAATGAGGTTTCACCTCACCCCGGTGAGAATGGCTCACATTCAGAAATCCACCAACAATAGATGCTGGAGAGGATGTGGGGAAAAAGGGACACTAATCCACTGTTGGTGGGAATGCAAACTAGTGAAGCCACTATGGAAGTCAGTCTGGAGATTCCTCAGAAACCTGAATATAACCCTACCATTCAACCCAGCCATCCCACTTGTTGGAATTTACCCAAAGGAAATTAAATGGGCAAACAAAAAAGCCGTCTGCACAGTAATGTTTATTGCGGCTCAATTCACAATAGCTAAGACTTGGAACCAACCCAAATGCCCATCAACAGTAGACTGGATTAGGAAATTATGGGACATGTACTCTACAGAATACTATACAGCAGTCAAAAACAATGAAATCCAGTCACTTGCAACAAAATGGAGGAATCTGGAAAACATCATGCTGAGTGAATTAAGTCAGTCCCAAAGAGACAAATATCATTTGTTTCCCTTGATTGGCGACGACTAACTGAGCACCAAAGGGGAAACCTGTAGAAGTGAAATGGACACTATGAGAAACAGTGACTCGATCAGCTCTTGTGCTGACTGTTGTTGTACAATGTAATACTTTATCCATGGTAGTATTTTTTTTTTATCCAAGTACTAGTGGTTGAACTCTGTAATTAACACACAATTATTCTTAGGTGTTTAAATTTTAACTGAAAAGTGATCTCTGTGAAATATAAGAGTGGGAATAAGAGAGGGAGGAGATGTAAAATTTGGGACATGCTCAATCGGAACAGGGCAGGATAATTCTAAGCACTGGAAAATTTTGGTAAACTGAGTAGGCGAATTAGGAACTGCTGACACATACAGATTTCTGGAAAACACAGCATTCTCAGTCCCATCACAAGCTTTCCATCTCGTAGGTCCTAGTGCTGATTTGTGGATCCTTTTTTCTGCATATCTGTGCTGTTGTTCCTCCAGCGACTCTCCTAGATATTTCCTGGCAGACCTGGCTAACCTCTCTGGGGAGCCTTGCTTCCCTCTACTGGTGACTTAAACCTGCTATGCTTGGGGCTCCAATGTCATAGATTTTTGGTTAATGAATGCCAACACTTGACAGCTTCCTTTTAAATGAGCTTGGAATAGCATTGTTTTTAAACTAAATAAATGTTATACGGTACTTTTTATTACCTTACAATTAATGACCTCATTTTAACAGTATTTTCGTTCATGAATCTGTAAAGAATTTTTTTAGTTCTTCTCACGATTGTTTTCAAAAATTATACTTCATTATTGAAAGTGCAAGGTAAATTTGTGTTTTTTTAAAATAAATGTTTAAAGATTTAATTCTTTATTTGAAAGGCAAAGTGACAGAGAGATATCTTCCATATGCTGATTCACTCCCCAAATGTCTGCCACAGCCAGGGCTGGGCCAGGTTGAAGTCAGGGATTCCATTCAGGTCTCCCACGTGTGTTGCAGGGGTGTGAGCACTTGGGCCCTCTTCCACTGCTGTCCTAGGCGCATTAGCAGGAAGCTAGGTCTGCAACAGAGCAGCAGGAGCTTGACCAGTGTTCTGACAAGGGAAGCTGGTGTGCCAAGCTGTGGCTTTACCTGCTGTACCATAACATTGGTTTTGAGGCAAATTTTTCTACCAGAACTGTGCAAAGATTTTTTTTTCTTTTTTGTATACGGAAACCAAACAGTTGATTTCATATGGCTTTGAACATAGCTCTTTCCCTAAACTGAAAACACATGTTGGATTTACATATTGCTTCCTTGAAACAGCTTCTTTTCTTTGTAATTTTAATGAGGTATTAGTTTACTTGGGTCATCAGAACAAAATATCATAGACTGGATGGCTAAAAAGACCAGAATTGATTTGGTCATGTTTCTGAATTCTGAAAGGCGCATGTCAAGGTCAGCAGGACTGGTTTCTGATGAGAGCGCTTTGCCTGTTGTATTGATGTCACCTTCTCCTTTCTCCTCACGTGGCAGGGAATGAGACCTCTGAAGCCTCTTTCTCTGACCTCTGAAGCCTGTGGGAGAAGGGCTTTACCTTTTGATGTCCCTCAACCTTTACCACTTCCTCATGGGCTCTGTCTCCAAATGTAATCACTTTGGGGGTTAGGGCTTCAACATATGAATTTTTTGGAGGGACACAACCTTCTAATACATTTTAGACCATGGTAGGTTGATTAATTGAAAATCAGCTTTATTATTAAAATCAACAATTGGGCCTGGTTGTGGTGCAGTAGGTTAAGCCACTGCCCGTGTTGCTGCCATTCCAATTCAGAATGCTGGTTTGAGTCCTGCTGCTCTGCTTCCAATCCAGCTTTATGCTAATGTGCCTGGGGAAGCAGCAGAAGATGGACAAAGTCCTTGAGCCCTTACCAACTGTATTCTGGATTCCTGGCTTTTGCCTGGACTAGCCTTGGCCATTGTGGCCATTTGAGGAGTGAATCAGCAGACAATAGATTCTCTCTTCTCTCTCTCTTTCTCTCTCTCTGTGTCTTTCTTCCCATTCAAATAAGTAGATAAAAATAAATCTTAAAAAATAAAATCAATAATTAAAAAATCACATACTGTGGGCTAAAAATGAATGGGATTGTTATTGGTATTAAAATGAAAAGGCATTTTCCTCACTATGGTGAATTGATTACACAGCTGAGAACATGGATCTAAAATCAAGAGTAAAGCAAGAAAAAATGAGTTTGCAAAGTACTACATTATCACATTGTCTTCACTACAAAAGAAGTTCTAAGTTGGGTTTGAACAAACAGAGAAAACGTTTGGAAGAACTTGTGTTTAGCCTCTTCCTGAAAGACAACTGAGGTTTTATTAACTTCAGGAGGTGGCAAGAAGAATATTTTCCTACCCAGAAGGCTCAGAATTAAGAACAAATACAGAAAATGCATTGTGGTTTAAGGAGCCCAGCCTGATAGTCAAAGAGGACACTCAAGGGCCTCCGACAATCCAATGTTGCTGTTTCATATTCCCTGAGTATCCCTAGAATGGATTTAGAATTGCACATGACCTTTGTTTTTCGTAAGTGTGCAAAGACCATAAGTGCTTGAGTCTGTCAGCTTGGTCCTTTGAGAATTTGCTTAAATCACCTGATATCTTCCCACCAGGCTCCCGCTCCTTACTAAAGCAGTGGGTTATGTGGCCTGGGCTGCAACCTCCCCACAAAGAGTAGGCTGACAACCAAAACAAAAACTTTCCCTCGCTTTGTCTCTGTCTGACTGTGGGGTACAGACGCTTGCAGAGCCTCTGGTGGGCCCCCGGGGCTTTCCAGAAGGCATGAGTAGCAGCACCTGGTTTGAAAACCTTGCCACCCACTACTGTCTGCGGCTGGTCTGTAAGTTCCCCTCAGATGCTCTCTCATTTATTTCTGCCTCAAACCCTGGGGAAAGCAGGCCTGGAAACACCACTTCCTCACACTGGGGTAGGAATGCTGAAGACATACACAGCTCTACCTACCAGCGGTGCCTGTGGGCAGAACTTGTTCCTCCAGGACGCAGGCAAATTCCGAATTACACCATCTGTGATCACAACAGTGGTCTGATCACTAACAACAGAAAATGTTACCACTGTAAAAATCAGTCTACAATTTCAACTGCCTTCCCTAATACCATTCCAGGGAGTGTGTTTAAAAGGCGACTGTGATGGAAATCCTATCTCCTTTTGCAGACTCTGGTATGAAGGAAACATTGCATGACTGTTGAAATTTGTCTTTGACTTTGTCTCTTCTTTCGAGATCATTTTCTTCCCTTTGTGGATCCTCAACTGGGCTCTGGCTTCAGCATTGCTCTTCCCCTGAGCTCTCCCCTCCATCCTCCCCCCATTAATCAAAGAAGAGTGTTTATCAGTTCTCTACAACCCAGTGTGAATTTAAGCCATGGTGTTATCTCTCTCTAGGGGATTTATATTTTTGGATTTATCTATA
Source organism: Sylvilagus floridanus (assembly GCA_949820135.1). Lineage (NCBI taxonomy): Eukaryota > Metazoa > Chordata > Mammalia > Lagomorpha > Leporidae > Sylvilagus > Sylvilagus floridanus. The sequence goes on along the minus strand of OX463246.1, from coordinate 24,092,984 downwards.
ATTCTGGAATAAATGCCTTTGTTTCCTGTAAAAGAACCTTCAGACACAAGCTAGCAAGCAGCACTGTTCTTGAAGTCAGGGATACTTTCCAGTGCTTGTCAAAATCATACTGCAGAGCTAGCAACCAACTTCAGTGAAAAGACTGGTGACCAAATTATAAAAGTGTCTCAAAATTAGGAGCTTATGCAAAAGGGCAAGATCAGAATTACAAGGAAGAGGCATGAGAGAGTACTTCAGAAAGTTCATGGAAAATGGAATTAAGTGAAATCCATGCATATGAAAGGTCTTCAAAAAGTTCATGCAAAATGTACATGGTGATAAAAGTTTTTCAAAGTTTTTTTTGCGCCATAACAAATTTACCTTTTAATTCCATTTTTCCATGAACTTATTTTAAAATGCTTTGATTTTATTTTAGAGGTGCATGTGTGCACACACACAAACACAAAGAATGGGGGGAGGGTGGAGAGAGAGAATGAAAGAGAAAAAAAGAGAGAAAGAGGATCCACTGATTCACATTCCAAATGCCTGCAACAGAGTGAGATGGGCTGGATCCAGGATCATGGAATGCAATTCTCATTTGATTCTTGGGTGGAAGCATCCCAGTTATCTGGCTATCCTTGTTGGCTGTCTCCAGGGTCTACACTGGTGGAAAGCTGGATTCAGGAGCTACATCCAGGAATTGAACCAAGGCCTTCAGATTTGGGATGTGAGTGTCTTAATGGCTAGGTTGAACACCCCTTTTCACATACTCTTAACATACTCTTTGAAATACCCTTGTCTTCCAAAAGTATCTTGGAGATGACAAAAGTCAAACTAGCATTTATTGGTTGCCTGTTATATGCCAGGAAATGTGTCTCACATGCTATGATTCTTTAGCTCTTTAAAGTTGCCAGCAATTCTGTAAACTCTTCATCTCATTTTATTATTGAAGAATCAAAGACTTGGAGGTTAAGTAAGTTTCACAAAGATCCTGCAGCAAATGATGGAGCCACTTCTCTGTCTCTCTGGTTTTAAAGTACATTATCCTGGGGCTGGTGCAGTGGTGCACTGGGCTAATCCTCTGCCTGTGGCGCCAGCATCCCATATGGGTGCCAGGTTCTAGTCCCAGTTGCTCTTCTTCCAGTCCAGCTCTCTGCTGTGGCCCAGGAGGGCAGTGGAGGATGGCCCAAGTGCTTGGGCTTCTGCACCCTAATAGGAGATCAGGAAGAAGCACTTGGCTCCCGGCTTTGGATCGGCATAGCTCCAGCCGTTGTGGCCATTTGAGGAGTGAACCAACGGAAGGAAGACCTTTTTCTCTGTCTTTCTCTCTCTCTCTCACTGTCTGTAACTCTATCTGTCAAAATAAAAAAAATTAAAAAGTACATTATCCTGATGGAGTGGACACAAAAGTGGTCAAGGTACATGCCATTTAATTTCATTTGCTCTATTAAATGTTTACATTGAACATCTGGAATTAGCTTACCATAATCATTGGATGACATGGTTAGTTTTCAGTATAAGGGATCAAAATGGATTGTCCTCAGAAAAACAAAAATTTTAATTCATTTCTGTGATCAAAAACTGTCCAGATGGATAGGCATTTTGCATGGTAGTTAAGAAACAGCTTGGGATGCCCACAATCCCATTTGAGTTGCCTAGTTTCCAGTCCTGGTTCTACTTCCAATTCCAGCCTCCAGCAAGTATGCACCCTGGGAGGAAACAAATAATGGTTCAATTTGTTAGGTCTGTGCCATCTACATGAGAAACTGGATTGAGTTCCTATCTCATGGGCTTTGACTGGGTCCAGACATGACTGCTATAGATTTTTGGGCAGTGAACTATCAATGGCAGCTTTTTGTTAGTCTCTCTGTCTCTTGAATTAATAAGTAATAAATAAATAATAATTTAAATAGAATGCTCAATATAAAAGCATGGTGAGGTTATAGTGCAAAAAGTTACAGTTTTCTAAGACTATCTTAAATCTACTTGACATACATTATTCTCCAGCCATCTGGATTTGAGTATTTCTGCACTAGCTAAAAGCAAGCCAGCTGAAATTGAACCACACAGTCATAAGGGTGACAAAATCATATACCTTGAGTCAAAAGTTGGAAAAACTCAACAGACCAACTGTTTTTGAAATTACGGCTGTCCCATTAAATCTAGAACATATTGTTAACTTAACAGTAAAAGAAGCTACTTTTGTATTTTTTTTTAATTTGATTTTCTGGTAGACTCACTTAGAAAGTTTTTTCAATCCTTCCCTGAATGAATCTTTTAACTTTTTCATCTTATAAAGAAATAAAGAGAAAATTAGGCAATAAATATAGGTGGCAAAAAAATTAGGAGGTAAATGGAAAGAAACTATTTTCTTGCTGTCAAAACAGAACACAGAATGACTTTGTGCCTTATTTGCCAACCTCATTTTCTTTGGAAATGCAAAAAATGTTCTGGAATTCTCAAAGGTCAAAAGGCCTAAGCACTATGGTGAAGGGGATTGAGAACAAATCTTGTTCGGGCCAACTGGGACACCAACTGCTATTTTTGAAAAGGTCTGTATAAACCAAGACCAGTTGGAGACCCCAATTTTGAGTGAAGAAGGCATTTTGTAGGTCATCTTCAAGAAAGATGAAAATATGAAGTCGTTGTTTTCCCAAACTTTTAAAGAACTTACATTAAATTAATGTAGTGATGACAATAAAACTTGCTAACTAAAACTGATTTCTTTAAGTGTATAGACTGCATTATTGTATAACTTTTTTACCAAAAGGAAATATTAATCTACAAAAACAGTAAAAAATGAATTGCTAACCGTAAAATATTCAATCTAATATGAAGATTATATAGCTTCTTTGCTTTGCCTCTCTGTCCTTGAGTAATCTCTGCCTACAATGGTTAAGCCTAGAGATTGAATAGGAAAATGCAAGAACATTGAAATTTTCTCAGAGTTCCATTTTTTTTTTAAGATTTATTTATTTACTTGAGAGGTAGAAACAGAGAAGGAGGTCTTTCATTAGCTGGGTTACTCCCCAAATGGCCACAGCAGCCTGAGCTGGGCTGATCTGAAGCCAGAAGCCAGGAGCTTCTTCCAGGTCTCCCATGTAGGTACAGAGGGCCAAGCACTTGTGTAGTCTTCTACTTCTTTCCCAGGCCATCAGCAGGGAGCTGGATTGGAAGAGGAGCAGCCAGGACTGGAACTGGTGCTCATACGGGGTGCTGGCACATCAGATGGAGGCTTAACCTACTATGCCACAGCGCCAGCCCCAGAGCTTCATCTTTCCTTGCATATAGTGGTAGGAAGACAAAACTAAACTGGGATGGAATGTGGTACTTGGGTTTTCTAAAGGTTTTGTCTTTGTCCATTTGGGCAGCCATCACAAATTCTGCAGACATCTTGGCTTGGGGACAACAGAAATGTATTTCGCGCAGTTCTGGATGCTGGGAAGTTCAAGATCAAGGTTAGCAGAGGGACTGCTGTCTGGTTCATACGTGGCACCTTCTCACTGTGTCCTTGTTGTGGGTAAGAGAGTCTCACAACTGGGCTTGTTCTAGGTTCTTCCCACCATGCTTGAAAGATGTCAATGTGCACGCATCAGGGTATCCAGGAGAACAGGATTTATTTAAAGCAAAAGAAGTATATCAGGGCAGCTCCAGGGACAGAAAAGGAACAAAAAGCCACAGCACAAAAATCGCTATGCAAGAAACAAAAACAAACAAAAAAAAAACATAAACAAAACCAAAACCAAAAAACCCTGAACAACATTTTGACAGTCCTTTTATACACTTGGGAGGCACTGGGGATGCTTTCTGGGCTGGAGCTCAACTGAATATTTAAAAGAGGCTGCACTCAAGTACCACCATTTTCTATGCCCTGTTTTGGAAATATTGTGTCCTGGTGTCGGGTGCATGATCGGAGTGGGAGTGATGGCCATGGTAATTTTGTCATAATGACATCCTGATAACCTACAAGTCCCCACGCGGACACATCCTGGCCCTGGCTCTGCATTTACAACATTGCCTTTGCACTGTGTGCAGCTTGTGGTTTCCACTACAGGAGGGGTGAGCCTTGATGGTAAACAGAAAGGGAGCTTTGGGTGGTACAGACCAGGTTGTAATGCACAACTGCTGTCTTGTGGCAGGTGGACTGGAACTGTCAAAGGGTGGCTCTTGCTGCTGATGGGGTCAGCCAGAGCTGTCAAAACGCAGGTCAGCTGCGGCTGTCATGGGGTGGATCAGCCTCAGCTGTCAAACCTTAACATTGCAGCTCCTTTCTCTAACGCTGCCTGTCTGTCCATATCATTGTCACGTGGAGGGAAAAGGGAGCAGGCGAAGGGGGGCTTCTCTAGGGCATCATTTAGAAGGACATTAATTCAGAGGTGTGTGTTTGAGATGCTGCTTGGGATGCCCATGTTCCGTATTGGAGTGCCTGGATTCAACTCCTGGCTCTGCCTCTGATTCTAGCTTCCTTTAAATGTATTCCCAGGAGGCAGCAGGTTCTAAGTACTAAGGACTTGGGTCCTTGCCACACATGTAGGAGACCTTACACGCATTCTGGGATCTTGCCTTTAGCCTGGCTCAGCCCTATTTGTTGCTGGCATTTGGAGAGTGCACCAACTGATAGAAGATCTCTCTCAGTCTCTCTATCTCTGCTTCTCTCTGTGTGTCTCACTGCTTTTCAAATAATAGTCATTAATCTCATTCATTCTCCAAAGCCTCACCTCCAAATACACATCACCTGGTAGGTGAGGATTTATTTCAGCATTGACTTTTCCTAGAAGTCCCCAACATTCAGACCATAGCAAGTTCATTTATATTTACTGTTTTTACTCTGAATTTGGCATAAATGAAATTGAGGCCCTAAAAATGCAATTTATAAAAGTGTTCCTTACTGGTGTAAAAGCAGATTCTATTAAAGTACGCTTTAAAGCATTATGACAGCTTTCCTGCCATGTTTAAAAAGTGGGTTTCAACTGATTTTTAGGTGGCCAGGTCACTTTAACGGGAATCTTCAGTGGTCAATGGAAAGTAATACTTAAAACAGCTTGAAACTCAAAGGAAAGGAGGCTCGGGGAGAAGGAGACTCAACAGTTTCCCAGGTAACATAGATGCATACTGTGTGTGCTTCTTACATCTTTTTTTTTTTTTTTTTTTTTTTTTTTTTTACTACCATGGTCTGTCCTTCTTCACGGGAAAAATTCAGAAAAGGTGACATAAAAAATATGTATTTTTTTTTTTTTACAGGCAGAGTTAGACAGTGTGAGAGAGAGAGAGAGAGAAAGGTCTTCCTTCCCGTTGGTTCACCCCCTCCCAAATGGCCACCATGGGCAGCGTGCTGTGCCGATCCGAAGCCAGGAGCCAGGTGCTTCTCCTGGTCTCCCATGGGGTACGGGGCCCAAGCACTTGGGCCATCCTCCACTGCCTTCCCAGGCCACAGCAGAGAGCTGGACTGGAAGAAGAGCAACCGGGACAGAATCCGGCACCCCAACTGGGACTAGAACCTGGGGTGCTGGCGCCGCAGGCGGAGGATTAGCCTAGTGAGCCACAGCGCCGGCCAAAAAAAATGTATTTTGAGAACTAATTGAAGTACTCCTATGAAAAGTTGAGGTCTTTTTGCCTCTATTTTTTTTTTTTTTTGGTTTGGATACATAAAGCATTGTTATCTGCCCCTCCCCTTCAAAACAAACAAGCAAGCCACAATGACAACAAATAAACCCAGACCTAGAATACATTGAGTGGAAAAATAATGATTGGTTGGCTACTTACAAAAATCAGAAATGTTTGATATGAGTTGTTTGTTACTTAGCACAGCAGAAGAAAATCAAGGTAGGTTAGGCACTATGAAGTCCTGTTACACACTGGATGTGAATGATTGGGCAGAGGCTAAGATGCAGCTCAGGATGCCCACACCCCATACAGCAGTGTCTGGATTTGTTTCCTTGCTCTGCTTCCAATGCCAGCTTCCTGCTATGTGCACCTTGGAAGGTGGCAGGTGATGACTCCAGTAATTGGGTTGCACCACCCATGTGGAAAACCAGCTTGAAGTCACTTCTGGCTGCAGTGAGCATGTGGGGAGTGAACCAGTAGATAGGTGATCTCTCTCCCTCCCCCTTTCCCTACCTGCCTGTTTCCTGCCTTTCAAGTAAGTAAAACTCACTAACCTAAATAAAGCTAAGAAACAGTTGAGTGTGAGAAGGGTCCTGCGATGGCCAGCATGGTCAGTAGAAAGCAGTAAACTGGAATGGGTGGGAGCAGGCTGCAGACCCAGGCCTCTGCACTGTCTTGTAGTTGAGGTGCTTTGGTGTGGACTGGGTGGCTGAAAGGTGTAACAAGAGGACAAAGCCATCACTTGACTCAAAAGAGACTGGAATCCGGGAAACTTGTCAAGAATAAGAGGTCAGATCTTCAGGGCGAATATGTGGTCATGAAGCAGAGAACAACATCCTACTAAGAATTTGATCAGGATTGAATTACTTTTGATAATTTACTTATTAAAAACGACTCTTGCAGCCTTGAGCCATGGTACTCTGGCACAGACTTTTGAGAAGTATAGTAACAAAAAAAAAAAACCCATAAATTTAAAAAGAAGACGCAAATGGCAATTAAAAAATTGTTGCTGGGGCTGGTGCTGTGGTGTAGTAGGCTATGCCGCTGCCTGCAATGCTGGAATCCCATATGGGTACTGGTTTGTGTCTTGGCTGATCCACTTCTGATCCAGCTTCCTGATAATGCACCTGAGAAAGCCACAGAAGATGGTGCAAGTACTTGGCCCCTTGTCAATCATGTGGGAGACATAGATGAAGCTCCTGGGTCCTGGCTTTGTCCTGTCCCAGCTCTGGCTGTCTGGCCATTTGAGGAATGAACCAGTAGATGGAAGATCTCTCTCTCTCTCTCTCTCTCTCTCTCTCTCTCTCTGTGTGTGTGTATGTGCGTGCATGTGTGTGTTTCTGTCTCTCCCTCTCCCTGTAACTCTGCCTTTCTTTTTTTTGACAGGCAGAGTGAGAGAGTGAGAGAGAGACAGTGACAGAGAGAAAGGTCTTCCTTCTGTTGTGCTGATCTGAAGCCAGGAGCCAAGTGCTTCCTCCTGGCCTCCCACGAGGGTGCAGGGCCCAAGCACTTGGGCCATCCTCCACTGCCTTCCCGGGCCACAGCAGAGAGCTGGACTGGAATAGGAGCAACCGGGACAGAATCTGGTGCCCCAACCGGGACTAGAACCTGGGGTGCCAGCGCCGCAGGCGGAGGAGTAGCCAAGTGAGCCGTGGCGCCGGCCTGTAATTCTGCCTTTCAAATAAATAAATAAGTCTTTAATAAAAGACTAAACTCAGAACTGAGTCCTACTTTTAAAAAATTGCCGATATAGGTGAAAACTGGTGTATACTATAGCTTTAGTGTTTTTTTTTTTTTTATCTACTACAGAAAGGATGACTTTTTGGATAATCTATTGGTGAAGTAGAATATTTTTCATGCATTTCAAATAGCTGATTTTATTTTTATTTCCCCTCAAGCATATATAGTGTCTTACCTTTAGTAAATATTATTTATCTATGCTTATTGAATATACAAAGGAAATTCAAAAAGTTAGTAGAAATGGAATTAAAAGATAAATTTATTTTAATGGAAAAATTTTTGAGGGATGATAATTGTGGTACAGTGGGTTAAGCCACTGCTTGGGACGCCTGCATCTCATACACAAGTGCATGGTTTTGATTCCTGTCTCTGTTTCCCATACAGATTCCTGCTAACATGCACCCTAGGAGGCAGCAGGTGATAGTTCAAGTACATGGCTCACTGCCCTCCACATCAAAGACCCAAATGGAGTTTCTAGCTCCTTGCTTTGGCCTGGGCCATTGCAACCTTTTGGGGAGTAAACCAGTGGATGGAAGATCTCTCTCTCTCTCTCTCTCTCTCTCTCTCTCTCTCTTTCTCTCTCCCTCTCTTTTGCTTTACCTTTTAAGTAAGTGAAGAAAAAAAAATAAACTTAAAAAATTTTAAATTCTGTGCACAGTAGAGGTCTTCAAAAAATTCTTAAAAATGTGTACTATGGAAAATATTCATTATGCATAGATTTTAAAATGTTTGCACCAAAATAAACATTTTCTAATTGAGTTTCCATGAACTTTTTGAAGTACTCTTATATATTCATAAGTGTGCTAGAATTATGGAGAAGGAGCAGTGGAGAGATTTAAAAACAAAATAACATAGCACCACCCACAAAAAAGTTTCTTCTGGCAAAGTGATGTAGTTGAGTGGGGAGTAAAAGTGCAGAATAATGAGGAGGAGGAAGGAAAGAGGGGGAAGGGAATGTTAAAGGCAGGCACATCTGCATTGTCTAAGCAGAATTGCTCCCGAGTGCTGTCCAGGGATACCTTCTTTAAATCCTGTCCCAGTGGTCCGTGAATGATCTCTGGGTCTGGCACAGGAGACCAGGCCAGATGGAAGAGCCAAGGAGCCTGCTGAGACTCAATGAATGCTTTCTAATGTGTTTACTTGCTGGACCATGGCTTAAAAATGGCAAGTAGATTTTGGGTTTGGTTTCCCACAAGATAAACCAGTGTGTTCCAAGGAGATCCTGTGCAAGGTTCACATAGGTTTTTCTGCCTTTCCACAGGATCTGTGTTCCCAGTGGTTGGTCCTTGGCCACTGGCTGAAGGTCATTTGGAAAAGCAATTTCTGTGTTGAGTGGAGGAGATGTTTCATTCTGTGTTGTACGCTCCCTCTGGGCTTTGGTAGTGATGTAGGGAGAGTTTAATTTGGTTATTTCCCTGTAGTCTTTGATTAAAACACAAAATCATTTGTCCCATTCATGACCACTTTAGTGACTATCTCGAGGGATCTCAACAGGAGACGTCTAGCAGATGGCCGGGAAATGCCTACCTGCTGTTTGTAGTTGGCATGAGATTTGTTAATCTGGGTCTACCAGGGATCTCATGTGGACAAGAGGAGACACAGTGCTACTGTATGCACATTTTCAAAATCTCTCTTCTTCCTATAGATTTGACTATTGAATGTTGATTTGTTTAAGTAAAATATGTTCTAGTTTCCCTTTCAGAGGTAAAATTGGTTGGACATCTATGGAGAGATATAATTCCATTACAGGTTTTGTAGTGTTGGTGTGGACATGATACTTGATATGCCTGCTGACACAAGGAAGCCAATCCATCCATCAATCTTTCGCATGGTAGAGACATAGTGCTTAGATTCTTCTCCTGGATTTACCACCTATTTACCACCTGGGTCACCCTGGGTTTTTCAATTACCTACGCCATTACAGCTTCCTTTAATCTGTAAAATGGGGACTGAAAACAGTAAACCGGGATACTTCACTGGGTTATTGTAAGGATCAAAGAAGTCTATGTGAAGGAATTTATGAACCATAAGGCACAATACAGCTGGGAAGAGTTACTACAGTGTGTGCAGACCATCTACAACATTGCTGACACAGCTCTAAGATCTTTGGAAGACACAAAATGGATCAAAGATGTGACCCTTGCCCTCAGCACGTGGACTGGGAAGCAAAGAGCCACACAAAGCAGATACCTAATCAACGGTTTAGGGGGATGATGCAGGGGAAGAGCTAGCAGAGTCCAGAGAGGAGCCAGGGGAGCCAGGGCCACACTGAGAATGTTAGGGAAGGGGCAGACATTGACTTGCACAGTGAGAAAGGGAAATGGGAGAATAGAGAGGAGTGTATTGAAAGAAGCTGAAGAGTTGTTAAGTTCTAAGTTTATCCTTTTCCCTAAGCTGTCCTTTTCCTCCTATGTTTCTGTCAAACTCCTTCTTTATAGATTCCTCCCTACTTCCTACTCCCTAGGAATGCCTCTCTGACTCTACCTAATGAGACTGATCACTCCTTCCTGGGTAGTAGCCTGGAACAATGTGCACTGACTTGATTGAAAGTATTTCCTTTGTCAAAACAAGGAGGGTGATTAAGACTTACTCTGGAAGTGGGGCAGACCTTCGTTCTAGCCTCTGGCATTGCGTGAGTCACTAATACTCTCCAAGTCTGAGTTTCTCCTCCTTTTAGCTGCAAATGATGGTAGCTATATGAGCATCAAATAAGCAATGGTGTCCAAAGGAACCTGCACATTGACAACGATTCCAAAATGACATCCTCTGTTGATTGTTGCGACTCTGTTACCCTTGTCAGAGTGTGCTTTGGATACCAGCACCCAGCACACGGTCCTGGTCCCTAGCAGTGCCCTAATAAGTGTGTGATCCACTGTGAACATTCAAGCTGGAGAAAGTGTTTCAGGAAATGCAGCAGCAAAGGCACAGAAATAGAAATAGAATCTGTGTGAGGGGGTGGAGGGATAGCGGCAGCGAGAAGGGACAGGAAATGAGCGTCCTGCTCAGAAATGTCCAGAGGGAAGATTTGAATAAGGCAGCAAATTATGCTGGCCGTGTTGGTGAGGTGTAGGTAGAGGGGGGCAGACACAGGGTTTGGGTTAATGGGATACATAGTAAGGCGATGGCTGTTTTAGATGTTTATTTATTTATTTGAAAGGCAGAGTTGGGGCAGTGGGAGAGATCTTCCATCTGTTGGTTCACTTCCAAAGTGGCCACAATGGCTCAGGCTGAGCTAGGCCAAACCTAGGAGCCATCCTGGCCTCCCTTGTGGGTGGCAAGGGCCCAAGTACTTGGACCATCTTCCCCTGTTTTCCCAGGGCCATTAACAGGAAGTTGGATCAGAAGTGGAACAATCAGGACTCTAATCAGCGCTCCCATATGGGATGTCAGCATTGCAAGTGGCACTTTAACCTCTTGTACCATAATGCTGGCCCTATGCAGTCAGTTTTTTTTTTTTTTTTTTGAGGGAGAGTAACATTTTGAAAATAATAAGTAAATTGATTAGGTCCAATGAGCAAATAGAAAAAGTTGCTAACTTTTTGCTTAATTATAAAAGAGATAAGTCAGTATTTTTTTTTTGCTTCATTTCAATTTTTTAAAGGAAAGGAGCCATCACTTTTCAAGTTGGATATGGCTGTGGAGGAAGGACGCCTTTCACTCAGTGAAAATATTTCCTTCTGAAGAAACTGAAGGCTGTCTTAAACATGATGATTAGTGACTTTAACACACCCATAAATCTCTGAGGAAGGAACAAACCACTGTTGAACCATATGTTGCTTCACTCTGTGTGGAGCTTCCATGGAAGGCGCGAGGAGTTCAGTGGAATGAGGAAAGGAAGCATATGGCACTAGATCTGAACTAAATTAATAACAGTATGAAAACACAGTTAAATAGTGATAATCCCCTTGTTAGCCAGCTCTTTTCTTTTCCAGACAACCTCACGGTGTACAGTTAAGCACCAGAAAGACACTTGTTAATGGGGAGAGCTGACATGTGAAGAGCAACCATGTGGCAGAGCTTTTGAGACAAGCTGAAGAGGCAGTGATGTGGGGCCTCCGCGCTCAGGCCTGCCATGGAGTTGTTTGGAGATCAGAAAAGAGCCCAAACTCGACTATGCTTGAAGCACTCCATCTGGCTCTGCCCCACGCCGTTTCCATAGCCACCCGTCTCCTAGCAACCGTGCACAGCATTTTCATGACTCCAAAGTGGCAAGGTATGCAAGCAATAAATAAATGTCATCACAATAGGTAGGTAATCAGAGAGGTGACCGCATGGCTAAAGTCCATCGGGAAGATCTTTATGAATCTTGAGTTTTGTGGTCCTGTCTGCTGTAATGGGTTTTGATAAGCAAATGCCTTGGCTCAAATTGAAGCCCTCTGTTATTGAATATCAAGACCACAGACATCACGACACAGAACATAATCAAATTGAACTTAGTTTTTCATCAGGCAGAAAACACAATTACCATGTTGAATACACTGACCATCTTCATCTAGAACATTGATAGAATGGACTGGAGGTGGAAAAAACCCGGCCTTGGGCCTGGAAGAAGGAATATTCCATCCTGACACATTCAGGCACAGGCAATCCATTAGCAGCCTGTGCGATGAGTCTCAATTGAGGTCACTAATCAAAGCAGTGAAGATAAAAGGAAATGGCTACATGCGTCAGGCTTGTCCTTGAGGCAAAGTGGAAAGCAAACTTGTGACACTTCCTACAGGAGCTTCAGTTGTTGGTTTCTAAATGTTTGTACCGAATTTCAAGTTAACTTTATTTAAACAGCATCCATTGAGGTAACAGCCTTATTTTGTGAAAATATCTTAGACCTGAATCCTAATAAACCTCGCTTTTATACTGGCCATGCATAAAATGAGGAACCTGAGAGTTTTCACATCCATGGAGATATTAATAATGAAGAAATGAATGACAGTTTTCATTTTAAAATGCTATTTTGTGTATTACTTGCTAGTTCTATCAGTGAAGGCCACAACTCACCTCTCCGTTAGAAATAAGAATGTGGATGTCATGGTTTGAATACTGCTTTCTTGTTTATTTCAGAGCCTGTGCATTTGGCAAATGTCAATGGAAGATGCGAACAGTGGGAAGTAGATTTGGGAATGTCACTGAGAGATTTCACTGGAGGGGATGCAGTGCATCCAAACAACGCTGCCTCCAAGATGAAATAAATGATCCCCACACTTAGGTCAGTTGTTAGGATGTGTTTACACATCACACACAGAGCAGGGTTTAGTTGTGCTAACTGCTTTGTAAGATGAAAATCCTCCTGAAATTAAATAATCAAAGGAGATAGGTGAGTGCTGATTTTGTGAAATAAACAGTGATTGAGGGAAGGAGAAAAACCAGCAGGACTCAGCGTGAAGCTAATTAATTCCTGTTGGAGATTTACTCTCATGAAGAAATTAAATTGCCCACTTCCTAATCAGTACAGTTCTTGGTGTATCATTTCTTTCTGTTTTTTTTTTTTTCCCTAAATTTGTCTCACGTTAGAGCCCCTTCATTTTTCTCTCCACTATTTTGAAAATTGCAATTTGAAGCTTCAGTTCTTTGTGTGGTTCCATGAAGTTCCTCTCCAGCCCCTCAGTTTGTTTACCGTTTACTTGTTTTGGAAAATCAAGTTCTTTTGCAATCATCTCTCATTTGTCTATTTGTTCACCCCTGCTCCCGAGGTGACCACAAGGAGACTCCAGCGCGGTGCCTCCTCTGTACTCTGCGCTGATTCGGGGCCAAAAGCCTGTTTTCCTTGTGCTAATTTGGAATGACTGAAGGAAAGCCAGACCTTAGTGCTGGTGGTTTGCAGGGTGTGGCGGCTCCAAGACCATCCAGGCCTCTGAGTTCCTTCCTCAGCCTTCTCTCTCTGTCACAAAAGGGAGTGGAGAAGCACAACCTGCTGTTCTTCCAGTTAATTCTGCACACAGAGAAAGATGTCAACACACATTAAAACTGAAACCACATTGGAGAAGCCACGCAGAACTTCGCAAATGCCATCGCCATTTGCAGTGCTTTGAGCTGGAGGGGGTATCATATGTTTTTCAATCTGTTTTTTTTTTTCTGCTCTTCTGGTGTCTTAAAATAAACCATGTACTTCTTATTCTTGGCCTTAGAATGTGCACTATGCTATCAGTCTGTTGTGATTCACTTGCTGAAATATTCCAGTGCTGAGCGTCTCTTCCTTCCTGTAATAAGTGTTGTGGTGTCGCTTTTGCCTCATAGATGCCGTTGTGTCTTCGGGAAGGCTGACAAGTTGGGAAGGGCAGCTATGTGACACAAGCCTTGGATGCTTATCAAAGCTTGTAAGGTTTTTCTTGAATCCTATCTACCTTACAGGCAGAGTTGGCTGGTGGGAAAATTCCATTAGCACCACCTGCACACCAACTCTGATTTCAAATGGTAAAACCAGATGAACAGGAGTAAGGGATTGCAACATGACCATGACTGAGAGAAGAAGCCAACATGACACCTTTCTGTATAGGTTGTGGATGTGGAAGTAATCTTTGTGATGATGAGTATGTCTGAGAAATTCTCATCTGACAAATCTGGATCCAACTGGTTTGCAGAGAGGTATTAATTCCTTTGTGGCATTAATTATAGCTGTTTGTAGCCATCAGAAGTTAAAAGGGCTACACTAAATTTCTAAACAGCTAAGTTTCCATCAGATATTCAAATGCCTCAAGGCAAAGGAGAGACTCTTCTTGGCTGTTAAGGGAAATTGAATCTGTTTTTGACACTGTGGTGTCCTCTTGGCATGGGATGGTTTATGGAAGGAAGGCATATCTTGAGGAATAGATGAGACAGGTGGTGAAATAAAAATATAAAATAGGGGCAAGCATTTGGCATCGTGATTAAGAAGCTACTTGGGGTGCCTGGCTTCAAGTCCCAGCTCCGAGCCCAATTCCAGTTTTCTGATAAGGTACACACTGAGAGGTGGCAGGTAGTGGCTCAAGTGCCTTGGTCCCTGCCGTCCAAGCAGGAGACCCGAATTGAGTTCTAGGCTCCTAGTTTCAGTCTATCACAACACTGGCTATTACAGACATTTAGGGAGCGAGCCAGCAGATGAGCAATTCTTCCTTCCTCCCTCCCTCTCTTCCTTCTTTTCTCTCTATTTCTCTCTCCCTCTCTCTTTTTCTTTCTCCTCTCTCTGTCTCTCTCCCTTTCTAATAAAACAAATAAGTCAAAGTTTTTTAAAAATCTAATAGAGAAAGAAATTTGTATGTATGACTGCATTTTCTGTTAGTATAACAAAACACCTAAGACTGAGCAATTTAATAAGGAAAAAATTGAACTCAGAGTTCTGGAGGTATCAGTTCCTGGTGCTGGCCTCAGCTTACCTCTTGTGAGGACCTCCTGGCAGATGGGATCTCAGCAATAGAAGCCCATCCAGGAGAGAGTAATCACAGTGCAGACAGGATGCCAAAAAACAAAAATTCTCGGTGCCATGGCTCAATAGGCTAATCCTCTGCCTGCGGCGCTGGCACCCCGGGTTCTAGTCCCAGTTGGGGCGCCAGATTCTGTCCTGGTTGCTCTTCTTCCAGTCCAGCTCTCTGCTGTGTCCCAAGAGTGCAGTGGAGGATGGCACAAGTGCTTGGGCCCTGCACCCCATGGGAGACCAGGAGAAGCACCTGGCTCCTGGCTTCGGATCAGTGCAGTGTGCTGGCCGTGGCGGCCATTGGGGGGTGAACCAACGGAAAATGAGGACCTTTCTCTCTGTCTCTCCCACTGTCCACTCTGCCTGTAAAAAAAAATTATTTTGAAGAAATGGGGGAGTGGCTAGTTTTTAAAAAGATTATTTTAGCAACCTCTCTTGAGAACTAGCTCAGGGATCCCACATAAACTACCTTAATCTCTTCCAAGCTCTTCCTAAGGAGCTCCCATTAGTTCCCACCTCCAAAGGTCCCGCACCACCTCTCAACCCCACCACCCTGGGAAATTAAGCTTCCAGAATGTGACCGCTGGGGGACAAACTATATCCAAAGCAGAGTAGGGCTTGTCAGCAATTGGTCTTTGGAGAGTCAGTCCCCTGCAGTCTTAAAATCTTTTCACACTGGAAATGGAGTTTGGAATAATTCAAAGAGAGGAATAGTTCCAAAATAAGATACGAAAATTTCCTAGGGATAGATATAAGGTTTTTGAAATCATTTTGTCTGGCATTTCTGGCACACGGCCCATAACAAAACCATACCAAGCTATTGGCTAGAACAAAAAGTAAAGAACAGAATGAGCTTCAAAATCCAATTTAGTTAAAGTTAGTAGCTGTAACAAGTAAACTCCCAAATGTCAGTGTTTAAATAATACAAGTGTGTTTCTCCTCCTCATAATGGTCCTAAGTAAGTGCTTCAGGTAGGCAAATCTTTTCTCCAGCGAATGCTTCAGACACCCAGGTTCCTTCTACCTCTGGGCTCTGCGATCAGTAAGGACCTCAGAGTTTCCTGATTCATGTGGTGAAAGGTGATAAAAGATCGCAGAGAGGGTCTACCTACTTCTTCTAGTCTTGGCCCAGAAAGCATCCTCACCACTTCTGTGCACATTCCATTGGCAAGAAGTAGTTACTTGGCTTCATTAAGATGCAAAAGAGGATGGCAACTATCGCGCTTCGAGATCCAATGTTGTGCAGGAGGAAACTGTTAGTGGATAGTTTTAGTGGATAACTTTAGTGGATAGCTGCCCGGCAAATGTGTCTCAGGATAGTTGGACAGAGCAGAAAGGTTAAAAAAAAAAAAACTTGGGAAATTTAGCTAATTCTAGAAATGAGACCATAGTCTTTCCAGTAGAGACAAGAGAGGTGCCTGTAGGATTAGAAAATGGTCACAAAATACACATCTTCCGAGGCATTTGTGTGAGGAAGGTTTTTTTTTTTTTTTTTTTTAAGATTTATTTATTTATTTGAAAGTCAGAGTTACACAGAGAAAGAAAAGTAGAGAGAGAGGTCTTCCATCTGCTGGTTCACTCCCCAACTGCACCGATAGGAAGCCAGGAGACAGGAGCTTTTTCCAGGTCTCCCTTGCAGGTGCAGGGGCCCAAAAACTTGGGCCTCTTCTACTGCTTTTACAGGCCATAGCAGAGAGCTGGATAGGAAGAGGAGCAGCCGAGTCTCGAACCGGCACCCATATGGGATGCCGGCATTGCAGGGGCAGCTTCACTACCTGAAAGGATTTGTGAAGGACAAGGGCAAGAACAATATATGCTAGTGATGTAAGCAGAGAGAATAAACTATCCCAAGGATTCTACAAGAATTTCTGAAAATTATAAATTCTTTTGAAGCAACAGCTGACTAGCTGACCAAGCATTACCAGCAAGATTTTAGGATTAGAGGTTTTGGTAAATGGGAAAGATATTTAGTTTTTTTTTAAAGATTTATTTATGTATTTGAAAGTCAGAGTTACACACAGAGAGAAAGAAAGGTAGAGAGAGAGGTCTTCCATCTGATGGTTCACTCCCCAATTGGACGCAACTGCCAGAGCTGTGCCAATCTGAAGCCAGGAACCAGGAGCCAGGAACTTCTTCCAGTTCTCCCACACATGTGCAGGGGCCCAAGGACTTGGGCCATCTTCTACTGCTTTCCCAGGTCATAGCAGAGAGCTGGATCAGAAGTGGAGCAGCCGGGTCTCAAACCGGCGCCCACATGGATGCTAGTGCTTCAGGCCAGGGTGTTAACCCACTGTGCCACAGCACCGGCCTAGTATTTAGTTTCTAATAGTGTCTGGCTTAGAGCACTTGATGATGCTCTCCTCATTTTTCCACCAAATGTCGTTAGAGACCCAGGAGAAGGTGGACCTTGCTACTGAAAACTCGTACTGCCAGAAAAGCTACTGTCAAAACCTGGGGTATATTTTTACCACATATGAGGAATATAGAGATGTACTGAGGATAAAAAGCTAGGTTACATCATTATCCTTTTCTCTACCTACAAGAACATTGTTCAGGTACTCTTCCAACTTGTCAATTTTTCTCCTTAAGGTACATCTAATGTTTATCTCTGCCTCATCTTTCTAACCAGAAAGAAATAGAACTGGGAGTGCACAGTGGTCCTACTTGGTAAAGGACACTAGAGCACAGAAAGAAAAAGCTCTGGCAGGAATTCAGGCTGGATAGGGGAGGTGGTAGAAAATGCTACTTTGGCATGAGAGGGGTGCATTTAACCATCCTTGTCAGGTGCTGGGCTTGAGTTAAAAGTGCACACAGTAAAGTGCTTTCCTGTTGTGTGGAGAACTTAGAAGGGACTGCAACCCAGCACCTGGCATCTGTGGTCTCTTAGTGGGTAAATATTGAGCCTGGGCAAATGTCTCCTGGTTAGAGAAGCTGAGGAGGAGTGTAGGGAGAGAGAGGTTTACTGCCCAGAGAATTGCTGAGACATGGACTTTGCCAATTCAGATGGTTCTTGACGTACAATGGTTTGACTTGGGACTTTCCAACTTTACAATGGTGTAAAAGTGATATGCATTCCATAGAAGCCATACTTCAAATTTAATCTGGATCTTTTGCCAGGCTAGGCTAGGAAAGTATCTCATGATACTGGGCAGTAGCAGGAGTCATAGTTCCCATTCAGAGAGAAGAGAACCATATTCTTCAGTGTGGTGTGTTGCTAAGCAATGGTATTAAGTAGGTCAGATGTGATTTAAATGCATGTTGACTTCTGGTATTTTCAAGTTGTAATGGGTTTATTAGAATGTAACTCTGTCATAAGTTGAAGATCAACTATGTATACATACTTAGCTTTAATAAACATCTCCAGTTTCCCAAAGTAATTGCACTACCACCAGCAATGTATGAGAATCCAGTTGCTCTGTATCCCTGCCAACTCTTGGTGTTTTCTGTTCCATTAGCTATACTGATGGATGTGTAGTGACATTTAATTATAGATTTCATTTATTTTTCCCTGGTGATGAATGAAATAGAGCATGTCTGATGAGCTAGAGGGAGTAAATTCTAAGAGACTGAGGGTCCAGTATCTTATCCAGGGCTAAATTCAAAACATTTAACAACTAGTAAGGCACAGACATTGAAGCAATGAAGGAAAGCCTTGCAAGCCCTGGCTGTGTCATGTGATGATTCCCACTCACAGGGTTATTGTCCTGTGTGAATGATCATGGAGAAAGGGTTGGGTCCCTGGAGAGGTGGGAGGAGGCACTAAAGGTCTCTGGGCTGCCATTTGCAACCCAGCAAGATTGTTTCCATATTTAATGCTCTGTATGACCATAATGATTCATACTAGCTGAATATCACCCCTGTTTCATGCTAAAAGGAGCTCAACAAGCTTGCTCTGGAGCACACATGAGACCCATCTCATGACTAAGAGGGGTGATTATGCAGGTCTATCAAAGAGCTGCAAAAATGTCCTAAGCAGATCACAGAAAGAGCCAGGCCTGCATTGTTATATCTTAGCCAATATGGCTCTGGGGCAGTGGGGTTTGCATATGGTTGTGTGACTTTCTTGTGAAACTGCTGGTTTCATCCAGGCTATGCATCATGTATGCTAGGATTTGACTGTTACATTGAAATGTATAAAACATGTGATTTCACATGCAGCTATCTTTGATTTTATAGTACTGCTGCAGGTGTGTGCCTTCCAATCACAGAAATTCTATTAAATTATTTCCTGCATAGTTTCATAGGAATGTAATTATAAGAGTGTGTTCCATATTATTGAGTGTGTCTTTAATAAGAGTCAACTGAAGCTCTAACTAGTTGCTGATATGGATTGGTTCCTTGTTTTAAATTCTGTTCAATCTAATGATTTGAAGAAATTTCTGGCTCTGGGTTTTCAAACTTCATTTCTCCACTCTGTATACAACTGAGCAATAATAAAGCCACTGGTCCTGTACCTTCTTGCAGAGAAATCACGATTTAGCCATTCCTGACAGCCATTCCTGTATCAGGATCAACAGCAGTGCGAGGGAATGGCTGTGAGCTGAAGTCACTGGGAGCCACAGGAAACCATACCAGGTGAATTTGCATCTCAGTCTCCTTTAACTTGTCTCCAAAGGCCACAGCTCCTTCAATGCCACCAAACACAAAGAAGGAACTGAGGTACAACAGAACAATGCCCCTAATTGGCTGCAGATAAAATAACTTCCTGTGCAAATGTTTAAGGAGGAAGAATTATAAAACCCTCATTCAAACCTCTCAGGGCCACCAAAGTACCCATGAAAGTGAAGGATTGAAGATTAAGCGTCACAAAATCTTGCCATCTTTCCTTTGTAGAAACAACTTATTCTGCAAGGGGCTTGCTGGAGGAGATGATGTACTGTTGTATCTGACAGTGCAGTTTTCACAGGTTATGAGAAATGTGAACAGTGGGAGTTGAACAAATATTTTCAGAGCCATTCAGAGCTAAAATGGCTTAAAAGGGCCCATCCAAAAACTCAGTGCCTGATACTATCTGGAAGTTTCTCTTGAGAAATAATAGGAGCTACTTGGAAGCAGGTTAGAATGTTAATACACAGGTTGGAGGAGGCAGAATCCTGAAACTATTATTTAGTTGCATATCCATTGGCCCAGTTTTCCTTGTTGTTAAATGAGATAATAGCACTACTGACCTCATAGGGTTTTTGTGAGGAATTAAAAAAATCTACATGTTAAGTGTTCAGCATTGTCACTGGCATATGTTAAGTATTCAATAAATGTTAATTAAATTCATAAGAAAGGAAAGAGTTCAGGACAAAGCCCTATTGACATTACTACATTTTTCTTTTATTTTTTTTAAATTGGCCAATATTGTGACTAAATTGGATGAATGCATTCCTTTAATAAAATTGTGATTGTGGGTCACATGAAAATTTGTTGTGCTTACTAATAACATCTTTTCAAAATATTTTTTATTTGAGATGCAGAGTGGGAGAGAGAGAGAGAGAGAGAGAGAGAGAGAGAGGGCAATCTCTGGTTCACCCCTCAAATGCCCACAATGGCCAGGATGGGACCAAAGCGAGAGCTGGGGAATGCAGTACAGGTTTCCTGCACGGGTGGTGGGAACCCAGTTATGTGAGCCACCACTGCTGCCTCTCAGGGTCAGCACTAGAAGGAAGCTGGAGTCAGCAGCTATAGTTGGGCATTACACTTAGGTACTCTGATGTGGGATGTAAGCAAATCAACTGTTAGACTATCTTATCAAGATATATCTTATCACCCAAGAATATCTTATCACCGAAATGTTGTACCACTTGTAGAGCCCATGTGTTTATTACTGGAGGCTAGCTGTGGTGATAGAGTGAATATGCTGATATGACATTACATTGCCACCATGGACAAGGTTAAAATAATTTTCCTGCCTTAGATCTTTTTTTTTATTATTATTATTTTTTTTTCTTTTCAACTTTTATTTAATAAATATAAATTTCCAAAGTACAACTTTTGAATTATAGCAGCTTTTCCCCCCATAACCTCCCTCCTACCCGCAACCATCCCATCTCCTACTCCCTCTCCCATCACATTCTTCATCATGATTCATTTTCAATTATCTTGATATACAGAAGACCAACTTAGTATATACTAAGTAAAGATTTCAACAGACTGCACCCACAAAGACACACAATGTATAAAGTACTGTTTGAGTAGTAGTTTTACCATTAATTCTCATAGTACAACACATTAAGGGCAGAGGTTTTACATGGGGAGTAAGTGCACAGTGACTCCTGTTGTTGATTTAACAATTGATGCTCTTTTCATGAGCTGCCAAGGCTATGGAAGCCTCTTGAGTTCACCAACTCCAATCTTATTTAGACAAGGCCATATTCAAAGTGGAAGTTCTCTCCTTCCTTCAGAGAAGGGTACTGCCTTCTTTGATGGCCGTTCTTTCCGCTGGGATCTCACTCACAGAGATCTTTCATTTTGCTCCAGTGTTGTAATGAGAATTGGCTGTAGAAAGGTGAGTATGGAATCAGAGATCTGTGAGGAGGCTGCAGTAACATTCCAGGTAAAAGATGGCAGGAGTTTGGCCCAGGTGAGAGGTGGTGAGCAGAAGCCAGATTCTGGATGCAGACTAAGGGTTTATTTAATCTGTCTTTTGCAGCTGTCCAGGTTGGGGTAGTTTTGTGGTTGGGATCCTTTGGCACTGAAAGCAGCTTCTAAGACCTCTGGCATCTCCACAGAGTGGCACACTTCAGACGTCGGCACCAGGAATTATGGCTGGCAATGTCTTTAGTCTCTCCGACAGGGATATCAGTGGAAACTTTTATCTTAATTAAGTTACATAGGGCACCATCATCCATCCGTCTTCCTCGATTAACTTGGGGGAGAATATGAGGGTGATGGTGGAAAGGAAGACAGCCACAGCTGATAAATATGGATCAGAACAGACTGGTTGGAGTCTCTGAGGACTCATCAGGAAGGAGCAGGTGGGGGAAAGAGAATTTGTCAAAGATGTTTCGGTGAAGAGAGTTCACTACCTTAGATCTTGATTAAATTTGAAGTGCAAATGAATAGCACTCAGCTGCAATGGGGAGAGAGAGAGAGAAAGAGAGAGAGAGAGAAATCTTCCATTCACTGGTTCACTCCCCAAGTGCTCACAGCAGGCAGGATTGGGCCAGGCTGAAGCCAGGAACTCAGAATTCAACCCAGGTTTTTCACACGGTGGCAGGAACCCAAGTACTGAGCCATCACCTGCTACCTCCCAGCTGGATTGGAAGCATAGCAAGGACTCAAGCCAGGCATTCTGACATGGAATGCAGGAGTTCCAAGTGACACCTTAACTTCTGTACTGAACACCTGCCCCTCTCTACCTCTCTCTCTTTTTAAAAGGATCTATTTATTTATTTGAAAGGCAGAGTTACAAGGAGGCAGAGGCAGAGAGAGAGAGAGAGAGAGAGAGAGAGAGAGAGAGAGAATCGTCCATCTGCTGGTTCATTCCCCAAAAGGCCACAATAGCTGGAGCTGGGCCAATCCAAAGCCAAGAGCCAGGAGCTTCTTCCAGGTCTCCCATGTGAGTGCAGGGGCTGAAGCATTCGGATCATCTTCCACTGCTTTCCCAGGTGCATCAGCAGGGACCTGGACCAGAAGTGGAGCAGCTGGGACTAGAACCAGCGCCCATATGGAATGCAGGCACTGCAGGCAGCAGCTCTAACTGCTATGGCACAGCATTAGCCTCCCTCTCTATCTCTTAAAGGGGATCATGTCACAGTACAATTTTGGTGTGTCTAGTGGGAGACATGACACTAGAATCTGAAGAGTGGGTGGTGTTAACAGTTGGCAGTATTTGGTCTAAGCTCAGACTTCAGGAATTTTTGCAATTAACCCGAATCTGTGCTCTATGTTGATGATGTCCCGTGATGGCTACTGCCTCAGCAGAAGGGCAGGATATGCACAACTCCTGCATGACTCTCCGCTCTGTCTATGTCCCCATACACATTTTCTCATTAATGGTAGCAATCCTTACAGGAGCAAGCCTACACTGTGATGGTAGTAATGCTAGGTCTTTTTTTCTTTCTGATTCTTTCATATAGAAAGAACCAGAAAACAGTGGTGAAACAATACTATTAAAATGTCTTATTCTCCCTGTCACCTGAAGAGCTGTTTCTGTAGTTGGGTCATGGAGCATAGGAAGATTTGGAAGGTTTCATAGACAGGCTGTATCCACATGTTCAGGCATCAAGGAGTTGGAAGAAGAGAGCAATGTCGTCTTCTTTACACCTTGAACTGATTTCCCATGCTTTAAACTGTAAAATTACCATCCAAACACTCATCGAGAACTTTGAAAAAAATGTCAAGATCAAAAAAGTCTTGCGTCTGTTCAGGACCTTTTTCCTAAAAAGATCCAGTCACAGATGAGATATAAGCCCAATCATGGTAGAGAGACAGGAAAATCAGGGACTGTACGTAAGTATTTATGTGTACATAAGTATAGAACATTAAGGTGTAGTTGTATGATATTCCAGAAATAGAAACTTATAAAATGTATACATTATGATTATTAAAATGTGGCTGTAAAATTGAAATTATTAAATTTGTAGTTTATACATGATAGAATTTATGATTAAGAAATTCAGGGCTGGCCCCGTGGCTCACTTGGCTAATCCTCTGCCTGTGGCACTGGCACCCCGAGTTCTTGTCCCGGTTACTCCTCTTCCAGTCTAGCTCTCTGCTGTGGCCTGGGAAGGCAGTGGAGGATGGCCCAAGTGCTTGGGCCCTGCACCCGCATGGGAGACCAGGAGGAAGCACAGGGCTCCTGGCTTTGGATTGGTGCAGCACGCCAGCCATAGCAGCCATCTGGGGGGTGAACCAACGGAAGGAAGACCTTTGTCTGTTTTTCACTGTCTAATTCTGCCTGTCCAAAAAAAAAAAAAAAAAAAAAAGAAAAAGAAAAAGAAAAAGAAATTCAGAAAAGCTGGTCTCAGACATGTATTCATTCTACCCCTTTTTGCAGATGAAGAAACTATGCTCAGAGATTTGGGGGCACTGCTTCACAAATCAGCTACTTAACTGATCCAGTAAACTTTCAGGTCAGTCTGTTTGAAACCACACCTGCTCTATTCATGGCAGTCATTGAGGAAGCAGCTTCTCCAGCTGTTCTTCACTTTCCTCTTCAAATGCAAAGGGACAGTGACACCTGGACTCCATCACCCTGCCTACCCTTCTTTGTCATCTCTCCACCCAAAGTCCACACCTCACATTTCTCCACCAGTTCCAAGTGGTATGAATTCTGAAGTGAGTTGAGCACCAACACTTAGTGGGAGAGAGGAGCAAAGAAGTCAAATGCTGTGTCTTCCAGGGGGCCCCTTTTCCTTTGGGTCTTTACTCTGTTTTCCCTCCCAGGAGGCAGAGTCAGATGGAGCAGCCTCTCTGGCTGGGGACCTTTCCTCCTTCCCTGGTGGGAAACACAGTGCAAACAAGATAATGCAGCTTGGGCCGGCACCACGGCTCAATAGGCTAATCCTCCGCCTGAGGTGCTGGCACACCGGGTTCTAGTCTCGGTCGGGGCACTGGATTCTGTCCTGGTTGCTCCTCTTCCAGTCCAGCTCTCTGCTGTGGCCAGGGATTGCAGTGGAGGACGGCCCAAGTGCTTGGGCCCTGCACCCCATGGGAGACCAGGAGAAGCACCTGGCTCCTGGCTTCGGATTAGCGCCATGTGCCAGCCGCAGCGCGGCCGCCGCGGCGGCCATTGGAGGGTGAACCAACGGCAAAGGAAGACCTTTCTCTCTGTCTCTCTCTCTCTCACTGTCCACTCTGCCTGTTAAAAAATAAATAAATAAAAGATAATGCAGCTTGGAGTCGACTATGTTCCTGGAGGGACAATAAGAGGAAAGGCCAGATGGCTCTGGAGACAGAAGAGAATGCAGAGGTTTGGGGCTGCAGTCTTGGATGTAACTAAGAATGCATTGCCTTGAAGAGTCTGGTACATAGGTGTCTGGGGCACTGATGGTGGTTGGATTTGGGGATGGTGGCCTATGGCTGCATGGGTCTTCAGCAGAGACATGGAGAGTGCAAGGCAGGCATACTGTTTTATCCTTGGCATCGCTGCCTCTCTATGTGGCTGATCACCTTCTTCGGTGGTCAGTATTCTTGGAGTCTTCACCTCAGGTCATTAAACCAAGGTTAGGTAAAACTCTGGTAACTGATGACTCTGAATTACGGCTGAGAAATCACTTTATTTCCTGTGCAGTAGGTTTTGCAGGAGACCATGGCCTAAAACCTTGATCATTCTGAATTCATGTGCATGTAATCTACAAAATCACACATTTTGGAACTACATGAGGGCATTT
The DNA here is from genome assembly GCA_949820135.1 of Sylvilagus floridanus. Classification (NCBI taxonomy): domain Eukaryota; kingdom Metazoa; phylum Chordata; class Mammalia; order Lagomorpha; family Leporidae; genus Sylvilagus; species Sylvilagus floridanus. The sequence continues at coordinate 24,067,956 of OX463246.1, read as the reverse complement.
CACAAAGTCATGAAAAAAGGAAGTCAATCAAAAGATGAGTCTGTTTTGGTGCAAAATTTTTGAAGTCCTTGCATAATTGTTTCATAATCCATATTTCCATGAGCTTTTTGAAGATCCCCTGTAGTGCTGTGGGAGCGGTGAGAGTTTCATCCCACTTCCTAAATGACTCCTCCACTATGGATAGGGCTGGCCCCATGACTGCCCAGTTGACGGGTCTCACTTTGTGATTCAGAGCTCAGAGCAGCATCCTAAATACTGCATAGATCACCAAGGATGATTAAGGATCTACCTGCTCTCCTAGGTATTCCATTCTGGCTGCTACAATGTTTCTGAGTAAAGATCTCCCCATTTACCAGTGGCTTTGTAATCCAAACACATTGTAGCAAGCTGGAGACAAGCTTCCTTGTGGTTATTGGGTACCACCCTGCAGTGGTATATTCATATTATAAACATCACTTGCAGCTCTTAATGACTTACTATTCTTGAGAAAATTCTTAGTCATTTAGGAAACCTAGGCTGTATTGGGGCCCTTGGTTTTCTTGGTACAACGATCTTTTAAAGCAGTAACTTGGTAATATTAGTTGCTCAAATAAGAATGACTCCACTTAGATACTGTATAAAATATTGCAATCTGTGTAGAATCATGATTTAATTTTTTGGCAGTGGTAAGGGCTGCCTGGCCACAAACATCTGTTACCCCTTTGATTGCCAGGGTTGATTCAACCAAATTTGTAGTTTGGATAACTCTTCCTAAGTTTACTCAGTCTAGAATTACGTCAAAGTGTGGGTATCATGACAATCATTGAAAATGAAATGACATTTGTATGATGTCTCTTTGAAGGCAGATCTTTAGTGTGACACGAAGAATATGAAGAACTCGATGACAGATACAGAAAATGTTCTTTATTTGTTGAGTCTTTAATTAGCCCCATCCTTTCTCTGTATTGCTTGGCAAGGCTGGGTGATGTTGGCTCATTAGCTCTGCATCCACTTGCAGAAGCTTGTCAGTCAATTCCATGTAGTTGTCAGCCCCCAGGCAGGGCTCCCTGCCAGCCACCACAGAGCCTCATTTACTCTCAGTGCAGAGGGTCTATGAGAGTCCACCGTGGGCGTTCTGGTAGCTGATGGAACATTGACATCACATGTCTGGCATGGTGGAAGGCAGGTGGGCACTTAAGGCCACTTACAGAATCTGGGTTTGGCAGAGAAGTGTTGCTTTGGGAAAAACACTTCCTCGGGGGGAATTTCAAGCGAGTCTTACAGCAATTTTAATGATTGATTCATTCATTCATCAATTCATCCACTAAATAAATATTTTTCACAAGCCTCCCATGTGTTGGCATATTGAGAGGTATTATGTATGAAAACTCACCCCTTTGTGGATACATTCTGAATTGAGAACACAGCTTTTCTATAACATTCTTTGCCCCAGATTAGAATTTATAACCCATTTTTAAAACACCCGTGGATTTAAATCTGGAATTAAGCTTGAAGGATTAGCCTAGCAGCTATGCTTCTTCTCTCTCTTAGTCTTGATTTGCTTTTCTAGCTGCCATATGGACAGTCATGAATCTCAACTCCACAGTCTCATTACTTGCAATAAACTGGAGATGAATTCAGTGAATGAGGGGAGAGGTTTTTAAAAATTATGATGATGACAGGTAAGGGAGAAAAGCCAAGTGATTAAGTTTGTATTTAACACAGTTGGAAAGACTTGGAAATCATTAGGGGAGGTTTCCGCTCCCAGCTTTGCTTCTAGGTAAGTAAGGGATGTGTCTTGGGTACAGGTAAGGTAATTGCACTGGAAGATCTGGGGATTGTCTGTGCATTGTAGCATTCAGAGATATGATACGCCTCAGTAGGCTGAAATTGTAAAGAAAATTGTAAGAGGGAACCAAGCACTTGGCACCAGGAGTCAGATGAGCACGTTGGTTTGAAGAATGGATAAATCCAGAAAGGGAGAATTGGAGGGCTTCTGGTCTTATATCTGCTAGCTGTGACCTCCTGTGGCTCCTGAGCTTGCTTCTGGCTCTCCTTGCCAGGCCTCCTTCCCCTTTGTGGGTTCTGCTCTCACTGTCTACCTGCATGAGGATGCCCATGAAGCATGTCCAAGTGCAGCCATGATGTACTACTAAAGCTTTCAGTTAGACATCTGTTTTACTGCAGCTCTTTGGAGGGGCTTAGGAGTCACCATGCAAATGTTATTGGGACTGTATTATTGCGTGGAGAGAGGAGGTGCTTTAGGACTTTGCAAGACGCTTCCTAGAACCACTGTTGGTCTCTAGTCTCATCTGTAAATGAATATAATTGAATGAGAGAGGATGTATCAGATTCCATCAGGGTCCTGGCATTTAAGTGCAGTTGGTCTAAAATAAGAATGAGGAGTGGAGACTGTGGAGAACAAGAGCTGTGCCTTTTAAACTATCTGTGATAAAATTTGATTTTTCAGAAACTATTCCATTTGGTTGTCTGTGAATTACTAGGAGAAGTTTAAAAAAAAAGACATAAGAAATCTAAGACAAAATTTTTTGTTGTTGCTGTCGGGAGAGAACAGTCATATAATGACAGCCCACTTTCTATAAATGTTTCTAAAAACTTATATTTAGTTCTTGTGGTTATTTTATTGTGGACCAATATCAGTTCACGGACTGACCCCACTGTGTGAAAGCAGCTTAGAAAAGGTTTAGGTGTCTGGCACTATGGCATAGCAGGTAAAGCCGCTGCCTGCAGTGCTGGCATTCCATACGGGCGCCAGTTCGAGACCTGGCTGCTCCACTTCTGATCCAACTCTCTGCTATGGCCTGGGAAAACAGTAGAAGATGGCGCAAGTTCTTGGGCCACGTGGGAGACCTGGAAGAAGCACCTGGCTCCTGGCTTCAAATCGGTGCAGCTCCAGTCATTGCAGCCAATTGGTGAGTGAACCAGAGGATGGAAGACCTTTCTTTCTGCCCCCCCCGCCTCTCCTCTCTGTGTGTAACTCTGACTTAGAAAGAAAGAGAGAGAGAGAGAGAGAGAGAGAGAGAGAGAGAAAGAAAGAAAGAAAGAAAGAAAGAAAGAATTTAGGATATTACAAGTCAAAAATTTCAGAAACACACACCGATGAGATAACGTCTACCTGGAGGCAAACTCTGACCTGTAGCCTTCAGTTGTAATTTCTGGACTAGGTAATGGCTGGGCAACTTCCAATTTCTTCTATTTCACCATTCTATCACTTTTTCCTGTACTATGTAAGCATAGTTTAACTCTCCTAATATTTAATTTCCCTTATGACCTGGATTTGACCCCACCTGCAACTCTGGCTTCATCCTGATCTTTAATAATTCATTTGAATCCTCATGTAAGTTTTGCACTTCATAAAACTCTGGAAGTACAGTGACATAATTTTCTAACTTAACTGCCATTTACTTATTGAGGTGCACACATGTGAAAAAGATTTCTGCAGGATATCTTTTTAAATGGACTCTTCTTAGTCCCTTACATTCCATTTGGTGAAGAGATCTGTACCTTTACCAGATCATTTTTTAAACATAACCTAGAGATATCCTCAGGGGCTGCTACACAAAGCAAGTTGTTTCATGTTTTCCGAAAGTGTCTCGGGCTGCTCCTTTTACGTCAGCTACAGATGTCAGATTTTTGTCTTAGAGGCAGTGAGAAGTCACTGAACGATTTTAAACAGGATCAAGAGAGGATCAGATTTACATTTTAGAAAGAAAGATCATTCCTGCAGCCATTTGTAGCATGGGTTTTTAGGGAGTGAGACAAGAGACCAGGTAATAAAAGAATAAAGCAGTAAGACAGGGGATGGTATAGGCATGTACTGGGTTAAGTCGCTGCCTGCAATGCCACTGGCATCCCACATTGGAGTTCTGGTTCCTGTCCTGGCTGCTCTTCTTTCAATCTAGTTTCTTGCTGATGGACCTGGAAAAAAAGCAGAAAGTGACCCAAGCACTTAGGACCTTACCATCCATGTATGAGACCTGGATGGAGTTCTTGGCTCCTGGCTGCAGCCTGGCCCAGCCTCTCCCTCATACACTGAGGACATCTGGGGAGTGAACCAACAGATAGAAGATTGACCTCTCCTCCCCACCCCCATTGCCACTCTGCTTTTCAAGTGAATAAAATAATAAAAATTGAAGAATAACTATAAAAAGAGAGATATTTTGACCATGTGTATACAGTGCAAGAATAACAGAAAAGAACTGAAAAATTCCATTTATAGAAACCTGAAACCATTTAGTAATAGTGCAGTTACATTTCCTATAGTCAACTAAACAGTCAAATTGGAAAATTTCCTTGTGTCATATCATCTCCCAGTTTTGAGAGATGGAGACATTTACCTGAGAAGTTAACATGACTTCATAAAGCACACAGGGGTCTGGAGTGATATCAGCAGGATCTTGGACTCTAAGACTCTACTTAGGTCCTGGCAGCAGAGGTGGAGAGCAGAAAAGAGGTTCAGGAGTTCAAGAACCAATGAGGAGGCAGAAGCAATAGGATTTAGTTCCAATCCGATGTGAGGGTTGAGGGAGAGGGAAATGTCAAAGATATCTCTTGGTGTGGGTAACGAGGTGTGTGACACTGCCCATTAGGAAGTGAAGGACTGGGAGACAGGAAGAGATAAGGGGGGCAGACAGAGAAGATCAAGAATGGATCTGAGAAACGTGGGGTTGAGCCAAGTGCTGACATTGAAACAGGGATGTCGTTGGACACACGGATCTAGAACTCCAGAGACAACAGAGAACTGGAAGTTCATTAGCTTCCAGATGGTGGTTGCAGCCATGGTTTGGAAGAGCGTAATCAAGAGTAAACAAATGTGGCCTGAGGAAGGCAGAAGGCCAAGGGTGCGACGGTGAGGAACACAAATGCTAAGGGTGTTCAGGAAGACAGCGTGGTGCAGTAGAGAGCCCTGCTGAGTGCTGCCAGTCTGGATATATTACTCCCTTCTCAGTCTCAGCTCCTCATCTACAGAATGAGGATTACTAATATCTTCCCTGAGGATAGTTAAAACGGTTGTCAGGGTGTTTACAGATAATGTAACGCTCCTATCACAGTGCCTAGGATACACTGCCATCACCAACATCTTCATCATCATTATTACTGCTACTAATCAAAACTGTTAGAAGCAGCTGTCAAGACAGAGTAAATAACTCCTGAGTGAAGACAAAGTTGTCAACTGAAAGAAACTCAAAGGTTTTGGTGTTTGAACATTGGAGTATCTGTTCTAGACAATAAGTTTTTTTACTTGCTAATTTCTATGATTTTCCAACTTTTTTTTTAAAGATTTTGTTTATTTGAAAAGCAGAGTTACAAAGAGAGAGAAAAAGAAAAACAAAGAGACCTTCCATCTTCTGGTTCACTCCCCAAATGGCAAAGACAGCCGGAGCTGGGTTTGGTCAAAGTCAGGAGCCAGGAGCTTCCTCTGGGTCTCCCGTATGAGTGCCAGGGCCCAAGGACCTGGGCTATCCTCTGCTGCTTTCCCAGGGTGCATCAGGGTTGGAAGTGGAGCAGCTGGCACTTGAACTGGTGCTCATATGGAACGCTGGCTCCACAGGTGGCGTCTTAACCCACGGCATCACAGTGCTGGCTCTCCCAACTTCTCTAGGATGATTAAAATTGCCGGAAATGTGTTATTAGAACTCTTTTGTCTACATATTCCACATGAATGCCATAAAATAGAGAATAAATATAAAGAAAAAGTACAAAATTCACTACACATTGTAGTGAAAAGGCAGGAAAATACTATTTCTGTACAGAATAAAAAAAGAGCATGTAAGATGGAAATTGTTGGACCTTTTCTTGGCAAGTCAGGGAGATGCTCCCTTCCCTACTAACATTCCATTTCTACTACAGTTGCTCTATCAGTGAATCAAAATTTACCCATCAGCGAGAAACCAAGAGACATCTTTTCATGGATAGTTAAGAGAAAATAGTCTTCTGAACAAAACCATGGAACTGCTTTTTGGTTATGATCCACAACTCTGTGGTCAACAACATTATCCTTTTGTACCCTCAACATTTGGGCAGTGTGCGACTTCATGAACTCGTCACACTATGCCTCCAGGAAGAGATAATTATGCCGAATTTGCAGTTGCTTTTATCGTATGAAGACGAGTGTTGGTAGATAGACTATTATGCAATTCCCTCAAATGAAAAGCTCTAGGACATATTATCATGCCTATCAATCAAATGAAATATGTTTAGCTTATTCACAGGGGTTAGCATGTCTTCTTGTGGAAGACACTCAGCTTATACTGAAACCTGGTAAAGCCATTTTTTACAAACCAGCAGCTATGGTAATCTGATAGCTAAAGTGCAAGCAAAACTTGTGCAAAGTCAGCAAATGCTGGGATACATGGGTCTTTCTTCAAAAGGCGAGTTATTACATTTAAGTTGCAAGAAGGAAGAATGCTTATGAATGTTTTAACAATGTAGTAATCTGACTTTTGAGTGGTTTAAGTCATACAAACATACTCATTGCTAAAGAATATCTGAATAGCTTGGTGAAGTCCAGGGACAAATTGCACAGTGGTTAGAAAATAAGACCATCAGGAGGAAGAATTGAACTGGTATTATTTTGCCTGAAGCATGAGAAGCTAATGAGAATTTTTAACTATTTATATTTTTTGCTTACTTTATTGGTCAAAAAGTGAAAAATGTTTCTATAGAGAAGGCTCAAGAAATTCCAATAAAGCGAAAATGTATAGGTACATCCCCCAGCATCCATCACCAATACCAGGCTATATATGTATTCTTCCACTTTCCCCCATGCATTTCAATGTATCAGTAATACTTTCAGTTACTGATTTTCAGGTTTAAAGCTTCTCATGTGGATGTGAGGGTGATCTTGCTGTGACATCTGTCATCCCATTATCTCCAGGGCTGATTCACCTGACCTGGCTGGCTAGGCGGGTGTCCCCTTCCTCCATCATTGCTCCATGTGCGTCCTTCCTGAAGCTGTGTGCTTGGTGGAAGAGTACGACTTTCCCCACTAGAGGAGGACTGGTCTTCGGTCAAGGGTATATGAGCAGCTTCGCTCCCCTGCTAGAACCTCCAAACAAGCTCTCAAAGCTTCTCATGTTGGTGCAATGGGGATGAGAAGAAAGCAGAGACGTCACATTCACTGCAGAGTTGGAGACATAAAAGAGATCTCTTCCTGACCAAGGACACTGGGTTGTTGTGGGGAAGAATAGTCGTGTCTCTAAGAATATGGAGAACACAGATTATTTCCATATTCCATACATTTGCAGACTTCAATGTGAAGGGGAAGGAGTAGAGTTCACACCAATGAGGAGACCAAATTCCCATCTTGGATCCTGTGGCAGACACTTGACAATCAGCCACACACACACACACACACTCTGCATTGTCCACCTCTCAGAAGCTAGAACCCATATACTCCTCTTGGCTACATTTTGAAATCCGCTGCTGGGAGGGTTAGGTGAAGTCTGCACAGTTGACTTGCTCTCTTCCCCCTCTAAACACATACAGTACAATACAAAAACTCTCATGGACGTCAGGATCATGAGGTTACAAGCTTGAATAAGCCCAACTCAACAGAGGGAAGGGGCGGATGGAGAGAGAGTGGAAGAGCGAGAACCCCTGACAGCACACCCTACCCCCGCAAGCTGCATGAACAAAACCCAAACCACAAAACTCCAGATGTCTTCGTCTTGGAAAACTAACCCTGATTTGTTTACATTTTTGTCAAGTGAAATTTCTGTTACTGGTAGCTGAGAGCATTCCTAACTGACATGATGTCAAAGCCACTTCTATTGTCTGCTTGGATGACTGGTGGATAGAAGCCCCATGTCATTCTCTTTAGGGATTGAGACTAGGCTTCCTCTCGTCTGCTCAGGGAACATATCAAATAAAATCTATTGTTGCTGGTCAGAAGCCTGTTAGGGAGTGATGACGCTTCTTTTAGAATATTCTGTTGTCTGTAGGACACATTGAGTGACAGGCGTTCTCTTCTAGAATGTTCTGTTATCTAAGGGGCATACCTGGGAGATGAAATTGTCTCAGAGGTATCTGAAAGGACATATTGGAGATGCATGGACCAAATTTTGCACAGGGAACCAGAAGAGCACCTACTTTGGAGACCGAAAATGCTAGTTTGGAATGTGAGCAAAAAATTAGAATATCTAATACAAGTATCATCTAATGAGAAAGAAAAATAGGTAACTGGATTTTATTTACACTGAGAGTCACTTTGTCAGAATGGTTAACAGGGCAGGCTATGGGTTCAATGTCTGACTGCTTACTTTGTTACTTCCTTAACTGTGAGCTCTTGGGTAAACCCACCTCCTGGTGCCTCTATTTCCTCACCTGTAAAATTGGGATAATGATAGTACCCATGTCACAGGATTTTCATAAGGATTAACTGGAGTGATGTTTGCAAATTCCTTACAACTTACCTGATGCCACCCTGGGAGTAGTGGGCCACGTACAAGGCTGTGGTTTCTTAGCAGGATATCTTCACATGAAAAGTGCCCAATCATGTGAGCCACATGCAACTTATTTTCCCCAAAATGTCTTTAGAGTACTTTTTGAGGAACATTAGTTTAGTTACTGGAGTGATCCTTTGAAATTTTTTATGTTAAGCTCAATGAATACTTCCATAAATGAGTGCCCCGCCCTACTTTTATAAAAGCTGTGATTCTTTTTTAATTTTAGTTATTATTATTATTATCATTTTTAAAGATTTTTTAAAATTTATTTGAGTTAGAGTTACAGTTAGACAGAGGGAGAGACAGAGAGAAAGGTCTTTCATCCGCTGGTTCACTCCTCAAATAGCCACAATGGCTGAAGCTGGACTGATCCAAAGTCAGGAACCAGGAGCTTTTTCTTGGTCTCTCACACAGGTGCAGGGGATGAAGCATGTGGGCCATCTTCTACTGCTTCCCCAAGTGGTACGCAGAGAACGGATTGGAAGAGGAGCAGATGGGACATGAACCAATTCACATACGGGATGCCAGTGCCGCAGGTGGAGCCTACTATGCCTCATGGTTGGTCCCAAAGCTATGATTCTTTAAAAAGGTATGAACCAGTTTAAAGGGTCTTCTGGATGCCTTTCTGGTTAGGATGATTCAATATGAACTGGTTTCAGATTTGCCCCCTTGCCCAAGGGCGGGGTCTCAAGTGCTCTATAAATAGGGCATTCATAACAAGTATTGTCCAAGCCAAGGCGCTTTGCACAGGGAAAGAGGGTGGGTAATAAGGCACCAGGGCAATAGGAAATCAGCTGGCCTGTGCGTTCCTCAATGACTTTCTCTTTTCAGGTACAGGTGTTTCAGAGACTCCCCTGCTGAAACAGTTCTGCCCACTCGTGGTCTTCCAGGCCTTTTCATTAGCTTCCAGTTTTTGAGTAGCAGACTTATTTTGCTAGGCTCCAGAAGTCTCATAACCTTCTACTCACATTGCACCACAGAGAATGTCCTTCCTGGAAAAGAATAGAGCAAAGCAGCTAAAAATACCAGCGTACATCAAAAAGTTCGTGATGAAATGAAGCAATCAATTTATTTTGGTGCTTGAAAATGTTGAAATATGTACATGGTTTTTCCATAATACACATTTCCATGAATGTTTTCAATATCCCTTGGACGTTTATTGGGACATTTTGCAATTGCTTTGTAAATTTTTCCAGGGTCTTTCCCTCAGCTCCACCTTTGAGGTCTTCTTTACTTTTGACTTATTCCATGTACAAACTCTGTGCTCCAGCCAAACTCTTTCACGTGTCGTTCTGCAAATCTGCTGCTTGCATTTCTCTGTCTAATCTTGTGTATATGTCATCTGTGCATATAAAATCCTCTCCCATAGGAGAAGGTACTTGCATAAACTTGCATATGTATATCAGATACAGAAATAATATGTACTGTTAGTTTATAGCATAGTTGTTCATTTGTGACTATTATGGCCTAGGCATGAAGTATATTTTTTTTTGTTTTTGTTTTTTTGACAGGCAGAGTGGACAATGAGAGAGAGAGACAGAGAGAAAGGTCTTCCTTTTGCCGTTGGTTCACCCTCCAATGGCTGCCGCGGACGGCTCGCTGCGGCCGGCGCACCGCGCTCATCCGATGGCAGGAGCCAGGTGCCAGGTGCTTTTTCCTAGTCTCCCATGTGGGTGCAGGGCCCAAACACTAGGGCCATCCTCCACTGCACTCCCGGGCCACAGCAGAGGGCTGGCCTGGAAGAGGGGCATCCGGGACAGAATCCGGCGCCCCGACCGGGACTAGAACCCGGTGTGCCGGCGCCGCAAGGCGGAGGATTAGCCTGTTGAGCCACAGCGCCGGCCATGAAGTATATTTTCATCACTCATATTTTAGCTACAAAAATCATCTTTACTTTCTTTAGGAATCTGAGTTGATTGTGTCCTAGTATACGATGTTACAATGTAAATCTTGATAGATAAGGTAAGGGAATACCTACAGTATGACTGGCATTTTGCTCAACACATTATATGCTCATCCCAATTCTAGGAGTTATAGCATATCATTAATGACATTTTACAAATAAGAAAATAGAAACTAAAGGAGGTCAAGCAATATGGCTCAGATGCTAGCAAGTGACAGAGTTGGGATTCTAACCTGGGTCTAGTGTTGACATTCAAGTTCACTTTCACAAGGGAAATTCCTTAGCAAACCCAAGGCTTATTCCTCTGGCTTTCAAAACGTTTTCATAGACATAGTCATAATTACATGAGTCCTTCCCTCGGTAAATAGAATACATATGAATTATCTGAACGTTCTCTTCACAATCTCACATTCCCTGTGAAAATCACTCATTAGGCTGTGCTTGTGTTGTAGGTGATGCAGTGATGTTGGGCACAGGACATACAAATGTAACATTGTCAGGAGATAATATGCTAGGTAGTTCTTGCAAATGTCCTGGTATAGTAATTTTTTTTAACCATTTATAACTTTTTTTTCTTTTTCTTTTTCTTTTTTTTTTTTTGGAGAGAGAGAGAGAGACGATTGTGCAGCTGCAAGATTTTCCAGGCCATTTAATTGGCTGAAAAATTAATTATTTGATCCAAGACTGTGATATTTCCTAAAAAAGTTGTTGCATGCACCTTAGGTTTGGTTTTGAATCGAATATACATCTGCTAACCTCAGGTGAACCTGGAACCGTGAAAGGACCTCTTAATAGAAATATGAAAGAAGTTTTGATCAGTTGATGCATCAACTTCTGTCTTGTCGTATACTTAGGAATTTTTTGATTGCTAAAAACACTCAGCCAAAAGATTCATTGGTTATGTGTACAGAAGTATCTCACAAAACCCAGAGACCACAACCGTAAATGCATAAAGAATAGATCAAGGAAAGGATGAGTGTTTTGGAACCCAGGACAAACTTCATCACTGTGTGTCACGTTTCCGCCTCTCTGTTTTTGTCTCATTTTTCTCTCTACATTGTGATTCTTCCCCCACCAGTTCATGGTTTACTGCATTCTGTGGTGGAGAGAGCAGCGAATGCTTGGGCATTGGCTACAGATGCTGTTTGGGTTACACGTCCAACAGTGTCTTCTAACTTGTCACATGGTCCTTCCACAAACTCCACATGTACTGTACAAGATGTCTTTTTCCACATAATTTTTAATTAAAAACTTTAACATACAAGACTTGTGTATATTTATGGGGGTTCTATGTGATATCTCACTACATGTATACAATGTGTGATATACAGCAGGGTAAATATAGTTGATTTTTCAAGCACTTAACATTCAAAAATCCTACTTTTTTGTAGAGAAATATACAGTAAATTAACATTATCTATCTTCACCGTACTGTGCAATAGGACCCCAGAATTTCTTACTTCTCTCTGGCTATAAGCTACTATCCATCAATAAATCATCCTCATTCACTCCCCCACTTCCTTCCCCAGTCTCTGATAGCCATCAATGTATTTCTCTGATTCTCACTCTGACTCTTATTAACTATGTGGCTTGGAACTAGCAGAATAATTTTATAATAAAATGTGTATTTAAAAATATAAATGTGTTGTAAGTGGAAAATATGGGCTGGAAAAGAATGGGTTAAATAGATTAGTTAGGGAATTCTTGCAACAGAGTAAACAAAAATAATACCATAGTAATGGAGATGTAGTAATGGAGATGTAGTCCATAGTAATGGAGATGAAGAGAGTGTAGGTATAGATCTTTAAGTCACAGATAAACATCACAATCTGGCCTATTATTTCTAGTGGCTTTTAAATAGACATATGAGGATTCTTTAAAAACTTGTCAAAAATTGAATTACAAGATAAATTTATGCACAATATATATTTATGCAAGCTTTGTGAAGACCCCTTGTATTTGTGGATTTCCAAAAGATTTTTTTGCATCAAAATAAACTTTTTTGTAATTATATTTTCTTTTAAAAATTGTGATTTATTTGAAAGGCAGAGAGACAGAGACAGAGACAAATCTTCCATTCACTCGTTTACTACCCAAATGCCCACAACAGCTAAAGCCAGATGTCTGGAACTCCATCTGATTCTCCCACATGTGTGACAAGGACTCAACTAACTGGGCCACATCTGCTGTCTCCTAGAGTGAACAATATAGCAGGAAACTGTAATCGAAAGTGTAGGGGAGCTGGGGCTTGAACTCAGGTACTCTGATGTGAGATATGGGCACCCCAAGCAGCATCCCAATGACTGCAGCAAACGCCTGTCCAGTAATTCCATTTTCTACAGACTTTTCAAAGTCCTCTCATGGATTCAGATGGTACTTTTACCACTTACTAGTTTGATTTTACGACATGTTATTCAATGTCGCTAAGAATTGTTTTATTCATGCAATATAGATATAACTATCTCATTTATCTAGTTGTGATAAAACTGCTCAATCTTGGATGTACTCAATGTGGAATAGAAAGGAAACTGAGACAGGAGTCAGAAAATTAGGTTTTTCATCAGCTCTGCCACTAAAGAGTGGTTTGATCTTGGGAAATCTGAGCTCCAGTTGTCTAGATTGTAGATTGAAAGGCTTGTACTGCATAGATGGGTCTCAACTTTAAGTCATGCAGCTACGACTAGGGATTTGTGATGGTTGTATGGAGTATGCAGTATAAAGCCTCTTCCTTAATCTTGGTGACCTACCATCCCCTTTCAGTCCTCTCACAAGCGTCTAACTGTAACTGAGCTGCCAGTAATAACTTTGTTCAGTGAGGCGAGTTTCTTCCCTGCACACACCTGCACTCCGATGCACTTCGTCCGTACTAGTGAGCTAGAATAATCCGTTGTGTACCTGAACCTCCTCTACTGCCCTGTGAAATCCAAAAAGCAATGCTAATGGTTCCATGTAGGGCTTCCTGGAGATGGAGACCTCATGGTTACTTGCTGCACAATGACAAGAGCCACCTTCTGGCCATTGGTTGGTCAGAAACCTATTTTCTTGACTCCCTTAAGGTGTCAACACAGCAACAGCGATAAACTGCAGATGGTGGTGTTGGCTTTTGGCTCTTGCCACATCTTCCTGTTCTTTTAGTATTTCTCCACCTCAATTAGTGTTTGGTTGAGTTTATGATAGGAAAGGATCAGTTATACTGGAAAAGATAATTCCTAAAGTGTCTCCAAATTTTAGCACTTTCTTCTGAAGTCATTCACAAGATCTCCTAGAATAAAAATATAACGGACTGCTTGCCATTTAATTAAAAAATTATCTTTTTTTTCCCTTCATAAAAGAAAATGGAATTTTTATTCAAGAGCAGAAATCAGTTCCTGTCTGTCATTATAAAAGACACATCTACGATTTGGGCACTTCAGATTAAAACTGTTTCCAGGGGTGGGTGTTAGCAGTTAACATACCTGTTACTATGCCTGGGTCTGAGCCCCTGTTCTGATCAGAACCCCAGAGTCCTGTTAATGTGCACCCTGGCCGGCAGCAGGGCTGTTGCAAGTGCCCAGGTACTTATTTGGCCTGACCTAACCCTGGTCTTTGCAGGCAATTGGGGAATGAACCAGCAGATGGAAGCTCTCTCTGTCTCTGTCTCTTGGTCTTTCAAAACAAATAAATAAATAAATAACTATTTTTAAAAAGCAGCTCCTAGAGAAAGAATAGTCATTAGGAATATATGCTTTATAGGCCCATAAGAAAATCAAGCATTGCCTTTTGCAGGGATGATAGGACAAATTTAGGATGAAGGCTTGATCAGTTTTCCAAGTGTTGAGACATCTCTTTATCACACTTTGAGGAGTGTTGGTGGGCACCAGGAACAAGCAGTTTAAAATTATGTCTGAGAAGCAGGTGTCAGCACGATAAATGCTTCCTGGTTGAGTTATGAGTGACAGTTCCTTCTCTTCTTATCGTCATTAAACACCTCACTAAACTGACTGATGGAGCCTGATCCACCTCATCAACACTTGTCCTCTTGGGAATAATCCCAGCAAATGGCAGCCTGCTCATCTTCAGGAGTGTGAGAGAGGCCTGGGAGGGTGTGAGAGCTGGGGGCTCTCTATTTAAGGAAAGGCAGGTGAGGATCAGCTCTGGGTCAAGAGTGTGTTGTGTCTACACTCTTATGACAGAACAAAGCATGCTGGGAATGTGAGCGACAGGAAGCAGGGTGAACTTTTGCTACAGTACTTATGAAGTCGTCCTGTCAGGAGAATATTAAACTGCCCAGACCCCTAAGAACTTACCCAATTGATATCAGTTTTTGACACTGATGGTAATTTTAGAAGAGTGCTATGGTATGTGCAGTAGAGCAATAATTCATTTCTCTTGTACCATTACAAAGCTCCACATGGTTCTAATCTTCTCTTCACGTATACCATGATCCAGGACTGGATGGTACTCTCCTTTTAATTTTTTTTTTTAGTATCAACCATCCAAATGTTCACACTTTAGTAGTGGAGAGAGAATGGTTCTTAAGAATTACCAGGTTATGAAATTTCATCTGCTCAATATAGGATAAGAAGATAAGTATTTGAACATGACTATGGCCTGTAAAATATAAAAGCTATGAATAACAATGTTATCCTTGCTCTATTTAAGAAAGGTTAGTCTTTGTTATAATTATCTTCCAATTTAATGCTACTATGCAGTAGCACATTGAAGAGCACATAATGTATTAGCTACATTTTAATTATTTATTCATTAAAATATGTTTGTCTCCTCAACAGAATGTAAGTTCTTGGAGGTAACAGAAAGATTGTATTTTATTTATCATGAAGTCTAGCAATGAACAGATGCTCAATAAACCTTAATTGGATAGGTAAATGAAGTATTACCAGATTTTTTTAGAGATAGCATAAGTGCTTACTGTATATGAGACTGTACAAATCTTTGCACTGGTTCCTTCTGGCCACCATAACATTTATAGCTTATAACTATAGCTTATAACCTGAGGAAAGAAGAGACAGAAGCCTGAGGGGGTAAATAAGACACTTGTATTATTACAGTGTAGCCGGGATTTGAAGCCAGGTCCAGTTTCAAAGCATTATAGTTAGAGCTGTGATTTCAAGTTAAAATGGATGCTTAAAAAAGTCCTTAGAGTAAATATTTATGTTTCATAAATAAAAATGATTTAGTAATACTATTTTTATATAAGCAAAGGTAACATGTAACTTGGACTCAAAACTCTTGAGAACTTAGTACTTTTGAAATCCTGTGGCTGGGGCTGGTGTGGTGGTGCTGTGCGTTAAGCTGCCACTGGCAATACTGATATCCTATGTTGCAAGCATGGGTTTGAGTCCTGGCCGCACAGCTTCCAATCCAGCTCCCTCTAATGCATCTGGGACAGCAGAAGGAGATGGCCAAAGTAGTTAAGCCCTTGTTGCCTATATGGGACAGCAGGATGGAGTTCCTGGCTCCTGGCTTCAGCCTAGATCAACCCTACTCATTGTGACCATTTGAGCATAGTAAATCCGTGGATGGAAGAGTCTCTCTCTCTCTCTTTCGCTCTCTTTCTCCTCCCTTTGTTTCTCTCTCTCCTTCTCTCAGTTCTTCCCTCTTTCTGTCATGCTTTCAAGTAAATAATAAATAAATCTTTAGAAATAAGTAAGTAAAATTCTTTGGCCATTATCCAGTGAAGACATTCAGCTACTCAGTTGGAGGTGGTATTCTCTGTAACACAGGTTTGAGCTTAACCTTCTAACTCAGTATGAGTCTGGGAGAGTGGGCTGTGGTAGAGCTCACTGACCTTCTCACAGAGGTCTGGGAAATCTTTCTGCCAGCGAGACAGCAGGGTGAGTCATCCAGGGGAAGATCCACCCACTGTATTTTGTTCATGGAACATTTGTCATTCCGATTTTAATTGAGGGGTTAAAAAGGAGAAGCAAGACCACTTCAGACTTGAATTCCTATATGATTTAGACTTACAGGCTTCAGTGTATTCTGTCTGGCAGACAAAGAAAGGAAGGCATGGTCAAGAGATATTGTCTTTATTAATTTCCCCCAAAGCATACTGTGAAGCAGGGATACAAGTGCAAATGGTTTGTTCAAGGTCATCCCAGGAGTGGGTGTCAGACAAGGAAGGAAAGGAAGTCCATCAAGACTTTGTGATGAAGCAAGTTAAGCTGGTGGGTTTCCACTGGGGAACTCTATGCCTTCACGTAGAGCGTGCCCCTCTGAGCTAAGGAAGCCAAGTCTTCATTCTTTTCATTCTTTACTGATTGATGACTACTTCTAAGACCAGATACTGCCACCTCCTGCTTGCAGTGGGGAGAGAGAGAGAGAGAGAGAGAGAGAGAGAGAGAGAGAGAGAGAGAGAGAGAGAGAGAGAAAGAGAGAGCCACATAGCTATTTTCAGTGAGAAAATATAGGTAGGTTACTCAGTACCAGCTAGTTGTTGAAGTAAAATTAATAATGCCTGACTATGGCCATCAGCACTGTAAATTTACAAAGATTTTTCTTTTTTAAAAAAAGATTTTATTTATTTACTTGAGAGGCAATTACACAGAGAGGACTTGCATATGCTGGTTCACTCCCCAAATGACCACAATGGCTGGAGTTAGGCCGAACTGAAGCCAGGAGCCAGGAGCTTCTTTTGGGTCTCCTACATGGGTCCAGGGACCTAAGCACTTGGGCCATGCTTTCTCAGGCCTTCAGCTGGGAACTGAAACAGAAGGGGAGCAGCTGGTACTTGAACCAGTGCCAGAACAGCAGGAAGATGAATAACCTACTACTCCACGATGCCAGCCCCAAAGAATTTTCAAAAGCAATACCTGATCATGGTTTTGACTGCCACAAACACTCAGTGAAACAAGGACAGATAATATCACTTGTTACAATTTTCTTATTATTTGTTAAGGAAGGAGATAGAGGAAAATATTAGGGAGAGAGAGAGAGAGAGAGACAGAGAGAGACAGAAAGAGACCTTCCATCTGATATTTTACTCTCTAAATGCCCACAACAGCCAGAACTGGGCCAGGCTAAAGCCAGGAGCTTAGAAGTCAACCCAGGCCTCCCACGTGAGTGGCAGAAACCCAAGTGGTGTTAGCAGGAAGTTGAAATCAGAAGTGGAACTGAGGCTCAATATGGAATGTGGGCATTCCAAGAAAAGTGTTAACTGTAGCTCCAAACAACCCACTCCCCATCATTCTTATTTTACCTAAGAGGAGATAAGTCATGAGAAGTTAAATTTGTTGCTAATGGTTACACAGATTGCAAACAATAGGGCTGGGACAGCAGGTAGTCTTTCAGCCAAAGGAAGATTTTTTCTTTTTAAATAAAATGGGTGTTCTGGTAGCTTTTGGTGCTTCCTACATTTCCTTGAGGCACTGTAGGGTCTCATCCCATTCAAGTTTGCAGTTTGGCTAGGGCTGAACAGGAGGCCAAGGCACATAGAATCTTACATGCACTCAAGTGAGCCAGAATCTGTTGCCAGGAGTATCATTTGAGCCAACACTCAAATGTAAAAGTTCTGGACTTCTTAAGTGGAGTCCACAGGACTCACAGAACAAGATAGCCAGAGACATTACCCAAAGACCACAGATTAAAAAGAGAGCATAAGCATCCCCCAGTTCTCCACACCACAAGGTCTTACACCCTCCAGTCATATGCATTCACCACGTATGGAGCAAAGAAGAGGGAAGGTGAGATTCAGGAAAAGGACATTTTTATCCCATGAAGTCTACATACCTCTTAATATTGATATCAGAAATAACTCCCTAAAATATACACGAAAATATGGCTCCTTAAAGTTCTCCAGAAGTGCCATCTAGGCTGCCACGTATGTTACTGGGATTTGGGGTGCCTTACGATATCACCATATGCTTATTAAAAACCCCAATATTAATAAGCCTGAGAGGGTTCTTACCTAATATTTAGAGAAGAATTCTAAATACTGGCACCAATAAGCAAGGCAGCATGGTACATTTTTGCTTTTATTTAGTGAGGAAGATGCATAGGAGAGTGAGAGCTTTATGTAAGAGAAGAGGGGTAAATCTGGTTCATACCGAGTGCCAGCGTCCTGCCACGTGGAAGAGCATCTAGGACAGGAAGCCTAGGGCAGGTGGCCTGAAGGCTATGTGCCCTGGAGGCGCAGGGCTACAGCACGCCCCCTCCTGGCAAGAGGCCAGGGCAAAGAAGAGAAGGTCAGACACACCACGTCCCAAACTTTTAACCCACTTCCAAAGGGGAGTGGTTAATTAACCTGATTGGCTGGTGGGCACCCAGGTGTGGCTAGGTAGGGGCATTAGGTCACACAGGGACGTGATGAAGGTATCAGGTAGGGTGTGAGGTCACACAGGGGTGTGGCGAAGGCCTGGTCTTCCAGCTCACAAACCTGATTAATTTTAACCTGTATGCCTGCCTACTTCATTATGACTCTTTAAATTGCTGAATTGTATTAAGCTTTAGATAATTGACTATTAAGGAATGGAGATGAAGAATTAAGGGAAAGATCACAACCTCAAAAGAGAAATAGTAGGCAATACGTTTTGTTCTGTACTTCCAAAATGTGGTGTGATTTAACATTCGTATGCTGATATGCTCATATTCTTTTATAAAATTTCTTAACCCTGAATCATGGCGACCTCAGATTGTCCTTGACCAAATCCTCTTCGTTCTACCTCTGCAGTATTCTCAGGCCCCTTATGGTTTTACTTCTCCTGTATCACCCAAGGCCTGAACTTTTTAACCCTCACTTGGTCTAAATCTTTTGACTCGTATCCTCAGTTCATGACTCTTCACTCCTGTCCCTCTACAGACTTTTGCCATGGGGATTTTATTTTATTTTTTAAAAATTTATTTATTTATTTGGAAGGCAAAGTTATAGAGAGGTGGAGGCAGAGGCAGAGGCAGAGGCAGAGAGGGAGAGATCTTGCATCTGCTGGTTCACTCCCCAAATGGCTGAAATGGCCCAAGCTGAGCAGATCTGAAGCCAGGAGCCAGGAGCTTCTTCTGGGTTTCCCACGTGGGTGCAAGGGCCCAAGCACTTGGGCCATCTTCTACTGCTTTCCCAGGCCATAGCAGAAAGTTAGATTGGAAGAGGAGCAGCAGGGACATGAACTGGTGTTCATATGGGATGCTGGCATTGCAGGCTGCAGCTTTACCCGCTATGCCACAGCACCAACCCCACCATGCAGAATTACTAAAAAACATATTGCATCTTGCCATTTCTCTGCTCCAAAATCTTCTTGTCTAAATAACAACTTCCACACTCTTCAGACTGGGGATGGAAATCTTCCTGGACAGGGCCTCCATCCACCTGGCAGCTTGTCATTCAGGCTCCTCCCGTGTATTTCTTGAATAGGGGACCTGTCCCCTTTGGCGTCTTTGTCCTGGCCCTAGTTCCTAGAAGTTCCTTCCTTCCTCTCTGTGCAGGCCTCTGGGCACTGCAGATTCAGGCTTTAGAATAAATGTGACCTCTTCCAAGCCTTTCCTGACACATTTAGTTAAAAATCCTTTTTGTGCCTCCTTTCAGCTTTGTTTGCTTGGCTAATAATGGAATAGTCTCATATCTGCTCTGGAACTGTTTTCTTTACCCTGTCTTATTCATGACAGAAGTTCTGAATATTTTGGTTTTATCTGAATGGCTAAAAGGAGGCAATATATCTTTTCAACACTAAGATCTCATTAGCAATGCTAAACAGTTTTGTTTTAGTTAATCCACATGGACACTGGATTATTTTTAAAAAGATACCAGTTAAATAAAAGTGATATGCCATGTAACACATCTATAAGTGTTGCTGATAAGTTAAACAGGAATGTGTGAAAATTCATTGTAAATTCTAACAGTTGGGGTCTATCTCATAGCTATAAATATCTTAAGAGGACTCTTGAAGACCAGAGATGGTTTTAATGGAACAAACTATTCCATTTGGATTCTATAAACACACATGGCTTTAAAGATACAAAATTAGCATCTTGTTTGTAGTTCTCTACCCACTGGGTTTTAGCAGATAGTTTATTTCTCAAACCACTTGAAAAGAAAAAATGGAAGCTTACATAACAGGAATGAATTTTGGTACTTCTGACCCTTCTTTTTTTTCTAATAGATTTTTTTTCTTCTGAGTCATCATGAGTGATATTTATTTGAATGATGAGCATGTTTCTAACATAATTAGCATCAAGTAATTCCAGAGTGGAGGAGCAACGTCGTGTTTCACATACCAAAACAGTTTGATTTTCCATCCCTAAAATCTACCTAATTATGGACATTCTCATTGATTTTTGTCTCCGGATTCCATCTTCCAAGGTCAGTATATTTTGGGTCCAAATAATTTCTTCCTTTTTAATTCTTTACTGGATGGGAAAGTTTGAGTGGTAACTAAAATGGAATTTTTAAACTTCC
This sequence comes from Sylvilagus floridanus, assembly GCA_949820135.1. Taxonomy (NCBI): domain Eukaryota; kingdom Metazoa; phylum Chordata; class Mammalia; order Lagomorpha; family Leporidae; genus Sylvilagus; species Sylvilagus floridanus. The sequence continues at coordinate 24,047,222 of OX463246.1, read as the reverse complement.
CTCTAAACTGTATTAAATAGTGTCAACAGATGCATAACTATCCCTTAGATGCCTGAGATCTTTTACAGGCAGAATTCTTGCATATTAGAGAAATCTTTACTTCAGGACAAATCTTTACTTAAGGAAAGGGAAACAAATCTTTCCTTTCTATAATTTTCTGTGCCTTCTATTCCTCCTTCAAACAAGGTTTGAATGATGAAACTTGATTAAAGAATCTAATTTGAGAACTACAAAATGAACACAGAAAAAGAAATCTCTTTATTTCAAGTGGAATTAACTCGTGGCACCAGGGACACCACACTGGGAAGCAAGTGTAATCAGTGTCTCAAGATGAGCAGCTCAGGAGCGACATTCCACCCACTTTGTCAGACTAAACAACAGCCAAATGGCCTGAACTGAAGGATGTGTGAGCGTGAGTGTTTTTAAAACTGATTGGGAAATGGCACTGTCCTGACACACGTTTACCCATCACCCAGCAGGCACTTGCTTGCCCCAGAGCTGGAATGGAAGAAGAGACAGGGTGGAGAGCCACTTTGGAGACCTCCACTTTGGCACACACTGACAGCCCCCTCTCGTTTCTCTCCATTTGGTTTACATATACACAAGGTGACTGTTTTTTGGGCTACATGAGTGAGTATGTTTATTTGGCAGACCTGATGAGCCTTGACACCATAAAATCTGTATTGCAAGGATGCGAAGTACAATCATTTTCAAATCCAGTAATTTTACAGTGGACTAAAGGACTCTTTAGAGAAATCAGTATGCATTTGATCAAGCCAAAAAATTCTGTGTTTTCATAAGAGTGCATGTTCCTTTTCTGTCGCTGTGCTTGGTCTTTTAGGAATTCCATCTGATGAGGATGGACCAGTAGCAAATATCAGTGAGTGCCATTCTACAGCGCTTTCATTACAAGATTAGTTTAGATATCTTTCCTTCCCTAGAGTAGCATTTTGATAATTATTTGCTTGCTTCCTAAAATTTAGAATCCAACTCACTCTTTAAATCTAGCTAGGAGGAAATTTAAGTTAAAATGATAAACATCAGATGTAACATAACACTAATTAAATTGTCTTAAAAAAAAAAGATGGCTTGCATGTGCATCAGTTTAACATGTTCCATTGAAACTGTTGCAGTAACATGTAATTTTAATGTAAAATAGCCCTCTTTGCAGGGAATTGAGCCTGCTGCTGGATCTTTAAATTTTCAGTGTCTGTTGTCATAGCAACGAGAATTGACTCTGGTACCCACTGTGTTCAACATAAATTAATTTAAAGACACAGCATTTGAAACAGTTTAGTCAATTTTAAGTACGTATCTGGCTAGGCCTCAGATTTCAACACTGTTTTATATTTAAAATGTCATTAGATGCGTTTCTTTTATGCTAATTAGACTTATTTGTAGAATTTAGTGCCTTAAATGTGATTTAAGAAAAATGTTGGAAAACTGGTTCCTGAATCTTTAGTGAGATGCAAACTGCTAATAATGTGAAGGGTATTTCCTGTTTTAAAACACTGGAGTGCTATACTGCTTGTCCTGCCAAAAATCTCCAGTATTCGAGGGATGTATAGGCTTGATGCTTCCTAAATAAATCCTTATTTTGCATGCACTGGTCTCAGAGCCCTCAGGCCCTGTACTGTGATAATCTTCTCCAGAGAAGGGAGCGAGCTATCTTCTGCCACTTTTTATGCCTAATCAGTTTCTATTAACTTGAGGAGATATGGATTTTCTTATTTAATAATTACAACCAGCTTTAAAATTTTCTGTGTGTGTAAGCTTTAGGGCTTTTAGCTTTCTTTGTAGGTACAGTTAAGAGACCAATGGGGGGTGGCAGCACTATGGTGTAGCGGGCTAAGCCTCCCCCTGCGGCGCTGGTATCCCATATGGGCGCCGGTTTGTGTCCTGGCTGATCCTTTTCCTATCCAGCCCTGTGCTATGGCCTGGAAAAGGAGAGGAAGATGGCCCAAGTGCTTAGGCCCCTGCACCCAAGTGGGAGACCTGGAAGAAGCTCCTGGCTCCTGGCTTCAGATCTGCCCAGCTCCTGCCACTGTGGCCACTGGGGAGTGAACCAGCAGTTGGAAGACCTTTCTGTATTTCCCTTTTCCTGTCTGTAACTGCACCTCTCAAAGAAATAAATAAAATCTCTCTCTCACACACACACACAGACCAGTGAGGAAGTAGTATATACAACTAATTTAGTGACATTCTAAAGCACAATGTGTCCTACTTTCCTTTTTTGACCTAGGCAATTTTTACGGATGTGCCTACAGTAGTTGGTTCACTGAGTATCTTATTTTTTCACACTTTATTATTATTTTCAAGATTTATTTATTTGAAGGGCAGAATGCCAGATAGGGAGAGAGAGAAAGGGATCTTCCATTGACTGGTTCTCTCCCCAGAAAGAATTTTAGCATATTTAGTAGTTCTAATTTGTCTAAGATATAATACCTCGTTTCTGAGGAATTACTTTGCTTCCTATGGTAATACTGAGTTTTATGTTGTGATCTTCTGATCACAGGAACTCTTACAGCTACTATGTAGTAAATAAAATAAATGTTAAGCATTTTTTTTTTCAGAAAAAGGTGTGGATTTCTCTGAAATAGTTTCTTTTCCTCGGATCCACTAATGCCAGCTCAAAGTCATTTGAGCCAAAGTCTTTCATTTTTGGATTTAAAGTGATTGGCTCCAGGTATATATATATATATATATATATATATATATATATATATATATATTGCAAAATGAAGCCTTTGTTCTTCTTCTAGAATTAGAAGCATATACATTAAATATTTAGCTGTTTGTCTACATAAAACCCAGCTGCCACATCAGCCCCAGCTTTTCTACCTGCTCTGTTTACAGAAACTAGAACAAGGCATTTAAGGAAAGACAGAACTCTGTGGCAGCATTTGTGTAACTCATCAATGTCCACCAGGCAGTATCATCACAAAACAGCAAATCCAACACTTCTGAAATTTACTACACACACACACACACACACACACACCAGGGGACTACAGAAAGTGTGTGCAAAGGTGATTAAAAGATCAATTTGTTTTTTTTTTAATTCAAATAGATCTATTTTATTGTTCTGTGTATATACATTTATGTTACTGAAAATTTAAACATATCAAAACTTCCTTTTATTGCAATTCTAATCTTTGAAAACCAGAAAATCTAATTATTTGCCCTAATTATTATGCTTTAGCCAGAATATCCAATGTTTTCCTTACATTCTTTTCTCTCAAGTTACTTTGCACTTTAGTTCTTGGTGCTGGGTTTCATCTCATTGATTTCATTCTTAACAACAGAAGTGGGAATTACTTGAAACTTATCGGTGCTTCTTCTAAGGGCCAAATTAAAAACTAAAAAGCTAACATGTATTGGAAGTCATTCAAATACATTCAACCTATAGATTCCTTGTAAATTACTGGTATCAAGGTAGGAAGAGAAAGATATCACAGAGCTTATATCATAGGTTATCAAAACTACTGGTATACAAGTTTTTCTTAGCATAGAAGCTTTCTCTACTGCATAAAATTACCAGCAAGAACAGCATAAGAGTAAGGCTTATGCCTTAACTGACTTGGTTTTATAATCAATTTCTATCCTAGCCTTCTTAGAAGGAGCCCATCCATGATGTAGGCAGCTATATTTGTGTGCTTTACCTCTTGATGTGCTCTGTAAGAGCAATGTCTCTGAGTTGTTTTCTTTTAAACTGAGAATATCTGTTGATTAGGAGGGATTTCATGTTGGCCTACTGTTCTGTCCACTCAGATAACAATGTCCTTGCTCCTCTCCTCTTGATGCGTAAGCTACCTCTGAACACCTAGAATATCTTCTCAATTCTGTCTGTTGAGGTGGATCCTTGGATCTTATAGAGAGAAATGGAATTTGGGAGCAGGGCTGAGAGTTGGGTTACTAAGGTCTTGTGCTAACATTTCTGGGCAGATGGAATGAAAGACTACAGAATCCTGAGAAATTCTTTCAGTGGGCATCCAAAAAGACGCTGGGGTCAAGGCTCAGGTAAGCTTTTGTCGTGGGTTCAAGGCAATCTAGTTATAGCTCTTAGGTGTTTGGATCTCAGGGAAAGGTGTACTGGAGTGTGTGTTATTCCAAGGTAGTCTGGAAAGAACCATAAATCCCAAATACACCCTGAAAACCCAGCCTCTAGCAGTCGGGTAAATGAGTCAACCCCAAAATTAATAAATTTGCTTTGTTGCAAAAAAGTTGAAATCCACACCTATGAGGGGCTCTTCAAAATGTAATGTACATTCAAAATGAAAATGTACATTATGAAAAAAGCTATGCAGGCCGGTGCCACAGATCAATAGACTAATCCTCTGCCTGCGGCACCAGCACTCCAGGTTCTAATCCTGGTTGGGGCGCCAGATTCTGTCCCGGTTACTCCTCTTTCAGTCCAGCTCTCTGCTGAGGTCAGGGAATAGGAGTGCAGTGGAGGATGGCCCAGGTCCTTGGGCCCTGCACCTGCATGGGAGACCAGGAGAAGCACCTGGCTCCTGGCTTTGGATCAGTGCAGCACGCTAGCCTCATTGGCCATTGAGGGGTGAGCCAACGGAAAAGGAAGACCTTTGTCTCTCTCTCTCACTGTCCACTCTGCCTGTCAAAAAAAAAAAAAAAGAAAGAAAGAAAAAAGAAAAGAAAATAAAAAAGCTATGAATTGATTTAAAATAATTTTGTACCAAAATAATTTTATGCTTTAAGACCACTTTTCAAAATATTATCCTCATGTGTGTGTATAATTAAAATATAAAAGCTTGAAAACTTCCCTTGTTTGAATTCCTTCCCATGAACATTTCTCTCCAGATAAGTATGCCATCAATCATGAAGCTAAATCTTCCTTTGTTGATTACCATAGGTAAATTTGGAAATTTATCACTAGATTCACTTGAGAACGTGTCTTTAAAAGAAGAATGAGAATTCCTTCAATAATAAGCATATATCTGGGAATTACAAACAAGCATCATTTATTGTGATGATTTGACCCATAATTCAAGATTTGAGATGACAGAATCCGATACAATTTATAATGACCCAGAGGAGGTAGTGAAGTTGGAGAAAAGAATGTACCAGGACATTTCTGGCCAGAGATATACTATTTTCTACAGATTATTCTTGCTTCTACCCTGAGAAGCATATTTGATGTGGAGTCATAGATTTTGAGAGTTGGAGAAATCATGATGCATCATCAAGAGGTTCATGACCACAGCTGTGCCCTTCCCCAGTGAGAGCATCCCCATGATAATCAGCTCTGTCTGAAATCCAAGGGGCTTTAAGACTACATGACTATCAAAATTGTCTTGATATGGATTTATGCCATTCAGCTCTGTCCCTATGGCTCAGTCATAAATGAAACAAGCTATTGAGTAAGAATAATGTTTTGAAAAGTATTACTGTGCTCCCTTGCACCATTTTATTTTTATCCTAATTGGCTTCAGCCTCAGCAGTCCATATGTCTAGGAAAAGATCAGTATTAGCTGAGAAGAGAACAGAAAGATAGTTAGCTTCTATCTTGACAAATAAGATTAAAAGCAGCCCAATAGCTGGTCAATTGTGTTAAGACTTAATTTCCCAATTTTTCTACACTCTTTCTTCTCCTAATAGCTCAGATAGTGAAGTTGTAAGATCCTGCTTATAGGATTATTCTATAAAATAGATGTTTCCCCTGCCTTTGACAGTGAAGCACAAGATTATTCTTAATGACAGAGGATGGGGACCGGCATTGTGGCATAGTGGGTAAAGCTGCAATCTGCAATGCTAGCATCGCTTATTGGTACTGGTTCAATTCCTAGCAGCTCCAGTTATGATCCAGCTCCCTGCTAATGCACCTGGGAAAGCAGTGGAAGATGCCCCAAGTGCTTGGGCCCCTGTAACCACATGAAAGATCAGGAAGAAGCTCCTGGCTCCTGGCTTAGGATGGGTCCAGCTTCAGCCATTGTGGCCATTTGGGGAGTGAACCAGCATATTGAATCTGTCTCTCTCTCTCTCTGTAACTCTGCCGTTCAAATAAATAGATAAATCTTAGAAAAATTACAGAAGATGAGGACATGAGTGACTTGAAGTCATTTCCTGGCTTGGGAATTTTGTTAGTGATTACAGGGGAAGCAAGAAAGATTTCCTGTCTCCAAAATGAAGTCCAGAGGGATATGAGATAAGTTAGAGAGAAAATGAAAGAGGTAGAAGGTAAGAAGGAGAGAGGGAAGGTGTCGATTTGTTCTCCTTTTGGGACTTGGGAAAATGGCATCTTTCTAGCTTCACCTGGACCTTATCAGTGGCACTGGAAGGAATCCGATGCAAACTGAGCCAGCAAGTCTGTAACAGCAGTGGAAGCTGGGACTGAACCAGTGGACCCAGAGGCTGGATGCTGCTGTGGCAGCTACTTGAGAGTCAGCAGCAGTTCTAGCGTCTTAGCTGGCTTCTATTCTGCCCATGACATACCTGAGTTCCGCTAAAGACAAGCTGTACTGTGCGTGCCTGAAGGGAGGCTGCATTCAGGCAGACAAAGTCCTATATCACAGGGATCACAGGACCTGATCCTTCTTTCTCTGTCACAGGGTAAGCCAACGGTTCCCAGCACACAGCTAAGTGCTGTCTTGGAAAAAAGTACTTAAATTTTCAGATTGAATTGAGTTTAAGGCTAAATGAAACACACACACACACACACACACACACACACACACTTCCCCCCATTGTCTCTCTCTCTCCTCTGGGACTCCAGTTACCACAGGTAAGGCCACTTAATGCAGACCCCGGTTCTTGAGAGACTCTCTTCACAACTTTTTCAATCATGCTTTCTTTTATGCTTCAGTATTGATCATTTCTGTCTCCAAGTTTACTGGTCTTTTCTTCTACTATTTATAACCGACTATCAATTGAATTCCACTTAATAACATTTTTATTTTGAATACTTTTTCCCAGCTCCAAAATTTTTATTTGATTTACTTTTGGTAAAGTTTCTAAATATCTTCCAAAATTCCTTAATGCCTTCACCCATTGTATCCAATTTTTATTCACGATTCTCTTACATATTTATCATGGTTATTTTGAAGTTGCATATTTATCCTAAAAACTGATTTTTCTTTGTCTTACAATATATTTTTTCTCTTGACTACAGATATTTTCCCTATTTTATCATATGCCTAGTAATTTTTAAATGCATACTGGATAGAATTTTTAAAAAACTTTATCTCATAGTTTTATTTAAAAATTTTTATTTATATAAAAGGAACAAATTTTGTTTTATGTATTTTCTGTATACATAATGATATTTTGCATCCTCACCTCCCTCCCTTGTTTCCACCTTCCCACCCCTTCCTTTATTTGCCTTTTTAATATAGGCAATGGCATACTTTAAATTTACTTTATCAGAAGTTTTACCCTCCACTAAATAAAGCATTAAACAAGTGTTAACTAGAAAAATCACCCTTCCTTAAGAGTATAGACAAGGGAATAATGATAATCAAATCTCAAAATGTCAATTTCCCTCACATATATTGCATTTACTTGTTTCTGTATATTAGTTACCACAAATCAGACAAAACGTGATTTTTGTTTTTTGGGGACTGACTTATTTCACAAACATAATGGTCTCCAATTATATCCATTTTGTTGTGAATGACAGAATTTCATTTTTTTATGGCTGAGCAGTATTCCATTGTGTGTACACACACACACACACACACACTATATATCTATATCTATATCATATCTATATCTATATATCTATATGATATATATATATATATATACATCACAATTTCTTTAGACAGTCATTAGCTGATGGACATTTGAGTGGATTCCATCTCTTAAGTATTGTGAATTGAACTGCTAGAATCTTGGGGGGTACAGATAACTTTCATATGCTGATTTCATTTCATTTGGGTAAATTCTCAGGAGTGGAATGGCTGGGTCATATTATAGACATATTTTCAGATTTCTAAAGAATATCCATACTGTCGTCTACTATGATGGTACTAGTTTACATTCCTGATAACACTATATTAGGGTATCTTTTTCCCTACATCCTTGTCACCATTTGTTATTTTTTCAATTTTGGATAATAGCCATTGTAACTGGGTTGAGTTGAAACTTCAGTGTGGTTTTTATTTGCATTTTTTTTTAATGGCAGGTGATCCTGAGCATCTTTTCATGTGTCTGTTGACTATGTATCTTTAATCCTTTAACAAACACTATTTCATGAGGCCAGCACTGTGGCTCAGTGGGTTAAAGCCCTGGGCTGAAGCGCCAGTATCCCATATGGGCACTGGTTCTAGTCCCAGCTGCTCCTCTTCTGATCTAGCTCTCTACTATGGCCTAGGGTAGCAGTAGAAGATGGCCCAAATCCTTGGGACCCTGCACCCACGTGGGAGACCCAGAAGAAGCTCCTGGCTCCTGGCTTCGGATGGGCACAGCTTTTGCTGTTGCAGCCATCTGGGGAGTGAACCAGTGGATGGAAGACATTTCTCTCTGTCTCTACCTCTCTCTGTAACTCTTGCTTTTCAAATAAATAAAATTAATCTTTAAAAAAAATCCAAATACTTGTTCATGTCCTTAACCCATTCCGTAGCTGGATTGCCTTTTTTGTTGTTGGTGAGTTGCTTGACCTCCTTATATATTCTGGATATTAATCCTTTATCAGATATATAGTTCATAAATATTTTCTCCCATAGGTTGCCTCTTCACTTTGTTGAGTGTTTGCCTTGCTGTGGGGAGCTTCTCATCTTCATATCATGCTACTTATCTATTTTGACTTTTGTTGCTGTGCTTCTGGGGTATTATCCAAGAAGCTAATGCCTATGCAACATCTTTTAGTATTCTCCTTATGTTTTCCTCTGTTACTTTGATGGTTTCAGGTCTTAGGTTATGAACCCTGAACAAAGGTAGGGGTCTTCTGTTTGCAGAGATCTAATTTTTCCAATAGCATTTGTTGAAGAGTTTGTCCTTTCTCCAGAGAGTGATGTTAGCTCATTTATCAAAAATTAGTTGGTTGTAGATGCATTGATTAATTTCTGGGGTCTCTAATCTGTTCCATTGGCCCACATGTCTACTCTTGTGCCAGTACCAGGCTATTTTATGTCTTGTAACTTCCCTGTAATATGTTTTGAAATCTGGTATTATGATGCCTCTAGCTTGATTTTCATTTTTTAATATTGCTTTAGCTATTTGGGGTCTCTTGTGTTTCCATTCGAATTTTAGGATCATTTGTTTTCGATCTGAGAAGAACATATTTGATATTTTGATTATGATCACAATTGTTGCAATTGTTTTGGATACTGTGGACATTTTGATGATATTAATTCTTCCAACCCATAAACATGGAATATTCCATTTTTTGTGTTGTCTTCTATTTCTTTGTTTAATGTTTTGTAGTCTCTTTGTAGAGAGTTTTCATGTCATTGGTTAAATTTATCCCAAAATAGTTAACTTTTTTTGTAGCTATTGTGAATGGATTCATCTTGCAAGTTCTTTCTCAACTATAACATTGTTTGTGTACCCAAATGTTATTGATTTTTGTGTGTTGATTTTATATCCCGCAACATTTTCAAACTGTTCTATGAGTTCCAATAATCATGTATGGTAATCTTTTGGATCCTCTCTATATAGAATCATGTCATCTGCAAACAGGGATAATTTGACTCCCTCTTTACTGTTTCTATCACTTTGGTTTTTTTTTTTTCTTGTCTAATGGCTTTGGAGAAAACCTCCAGAACTATATTGAATAGTAATGGTGAGAGTGGGCCTCTTGGTTTGGTTATGGATCTTAGTGGTAATGCTTCCAGGTTTTCCTCATTCAATATAATACTGACTGTGGGTTTGTTATTTATTGCATTGATTATGTTGAAGAATGTTCCTTCTATGCCTGATTTGCTAAAGGTTTTTCTCATGAAAGGATGTTGTATTTTATCAAATGCTTTTTCTACATCTATTGAGATAATCGGTTTTTATTCTTCAGTTTGTTAATGTCATGTATTACTTTTATCGATTTGCATATGTTGAGCCATCCCTGCATATCAGGGATAAATCCCACTTGGATAGAGTTTCTGGGTTCAGTTATCTTCCTCTGAAGAATATAATATTTTTACTATCAAGAGGTTAAATTTTTGATAAATTTAGTCTTAATTTTTAGTCTTTAATCATGAAAGTGTGGTTCTTCAGTGATTTTTATGGGAATTCAGATGTGTTTATCAAGACACTCTAATTTGACAGAACTCTAATTCCAGAATCTTGACTCCTCTACAGTGTGCCTTGCTGAAGTCTCTGAAACAGTTACTTCCCCCCAAGGTCTTTGGAGTCTCACCCAGCATATATGTAGTTTAGGAGGAAGCCAAGGATTTGAGTTTTATTATGCGTAGCTTTGCTATTTGAGTTTTATTATGCGTAGGTTTGCTATTCTTTAGCACCTTTCTTTCTATAATTTTCCCATTTCAATATTCAGCCACATTGGCAGTTCCTAGTTCTCTCCTTTGGTTTCTCAATCTAATAATATTTTAATTATTATTATTTTAAAATTTTGATTAATTTGATTACCACCGTGGGTGGTGGACTGGAGAGTGCCTTTGGGGAAGAGCATAGAACTCTGGATCTCCACCACTGTGGTTCTTATCTTGCAAAGACTGGATTTCCTTGTTTGTGACAATTTAATCACTTCTCAATGCCTTCAAATGGAAGTTGTTCCCATCCAATCCTTTTTTGAAATGAAGAGTCTCTCTCTCTCTCTCTCTCTTTCTCTCTCTCTCTCTCTCTCTCTCTCACACACACACACACACACACACACACACAGATGTTCTATCCTTTGGTTCACTCCCCCACTGGCCACAACAGCCAGGATGAATTCAGTAGCCATGAGCCAGGAATTGTATGCAGGTCTCCCAGAGGGGTAGGACAGACTCAAGTACTGGGTGATCTGCTGCTGCCTTCCCAGGCACGTTAGCAGGGAGCTGGATTGGAATTGGAGCAGCCAGGACTTGTGCTGGCATTCTGATAGGGGATGTTTGTGTCACAAGTGGTGGCTTAGCATGCTGTACCACAATGCTGACCCCTTCATTCAAATTTTTAATTATTATTGGCAGGAGGCATGGTCTGTTACAGCTTTGATCATCACTGAAACCTAAAGTTGGAATGAATTTCAGTCAAGATACAATGGAGGAATAGTAGAAGATATGGTTTAAAATATAAACAAAAACTTAATCATGCATGGCTTCACAGCCCTTGGCAAAGAGGTTGATGTTTAGTCTAAGTAAGTATCAATCCATTACAAATTTTAAGCAAAGGAATGATTCAATTTTATTTAAAGATAAAACAGTAGTTGATCAGCCCTTGTCCTAACTGTTGATGTACAATTTAATACTTTATCCCTTTTAGTATTTTTTTTGTTCTAGTTAATACTATTGGTTGAACTCTGTAATTAACACACATTTATTCTTAGGTGTTGAAATTTAACTGAAAAGTGATCCCTGTTAAATATAAGAGTGGAAATAAGAGAGGGAGGAGATGTATAATTTGGGACATGCTCAATTGGACTTGCCTGAAATGGTGGAGTTAGAAATGTGCCAGGGGATTCCAATACAATCTCATCAAGATTGTGTGTACCAATGCCATCTCACTAGTCAACATGATCAGTTTAAGTTCACAATTGATCACACTGATAGGTCTAAGAGTCAAAGGGATCACACAAACAAGAATAGTATCTGCAAATACTGATAGAATAAAAAAGGGAGAGAATGATCCAACATGGGAAGTGGGATACACAGCAGACTCATAGAATGGCAGATGTCCTAAATAGCACTCTGGCCTCAGAATCAACCCTTAAGGCATTTGGATCTGGCTCAAGAGCCCATGAGAATACTTTAGGCATAGAAAACCCAGACACTCTGGCAAAAAAAAAACAAACAAAAAAACAAACCTAAATGAAAGATCTCTGAGAGTGAGATCCCAGTGGAAAGAATGGGGCTATCAAAGAAAGAGGTACTTTTCTCTGAAGGGAGGAGAGAACTTCCACTTTGACTATGACCTTGTCTAAATAAGATCCAAGTCAGTGAACTCAAGAGGCTTCCATAGCCTCGGCAACTCATGACTAGAGCCTAGGGAGATTACTGACACCATAAACAAGAGTGTCAAATTGTTAAGCCAACAACAGGAGTCACTGTGTACTTACTCCTCATGTGGGATCTCTGTCCTTAATGTGTTATCCAATGTGAATTAATGCTATAACTAGTACTGAAACAGTATTTTACACTTTATGTTCTGTGTGGGTGCAAATTGATGAAATATTTACTTAATATATACTAAATCGATCTTCTGTATATAAAGATAATTGAAAATTAATTTTGATGTGAATGGAATAGGAGAGGGAGCAGGAGATGGGAGGGGTGCGGGTGGGAGGGAAGTTATGGGGGAGGGAAAGCCATTGTAATCCATAAACTGTACTTTGGAAATTATATTTCTAAATAAAAGTTTGAAAAAAAACAGTAGTTCTCAATAAAATCACAATAAATTATAGTACTGGTAGTTCCATGGGGTAATGCTTGCTAAATGATAGTATTTTGTAATATTCATTAATTATAAAATATGTGCAAGGCAGTAATAGGTGACATAACATAAAAACTTCATAGTAGAAGATGATGTTGATGACACAGGTAGGTTACTAACTAATTGACCTATTAGAAAATAGAAGAGGGGTGGCTACTATAGCTTTAAAAATTGAGATTGTTCAGTCCTTCTTTCATTCCTTTGTTAAATACTTCTTGGCTATGGCTCTAGATACTAGAGATTCACAATGAATAAGTATGTTTTTTGAGAAGAATAGGGCAAGTCTATGTGGTTTTGACATTTCATCTTTGAAATATCCCAAATAAAATCAGTGAGATCTAGTAATTGATCACTTTTAGCTTCCTTGACTGTTGATCATATTTTAAATTAATTACAGAAAGAAATATATGGTAGAAAGAGCCCTTTAATCCTTGTCAATAAAAGATACCTTTTAATTTGAGTTCTAATTTGACTAAATTTTCATATTTACGTTATCAAAGATTATTTTTGACAGTATGAACTACTTTACATTCCTTCTGGCAAAATGATGAGCTAGGGTAGTAGTTTATCCGTTAATGTTTTAGTATCACTAAGGCGACTGTAAAAATGGTTTAAATTAAGAACAGATCCTGCTGTCAATTCCAGAATGAAAACCATGTGCCGCCTAAGAAAAATATCTCTGTAATTGTGCATATGAGAGTGTGTGCGGCTCAAATGCGGCAGCCAAATAATAAAACTAAAAGGAATATTTACAGAACCATTGCATGCAAATCTGTTCTCTTGATTTGTCAGGGAGTCTTACTTAACTTTCTTATTCCAGGGTTTTTGGCTCAATTCTGAATAAACAGTGTGCAACCATGTGGGAGCAATGAGGAGGAACTATAGCATCTGGTACAGCTTTAAAAATAACTTCCTACTTATGTAACTGAGACTTCAGCAAGATCAATGAGATTTTTGCAAGTCTGAGACCTAAGGAAATAGTTCCTTTGGAAGTTGTTGATTCATGTAGCACTGTTATTTAGAAGGAAAACCATTCCTACTTAAGAAGGCAGATGTTAGCTGACTATGGCCCTACAGTCATAACTCTAGGTTATGGAGATCAGAGTTTGTGTTCCCAGCTTCATTTACAATCATTAAGAGCCTTTTACTTTTAATTACTTCATTATTGATCTCATACCACACACTTCTTCTAGTCTGCACAAAATGTCAACTTAAGTGGAATGAGCAAGTTTGCATCCATAATCCAGCTAGACTGCTCAGTTATAGCACAGAATGGTACCTATTCATTTATTGTTTCTGGAAAAAAATGTTATTCATGATGCTCTATGTTTCTTCTTTAAAAAAATACTATTTTATTGCTTTAGCAGCTAAGCTCTGTGCCGCTTTTGAAATACGATATTGTGGAACTGTCTGTAGGTTTTCAGCTCCGGGGAGCTGTGGAACAGGTTGAAATCAGGACTTATTTGTGACTCATCTGAAAAAAATATTCATCTGGGTTCTTTTTTTCAACTTTCTTTGGAGGATGTTTTTCTTCAACAAGAAATGTGTCTGAAATTGGAAACACTTCCAGAAGAATTGTGAGCTTTGACATTTCGCAATAAATGTCCTGCTATTTCTGCTAACTATGAGGTTAATAAGTGTGAGGATGCTTCCACAGGTTCATGGAAAAAGAATTAAAAGATGTTTATTTTAGGGCAAAATTTTTTTTAAATCTAAGCAATGAGGAGGGTCTTCAAAAAGTTCATGGGAAACGCATATTATAAAAAAAATAATCTTAGGGGCTGGCGCTGTAGCATGGCGAGGAAGGCCGCCACCTGCAGTGCCAGCAATCCATATGGGTGCCAGTTAGAGTCCCAGCTGCTCCACTTCCGATCCAGCTCTCTGCTATGGTCTGGGAAAGCAGTAGAAGATGGCCCCTGCACCCACGTGGGTGACCCGGAAGAAGTTCCTGGCTCCTGGCTTTGGATCAGTGCAGCTCTGACCATTGTGGCCATCTGGGGAGTGAACCAGCAGATGAAAGACCTCTCTTTCTCTGCCTCTGCCTTTCTGTAACTCTGCCTTTCAAATAAATAAAACAAAATATTTAAAAAACCAATCTTGGATATAAAATATTTTGCAACATAAAATTATAACTTCATTTTTTTATCAAATGTTTGAGGTACCCTCAGATTAGCTTATAAAGCCAATGGGCAATAATGGATATTAACCACACATCCAATGCAATGTTTTTATGGGGGAAGGTATGGAGAGAATTAAAGTGGGTCCATACTTACAGCTTGGCAAATCAGAAGACATTTCTATGATTTATTGGCTACTCTTTCCAATTCTCTATTTTCAGTGACATAAAAATTTGCAGTTCCCGTGAAGTGAGTCTGAACTTCAGGGGGCACTGAACTAATGGGACTGAAGTGTATTTTATTTATTTATTTATTTATTGACAGGCAGAGTGGACAGTGAGAGAGAGAGAGAGAGAGAGAGAGAGAGAGAGAAAGGTCTTCCTTTTGTGATTGGTTCACCCCCCAATGGCCGCTGCGGCCAGCATGCTGCAGCTGGTGCACCGCGCTGATCTGAAGCCAGGAGCCAGGTGCTTCTCCTGGTCTCCCATGCGGGTGCAGGGCCAAGGACTTGGGCCATCCTCCACTGCACTCCCTGGCCACAGCAGAGAGCTGGACTGGAAGAGGAGCAACTGGGACAAAATCTGGTGCCCCGACCGGGACCAGAACCCGGTGTGCTGGCACCACAGGCGGAGGATTAGCCTATTGAGCCGCGGTGCCAGCCCTGAAGTATATTTTAAAAGAAAAGTTAATACTGACCTACCTATACATAGTATCAAAATGATAGAAAGGGGACCAGCCCTGCGATGCAGAAGGTTAAGCCACTGTCTGCAATGCTGGCATCCCACATGAGTGCCAGTTACTGTATTCACTGCTCCACTTTTGATCCTGCTCCCTGCTAATGCACCTGGGAAAGCAGAAGATGGTCTAAGAACTTGGGCCCCTGCCACCAATCTCAGAGACCTGGATATAGCCCCTGGCTCCGGGCTTTGGCCTACCCCAGCCTTGACCTTTGTGGCCATTTGGGGAGTGAAACAGCAGATGGAAGATCTTTTTCTTTCTGTATCTCTCTTTCTCTTTGTCCTTCTTTCAAATAAATAAAATAAACTTTAAAGAAATGACTGAAAGAAAAGAAGGCTATAGTGATAATAACGTGAATTTATTTTCTGCCATTCTGTCATTTGGTCATTAACAGTTGATTTAGCTGTTGTGGTTGTTTTTAATAATCCCTGTGTCTTTTGAGTTCTAGGAATATGATTTGTGTATTCTAATTGGCCATTTTAGCTTTACTTATTCAAATTATGCAAATTTTAGTAATTCCTATACCCCAAATAATGAAATTACTGTGCTAATAAAAACAGAATGCCTATGCTTAAGGCTCAGATTCTGTCATTGTGTGTTACAAGAAACATTCTTGCTCCCCTAAATAAGATTAAGTGCAATAAAGAATTTTTTTTTCATGGAAAATGAAATAGACTCTGAAGAATTTTAGAACAGTGTTATGCAACATAGCAAAGAATGCGACAGCAAGTGAGGGCATAGATGGGATTAATACTGACTGGGTTCACCTTGGCAAACTTCTTTGACCTCTTTCATTAAATATCATTTTATATATCTAACATATATGTAAAATACCTAATAATACTAATATATCTTATAGGAACAAATATATAATATATAAATGTATATATCATTGGTCATTTACATCCCTAACATGTGCCCAGAACTCTGATGGAGGAACTTCAAAGCTTTAAGTCACGTGGTTTCCAAATTTTTATGTTCTCTATGTGACTGGTTGTGGAAAATATTATTTGATTTGGGAAATTCTGTCCACATTCCATTAGAATCTCAGTATTAGCAAAACGAAGGGGTATATCTGTTATTATCTACTAGAAAATAACTAGCAATAACCTTACCAGTAGATTGGAGGTGAGTATTGAATTCTTCAAGCTGACCCCACCCCAATCTTTATGTGGTCTGCCTTACTTTTCACTCAGGGTGGATTGTCTTCTTGCTTCATGTCTACTACAATTATCTGAAGCCTGCTTTCAAAGCAGCCCTCTGAACCTTCCAAAACAATATGCTACATTCTTGATGGGTGTAGGGCCTCCTGGGTTATTTTGAATCCTTTGCTTCCACTTTGTGCCTTTATGGAAAGGAAAATTGGAGACGCAGTGAGATCTTTCTTTGCATCTTTTTGTTTTTATATTTTTGCTTTCTGTTGGAAATTTGCTGTCCTAGCAAATAAAATGCAATTCTGTTTTCAAAGTCAAGTCAAACTCGGGAAATTCACATATGGTAATTTCTTTCTGACTATCTCTTCTATCCTTCAATTTGTAACAAGGCGTTCTGGTTGAATCGGGGCTGAGACTTATCAACGCTATTTGTGTGTGATTTGACAATCTCTACCTCCCCAGCCGCCATCCTGGAGGTAATTTTTGTTTTTTTTCTCCCTTTATTGCCCTGAGCAGGCAAAGCCTTCTTAGCTGTCATAGAATCCTTAGGGATGCTGCTGAGCTCTTGAGAGAAATATTCCTTTATGCAAAGAAATGATCTGTCAGGGTAGGCTGGACTCAGCAGCAAGCCCTAGTAGTGTTTGAAGCATCACATCAGAGCCTTAGCAGCACCTGTCTGCACTGGGAAGGTGAAGAAAGAGGGTAAATGTGAAAGAACTGTGCTGCTAGGTTCCCCGGCCCCTCTGCTACTGTGCTAACACGGGCTAGCTGAGGAGTCCCAGGGGTGAGTAGCAATGAGGGGAAACGCTTTGAGGTAGCACTTCCCAGCTTCAGCAAGAGTGGGAATCACTCAGTGAGCTCCTTGCCACAGAATCCGGAGATTCTGATTCAGTAAGTTCAGGCAATTTGCACTTTAATCAGCTGCCAGAAAATGCTGATGCTGTGTAGCTGACCACACTTTGAACAGTGTTGATCTAAAGCTGTGGCTTCTTGCTAACGAGCATCAGAATCAGCTAAGGCTTGTTAATACACAGATGCCTGGGTCCTCTCCCCAGGGACTCAGACCCCGGAAGTCCGAGTTGGAGGCGCCAAAATTTGCATTTCCAACAAATTCTCTGGTCACACTAATTGCTTTTGATCCTTTGAGAATCATGGCTGTAAAGCAAGGAGGTGTAATGTGGGCCATCTCCATGGTGCAGGCAGTCTAAGGAGTCCATAGCGGGTGCTAGGGAGCATGGTCAGCCTGCAGTGAGACCAGGGGGCAAGGTAGCAGAGGGATGGCATGGCTCTCACGTTCCAGAACTTACTGGACACTGCATTTTGTTCAAACGAAATTTTATTTGAATTCCAGTGAACAGGATGACTCCACCTGACACTTGGTTTACACAATTGAGAACAGTGAAAATGCAGTGATCCAGCTACAACTCGGATCACCTGGAAGATAGCTGCCCTTTTAGGGGCTCTCATAGTGGCAGAAGAGGGAAGGCGCAGTGACATACATTCATCCCCAGTGCGGGTGATGAATGGGTGGGTTGGGTGACAAATTCTTCCCTTTCTCTGGCCCTAGGAGTAAGGAGAGGATGGGAGGCCTTCAGCTATGATGTTACACTGAGAACAGTTACACTTCAGATGCTCTCAAAAAATTCCATTTTCCATTTCTGAGGCAGAATATGACCCTTACCTCTTTTACCAAGTTGTCAAGACAGGGGTGTTTTCCAACATCTGAGAAGAATTACCTTGAGAAACCTTCCAGGCAAATCTCTGTTCACATGCAATACGATTCAATCTCAGAAATGAATGTCCTCAAGAAACCCTGTACCAGACGCCTCCATGAGAATAAAACCACTTTCTGTGTCAAGGACCGTGCACAGGGGAGGCTGGGATCCGTGATTGGTGTGGCCCTGTGAGCAGCTCTGTGCAGTCTTCTGGTCCTGGGAAAACCTCAGGTGAGCTTCTCCCTTCTTCCCCAACTCCGCTTTCTTCCCCACAGAGAATTCCAGCCAAGTTTATGTATGAGAACATGCTGGATTCCTTGGGGATGTGGGGGCAGAGAAAAAGTAATTAAATACCGGATTTGAGCATGGTACATTAAGATTACATTCACAATTTCCATCCATGGGGAGTTCTCATCAAGTCAGACTTTCTCTTTCCCTCAGGCCATGTATTTTGCTCAGATGGGGAACTTGGAGACAGAGGTAAGCAGTTGAACACAAACTATTCCTCCTTCCTGGGAGTAACTCAAGGTTAATTGTGGGTAAGTCAGACCATCTTCCCATACACAAAGAACACACCTATCAGAAGCTTGTAGAAGACGTCAGCTCAACAAAATCCCATAAAAATCTTTCAGCAAACAGAAAAGAGATTCCACTGATTGCTTATGCATATTGACTTGAAATCAGTGGCTGAAAAAAAGTTATTTTTTACAAATGTTGGCCTTTTTTTGGCAAATTGAGATTCAGAGTTTGTGGAATGGAGAACTAGCATTCTGCTTCCTAAAACATGCCCAGAAAATGATTGTTTGAATCAAGTATGTCACTGTTAAGATGAGGATAATCTTGGTTTTTTGGTTCATTACCCTTTTTTGAAGGTAATGAATTTGAAAAACATCACATTGGACTGGTTTTTAATGATCCAAAATGAAGGAGATAAATTTAGATAAATGTCAAGAATTAATCAATGAAAAGAAGATAGAGCAATATTGAATAAAATTGATATAATTTGCATTTAGCATACAGTTCATCTTATTTCAACAAACATTTATTGACTACATATTAGATTCCAGTTACTACTAATATATAAAAATGAATAAAACATTATGCTTGTTATCAATAATCCCAGTTAAGGGATGAGGAGAATTGAAGTAAACAAATACTATATGTAGAAAATAGGAGTAGAATGTGGTCATGAATGACACATAGACTTTGGAGACAGATCTTGATTGTAATCCTGGTTCTTGCTTTAACTCTGTAGCTTTAAGAAAAGTACTTTATTCAAGCCTAAGAAAACAAAAATAAAAACAAACAACCACAATAAAAAATTTTGGTTTCATCAGGGCTGCACAAAGTAGGCATTCAATAAATGAAACCTAACAACAATAATGTAAAATACATATGAGGTAGAGCAGAAAGAGTGATTTTGGGGTGGGGTGGGGTGTGGATTGATATGGGCAGGCTTCACAAAGGAAGTTGTCCCTCTAAGGTGTTGTGGTATAGGAGTAGGGATTGGCTAGATCGACAATACTTGTGGAAGGATTCCAGCCAGAGAAAACAGCACTTTCAAAGGCATAGGAGGTGAGGACTGTAAAAACTGGTAGCAATTTAATATTGCTTTTGCATTCTTAGTGGAAAGTTACCAGAAATGAGGCTAGTGAAGAGGCAGGGACCAGCTCCTTAGAATTCTATGCCCTGACACAGAATTCAAACCTGGTTGTTTGAGCCAGAAGTTAAACACAGCCTTTTTTGGTGATGTGGTTTTAGTTTCAGTTTTGTTTTATTTTTGTTGATACCACCCAAGGCCCCAAAATAAGGATATTTCACTTAAAGGCTTAGATTTCTGGCTTCTCTTGAGGATTTGCCACGATGAATGTGCATTTTCTCACAGCAACAACTGGTTGGCGCTGAGTGCTGGCTTTTCCTTCAGGTGAGCATGTGCTCTACTCTTAGTCATGGGGAAGCTTGGAGGGCTCCAACTAGGTCGGTTATGTGGCGAGATGCATCATGGGAGTGCCCATCATGTCCTAGTCCAGATGCCTTCTAAGGCCAGGTTACTGGAAGAAGGACGTGCAATATTACTCAGGTTGATTTTGGTGCAAATTTTTTCATAATACATGAAAAATGCATATTATGAAAAAACACGCATGGATTTCAAAATTGCTTTTGTACCAAAATGAACTTTAAATTTAGTTTCCATTTCGCATGAACTTTTAATGTACTCTCAGACATGATGGGATTGGACTATCAGAAGAATTTTTTTGGTGTTTTTTTTTTTAAGATTTATTTATTTATTTGAAAGGCAGAGTTTTACTTATTTATTTTACTTATTTACATAGAGGCAGAGGCAGAAAGAGAGAGAGAGAGAGAAAGAGAGAAAGACAGGGCTTCCACCCTCTAGTTCACTCCCCAGATGGCCACAATGGCCGGAACTGCACCAATCCAAAACCAGGAGCCAAGAAGTCTTTCACGTGGATGCGGGGGCCCAAGGACTGGGCCATCTTCCACCGCTTCGCCAGGCCACAGCAGAGAAATGGATGGGAAGTGGAGCAGCAAGAACTTTTTTTTTAAAGATTCACTTATTTATTTGAAAGTCAGAGTTATACAGAGTAAGAGGGGGAGGGAGAGGCAGAGGGAGAAGGAGAGGGTGAGAGAGAGAGAGAGAGAGAGAGAGAGATCTTCCATCCACTGGTTCATTTACCAAATGGCCATGACCACTGGAGCTGGGCCAGGTTGAAGCCAGGAGTCAGGAGCTTCCTCTGGATCTCCTATGTGGGTGCAGGGGCCCAAGCACTTGGTCCATCCTCCACTGCTTTCTCAGGTGCATTAGCAGGGAGCTGGATGGGAAGTGGAGCAACCAGGTCTTGAACCAGTGCCCATACTGGATGTCAGTGCCACAGGCAGTGGCTTTAATTGCTATACCACAATGCTGGCCTGTTCAGAAGATTTTTGAAATAGGAGAAAGGGGAGGGCCTGAACTAAAGTTTGGGAGTGTGGAGAGAAAAGGGAGGATGACATCATAACCCGTGTCAATGGGGCTTTGCAGATTCTTGTTCCTTTCCTAGGCTGTGTTGCCTTCCCTCTCTTATCCATTCAAAGTCTGAGCCACTACCCCTGTAAAGTTTTCCATGAAAAAGTGCAGGTCATGTGGCTCTCACAATGCGATCTTCTTCTCTGTATCCTTTCCGTCTTATGAATAAGTGGATTTCAACAAGGAAGCACTGTTTTGGAACCCTGTCTGCCTGCTCAGCAAAATGTTCCTTAAATCTCGGGCACAGTGTCTTTGAGAACTTTGATCACCTACATCAACATGATATTGTTGTTTGGACTAAGAACAGAGACCCCCTAAGTCAACATGAGTTAGTGTTCTGTTCTAGGAAACATTTGCCCAAGAAAGATAAGACAGTAAACCAATACACAGTTGCAGTGTGTGTGTCAGGTAATTCCTGCAAATCGATTTATCTGAGATAACCGTCTGCTCAGCAAGGCAAGCAGCTCACTTGTCACACGGCAGTTTCCTTATCAAGACCTTCATGCTGCCCTGGTGACCGATCTGAGCTATCATGTCGTGACAACTGCTCCATCCCTATCTGTTTTCTCCTTTGAAAGATCATCCTTAAACTGACTCGCCCCACTCCCAGTCCTGTAATACTCTCTCTTCTATGGCCTTGCCTAGACGGTCGTGGTGGTGTTCTCTTACTGCTGTGAGGAATGCTATCTGGTGGTGATACTTGGGGGTTTTCAAAATCTTCCAGTCTAAATCCAGCCTAGAGCATAGGAACACCAAATCAATATTTGTTTAGAGGGATGTTTAAGAGATACTACGATGTGGTATTCTGATTAGATGTGGCCAGGTGGAGAGCAAATCAAGAGTGCGTCCAAATTTCCAAGTGTTACTTTGTGCCATTGCTTAAGAAACAGCAAAAGGAAAAAGGAGCATATTTTCAGTGAGAATCCAGCGGTTTCAAGTCTAAATAGCCTGAGTTTGAGACTCCTGGGATGTGTAAACAGAGACGTCCAACTCCATGCTCAGTGATGGAAGACACCAGCCGTAGAATGTGCAGGGAGATTTAGAACTTGTTTTCTTCCTTGGTGGGTCTCACAATGTAATCTTCAGACCTGCAACATCAGCACCTTCTAGGAACTTGTTTGAAAATGAAGATTCGGGGACCAGGTCAGATCCACAGAACTGAAAACTCTGAGGAGAGTGTTTAACGATCAGATGATTTAGTGAGTCATTCTGGTGATATGATGCCCCATGAAGTCTGAGAACCATTGCCTTATAGATGAATCAGAACCGGCAAGCTCTAAGAGAATAGATTCAGTGTTACCCAGACTTCTGGTGATGCACTTTCTAAGGTATTTTAATACTGTTCTTGCATAGTTAGTGTCTCCCCACCACTAAGAACCTGAGGCTGTATAACAAAGCAATCAAGTGTTTCCTTGCTGAATTTGAATGCTGGATGTACTATGTTGTATGTGTATAGGGAATGAATTGCTTAAATTTTCTTTTTTTATTAAAGATTTATTTACTTATATATTTATTTATTTGAAGGAGAGAGAGAGAGGGAGAGACAGACAGAGCTCTTCCATCCACTGGTTCACTCCTCAAGTAGCCTCAATGGCCAGTGTTGAACTAGACTGAAGCCAGGAACCAGGCGCTTCATCCGGGGCTCCCAAGTGAGTGGCAGGACCCAAGAGCTTGGGCCATCTTTTGCTGCCTTTTCTAGGTCATTAGCAGGGAGCTGGATTACCGTGGAGCAACCAGGACTCAAAGCGGCTCCCATATGGGATATTGACTTTGCAGGCAGTGACCTTACCTGAGATGCCACAGTGCTGGTCCTGCTTAGTCTGTCTGAGATTAGGTTCCTCATCTGTGAAATGATAATACTGATAGTATCTACTTCTCTGAATTCTTCTGATGACTAAATATGCTGATATGTGAAATGTTTAAAACTGTAATGAATTTGTTGCTTTAAAAGCTTTTATGTGGGGGCTGGCTCTGAGGTGTAGAGGGTGAGCCTCTGCCTGCACTGCTAGCATCTCATGCGTGCTGGTTCAAGTCCCTGCCGCTTCACTTCTGATCCAGATCCCTGCTGGTGCAGCCGGGACAGCAGTGGAGGATGGCCCAGGTGCTTGGGCTCCTGTCTGCACCCACATAGGGAACCGAGAGGAAGCTCTTGATTCCTGGCTTCGACCTGGCCTACCTCTGGCTGTTGCAGCCATTTGAGGAGTGAGCCAGTAAATGGAAGATGTCTCTCTCTCTATATATATATATATATTTCTATCAAATAAACAGATAAATCTTTAAAAGAAAAGCTTTGACTTATTTAGACAGTCATTTGCCCCCATGTTACCTGCCTAACTTAATATTTCTGGTCTTAACAAGTTCACTTTAAACCTTTCATCTGTTGCAACTTTTTACCTTTTATCCATAGCATTAAGTATATTACGGTGTTTTGGCACACAGGAGACATTAAGCTAATATGAATGTAATCATTTGTTTCTTTTTTTAAAGTTTTATTTATTTATTTCAAAGACAGAGCTATCTTCCAGCTGCTGGCTCATCCCTAAAAGTCAGGAGCCAGGAGCTGCATCCAGGTCTCCCATGCGGGTGACCCACATGGGTCATCCTCCGGTGCTTTGCCAGGCACATTAGCAGAGAGCTGCATTGGAAGTGGAGCAGCCAGGGCTCAAACCAGTGCCCATATCGAATGCTGGTGCTGCAGGCAGTGGCTTAGCCTGCTGTGCCACAGCACCTATCCCCAGAATGTAATTTCTTTATTTTATAGATCTTATTATCTGTACCTCCTATTTTGGCACTAAGTTATACATTGTTTTAAGTGTGTCTTGCTTCTTAATTAATTTATACACTCTTGCAGAAGAAGACTTTTGTCTTCCTTGTCTTGTCCACCTACACAGCACCTGCAGTGTTGACTACATAAAGGGGATCAGCAATAATTTATGTAAATGACTTTATAAGTATTATTTTGGTCATGAACCTATCTGCCCAGTAAGGTTTTTCAATGTGTTATTCCTCGCCCCCCCGCCCCAAGAAAGTGTCAAACTCTTAAAATTTCTATTGTAACTCTTTCCTAAGGATCATAAGATAAAAAGAGCAGGGATTCTTTGTTATTTCTGATGTTAACTAATTAGATGTCAACCTCACAAAATCAGCCTAATATTCCTAAAACTGTTTCTTGAGCCGAAGCTGGGGTCTTATATAAGACCAATTGTTATTAAACCAGAATAACGGTATGCTGTCTCTGTCTCTCCAGAAATATACCTTTGAGTGTAAGAGGTCAGATTATTAGCCCTACGTGGTCCTATATTTACCAGCACCTTCATTCAACCTTTTCCGTAAGTGTGCTGTTCTGTGTAGCACTCAGATGAAATTCTGTTGGCACAGAATTGCAAACGTTCCTTCTTATGTAGCTGGAGAGCTTTTGGAAACATAGAAAACAGTAGTGTAACATGAATAGTGAAAATGGGCAAATTTTGGAGCCAAATAGGTGAGAGATCAAAATTTTAGCTCTGTTCCTAGTTTGTTGGCTGTGAATAAGCCGTGTAACACACAGGAGCCTGTATTGCTCACCTATAAACAGGGACATAGCTATTCACCTTATGATGTTATGTGAAGAGATTTAATAAGACAAGTTATGTATAGAATCCAGTACATTGAAAGTACTTGATAAATGATGGCTATTATTACAAAGAAAAAGAGAAAAGCACTATAAATCTCAGAAATAGAGGTCATTCTGGAGTATACACATCATCATTATCTATAAAATTTCTGGTATATTTTGAAATTCTATTAAGTTTTGTTCAAGAATAGCTCCATCAAATCTCAAATTACTTTTTATAATTGACCTTCATTTAAGATCTCTTAGTTAATTGTGTAGCTGAAGGCTCTCTCCCATGAGTGGGAACCTACTGTGGTTTTACCCTCAGAGGTTCTCCACTGTTCACATGTGTAGACAGAGATCTCTGTGTAGACAGAGATTCTCCGCCCACTAGGCAAATGCTCCTTATGGCCAACTATTTTTTTTAAAGATTTAATTTTACTTATCTTAAAGGCAGAGTTACAGAGACAGGGAGAGACAGAGAGAGAGGTCTTCCCTCCAGTGGTTCATTCCCCAAATGGCCACAATGGCCAGGGCTGGGCCAGACTGAAGCCAGGAGCCAGGAACTTCTTCTGGACCTCCCATGTAGTACAGGGGCCCAAGAACTTGGGTTATCTTTCACTGCTTTCCCAGGTATAGTAGCAAAGAGTTGGATCAGGAATAGAGCAGCTGGGACTCAGACTGGCACCTACATGGGATGCTGGCACTACCAGTGGTAGCTTCATCCTCTACACCATAATGCCAGCCCCACATAGCCAACTATTTATGTACTTAGGCCATCACAGTGCCTCCTCTGGGAGGCCCTGAGTATCCTTTCTCTATGGTATGCTAGGAATAGCTTTTTTCCCTAAAGGCTATTTCAATTTTTTCATGAAACTCTAGAGGAGACAATGAGAGACTAGAAGTTCAATGACATATTTTCCCCTTCTTCTCCCAGAAGACATATGCATTAAAGAAGAAACCGAAAAGTCTTTCTGGATAGGTAAAGTCCAAGTGGTCCTGGGTGCTGAAGTTCCAGTGAAATACAAATATTTCCCATGGGTTATGAAGATAATATTTTATTTACTTCTCTTTCAGAGTATAGTTATCCCTTGGTATTCACTGGGAATTGGTTTCAGAACCTCCTTACAGATAGAAAAATCCACAGAGGCTCCAGTTCCTTATTTAAAATGGTATGTCCTTCTATATATTCTAAATCGTGTTTCGACATTTACAATACCTGGGGCCAGTGCTGTGGAATAGTAGGCTAGGCCTCTGCCTGTGGTACCAGCATCCCATATGGGTGACGGTTTGTGTCCCGGCTGCTCTTCTTCCAATCCAACTCTCAGCTATGGCCTGGGAAAGCAGAGGAAGATGGTCTAAGTGCTTGGGCCCCTGCACCCACTTGGGAGACCCAGAAGAAGCTCCTGGCACCTGGCTTCAGATCAGTGCAACTCTGGCCGTTGGAGACATTGTGCAGTGAACCAATGGATGGAAGACCTTTCTGTCTCTTCCTCTTTCTGCCTGTAACTCTACCTCTCAAATAAATAAATAAAATCTTAAAAAGGAAAACTTAAAACACTTAACACAATGTAAATATGTAAATATTGTTATATTTATTGTTTAGGGGATAATAACAAGGAAAAAATCTAAATATATTCAGTATGGACACAATTTTTTTTCTCAAAATATTTTTAAAAAGATTTATTTATTTATTTGAAAGCCAGAGGAGCTGGTCTTGTGCCATGGTGGTAAAGCCACCACCTACAATGCCAGCATCCCACATAGGTGCCAGTTCTAGTCCCACAGCTCCACTTCTGATCCAGTTTCCTACTAACGCACCTGGGAAAATAGCAGAAGATGCCCTAAGTACATGGTCTCCTACACTCATGTGGGAGACCCGGATAAAGCTCCTGGCTTCATCCTGGCCCAGCCCTGGCCATTGTGGCCTTTTGGCAAGTGAACCAGAAGACGGAAGATCTCTCTCTCACTTGTGCTCTCTTCTCTCTGTAGCTCTGATTTTCAAATAAATAAATAAATCTGAAAAAAAAAAAAGGAAAGCAAGAATTACAGAGAGAGTAGGAAAGACAGAGAGAATGTCCATCTGTTGGCTCATGCCCCAGACAGCTACAAAGGCGAGGGCTGGGCCAGGCCAAAGCCAGGAGCCAGGAGCCTTATCCGAGTCTCCCACATGGGTGGAAGGGGCCCAAACACTTGGGCCATTCTTCAGTACTTTTCCCATTACCAAATAGTTTTGATTTGCTGTTGGTTTAATCCCTAGATATGCAACCTATAGATATGGAGGACAAAGTGTACCTGGGGAAAAAAAAATTCCTCATTGAAATTCTGAATTGAGTTGTATATATCACTAATCTATGTAGGGGAATAGCTACTATCATTCCCACCACCTGTCATCATCTCCTTCAGGGCTCAGGGCATACCTGGGATCCAGTGGGGGAGAAATGACATTCTTACATAAGCTCAGCTACAGAAGTGGAAAAAGAGAAGAACTAGGGTCAGTATATAGAAGTTGACTTTGAAGATGAACCTAGGTCTGTCCAGAGCTAAGACTTGGCTGTAAGCCTTCTACTGCAAATTTGTTCACACTGCCAAAGACAGCTTCATTTATATTAATAGGCTTTCTATGTTTTAATAGGTGAATCTCTCTGAGGGGTCTAGAAACTCAAGTCATTCTTACATTGGTAAAATTGCTTACTTTAATTTAATAAGTTATTACTATTGGCATTTTGTATTAGGAAACCTACATAAATATGTGATACATATACAGTGGTTATTACAGCTAAATATATTTTGTGCTACCATTTTGTTGCTGATCTATAGTATTCCTTCTACAGAGAAAGGTGAAGTACTGCTTTTCATTATTGTACAAATACATTTCCCAACTCTTTCAATTATGATTACACGGAAATATGTGTGGAGTAAGGTATAGTCAGACTGTTCTTGCTATGCAAATTTGTTGTTGCTTTATTAAAGTCTCCTTCTGGCTGCTGTGATTCTTGCTTATTTAAGTGTCTTTCCCTGTCACGGTCCCCATCTTTTTCCTCATCAGCCCTTTTAGCATCTTGAAACACTAGTTTACCTTACATCTACTTCTTTCCTCCATGTACTCTTTAATACTCTCATTCTAAGTTATAGCCCCATCATGTAAGTAAAATACACTTCCCAAAGCAAAATGGTGCCCTCTGATTAACGAAATTTGTAGGCTTCTTCGAAGTTCTCAATCACTCAGTTTTACTGTAGAATTGAATCGTCTTTGCCCAGACCTTTGATTCAGTGTGTTCTCCTCTCATCGCTCAGCACATTTGATTTACTCACTTTCCTTCCAGTGCTCATTGTTCAAAAGTAAAAATTCCTTGAAGATTCTTCCACAGAGTGAGCCAGTGGCTCTCAGCCTTGGCTGTACCCTAGGCTCACCTGCAAGAGCTTTATATACTAATGATGACTGGGTCCCATCCCCCAGAGGTTCTGATTTAATTATTCCCTGGGGATAGCCCTAGTTTGGAGGGCTCATACTGACAGCTTCCCTAGTGATTGTAACATTCTTCCAGAACTGAAAACTGGCGCAAACCCTAATTCAAGTTTCAGGGGAGACTATTATTTTCTTCGAGACTAAAATCAAATTAGATCAAATCCTCATCCCATGGGAAGTCCTAGGTCCTCTCTAAATTATAGTGAATCCTAGGGGCTTTCATTCTCAGAGTTCCTTCTGTTCCAAATCTCTAACCTCCTCTACATTTTGTATCTCACTTCTTGAGCCACTCAGTTCTCTTGCTTCTGCTCCGCCCAAGTCAGGATGTAGAACTTGGTGTCTTCCTTGACAACTCTCTCAACTACCCATTGAAGAAATATTTATGGTAGCATAACTTTACTGAGGCCTTGGTTTTACAAGGAAGCAAGCTGACACAGGCAATTTCTCTGTAGACTCTAACTTCTTGTACTATTCCTGAAGCTTCTCTTGTCTCAAGATCTTTCCTGTACCTTAATTCTTTCCATATGATTACACTAGGTAATTTAGATGCATCCCTCTTTCCTTGCCTCTTAACGGCAGTCTTCTCTTATTGGTGTCTTAAAATGGGATATAGACTAATTTTTCCTCTAACATAAGTTATATTTCCTTCTACTTATTTACCCATCCTGCTTAGAAGTTCCTGTATTCAATTTGGATTTTGAGTCACACATTGTTTTCATCCTACCACTCATGACTTAAGTTGTCAGTTACTGTGGTAAGCAGAACTTTAAAGATATCCCCAACCCCAATATTCTTGTCCACTGGTTAATCAACCAAACTCTAAACTAGGTGCTGCTCTTAAGGTATTTTGCTGATGTAATTAAGATTGGGGAGCTTCAAATAGACAGATTATCTTGGGTCATCCAGTGGGCCCAATTTAATCACACAAGCCCTAAAAAGCAGAAGTCAATGGTACTGATATTTCTGCCAGATACCTAAGGATAGAAAAGATGTTGAGGTACAAATAAGTCATTTAAACCCACATATGTGCTGGATTTCTAGCTCCAGTGGCATAGTGAATGCATAATTTAATCACTCTCTGTGGTCCAAACATACAACAACATAAAAAGGATACAAAAAAAGAGGTAAAGAGCCAATTTCAAAAACAAGATAAATATCCCCACAAACCAGGAATGTAAAAGAAGCACAACATAGTGTGGCATGCAGTGTTGAATCCCCAGTTTACTAGTCTCTGGTTTATTTATATGTGGACTTTGGGATCTTGCAGGATAAATAGTGAGGGAAGTGGAATCAGAAATCAGGGATTGGTATGGAACTGCTTCCCTAGTGAAGGAGCCTTAAAAATAAATACAGAGATAAATACCCGACTTCTGCTTAGGGCTTTGAGGGATCTATGGGCCAAGGGACCAATAAGTAAGCCGCAGTATCCCTTGTTCCGTGACCAAATCTGCAAAATCCACTATATTTCTAGGAGGAAGACCCCAGATCACTGTGATGAGGTTCTGGTCTGGTGTTCTGCAGGACTGAAAGAGGCAACTGTATAACCTGAGAACAACATGGGAAGGGGTTGAAAATCAGGGAGAAAAAGTCCTTACAAAGTAGTGTTGATTCTTCTACCTTCCCCAAAGCCATGAAGAACTGTAAAGCCAAAATAGGCAGACAACAAAATCAATGATCAAAGGAGAAATTTAATCAAGATGAAAAATATTTGAAATAAATATGCTCATGATGTTCAAAGAGAAGAATAAATCATGGTTTCCATCTCAAAAAGTAAAGTATTAACCAACCACAAAAATGAAGTAAATCCACAGGTAGATATGACACAGGATTGATTATGAATCATAGAAATGAAAAATGGAATGGTTGAATTGAAAATGTAATTGCTTCAGTTATCTATCACAGTATAAGATACTGTCTCCAAACTGCTAGCTTTAAACAACTGCCCTCCCGTGATTCTGGGTCAGGACCTTAGGCAGTGCTCAACTAGGAGCCTTGATTGGGTTGACTTACTTGGCTGCATTCAGCTGTGGCCAGGCTGGGCTAAAAGATCTCAGGAGTCCTCAGTCACAAACCTCAGAGTTTCTCAATGTGATTTTTGTCTCTCCATGTGGGTCTCATCATTCGGTAGGCTTGCCTATAATTCCTTAAGAGTATGAAAGCAAAACTTCTGGGGCCAGTGTTGTGATGTGGCAGGATAAACCACTGCCTGCATCCCATGTGGGTACCAGTTCATATCTCAGGTATTCCACTTTGAATCCAGCTCCCTGCCAAAGCAACAGATGATGGCTCAAGTGCTTGGGCCCCTGCAACCCATGTGGGAAACCCAGATAGAGTTCCAGGTTCCTGGCTTCAGTCTGGCACAGCCCTGGTGTTTGGGGCCATTTGGGGAGTGAACCTGTGGGTGGAAGATCTCTGTGTCCCCGTCTCACTCTCTGTAACTCTGTCTTCCAAATCAATGATTAAATCTTAAAAATAAAAAGAACACGAAGTGCCAGGGCACTGAGATTAACTAAAACTAGCACAACGTTATTTCTACCAGTCTTTTCTTCAATTAAGTCATTGGGCTGACTTAGATTCATCTGGATGGGATGCAGACTCAATCTCTTCCTGACAGGAATGGTGAAACCTCATTGTAAAAAGCATGTAGCATTGGAGGTAGTGATCATCTTTGTAAACACCACCTATCATAATAATAGACTAGATAAACTTTACAGGAAAAGAAAGTAGTGAGTTGGAAGAGGTTATTGAGAATGGACCTAGCATGAAAAAAGAGATAATCAAAATGAAAGTGTAGTTAAAAATAATTTGATAAGGAGAATAGAGTTGAGGAATGACAAAGAAGCACTATTTAAAATTTTCCCAAATTCAAAATATGATGAATCAGTAAGAAGAGGTTAGCTGTGAATAACTAGTAAAGTAGTAACAAATTGTTTCCAAGAAATGCCTTAGTCAACTGCAAAATGTCAAATTTATACATACATATGTGTGTGTGTATTTTCCTCTAGAAGAAATACATAAAATACAAAACATAAAGGAAAATCTCTTGCAGTTAAAAAATTTTGATACTAAATTTTTAAGCAAAGTCATAAGATGAGGGGTGGTGATATTAGACTGGCAGGGTCCTTGTCATTGTCAGAAAGATTGGCATGGGGAATAATGAGGCTTTTTTGAAGAATTTATGCTCTCTATATATGATAAAGCTTAAGATTAAGATAGAGATTAAAAACTAGCTCAGTATTATGTAGAAAATATAGAATATGAAATAAATCAAAGGCAAAGAAATAAAATGAAGTAAGTTAACAGAAAACACAAAATAAAAATGTTAAA
The DNA here is from genome assembly GCA_949820135.1 of Sylvilagus floridanus. NCBI lineage: Eukaryota > Metazoa > Chordata > Mammalia > Lagomorpha > Leporidae > Sylvilagus > Sylvilagus floridanus. The sequence goes on along the minus strand of OX463246.1, from coordinate 24,015,542 downwards.
AAAGCATTCGATTATATCTGAAATTAAACTCATCTAATAAAGAATAGTGATCATTATACTTAGTGAAATAAGACAGTCATAAAAAGACAAATACCATATGGTCTCTCTAATCTGCGGTAATTAATAGAGTCCTTAAAATGTAGCCTATAGGAATGAAATTGACACTTTGAGATGTGACGATTTTCAACAGCCCTTGCCTTGGCTGTTGAAGAACAATATTTTTCTTATTTGTTTCGTTTTGTGCTTTTCTTCTTTTTTTCTTCATACTTAGAAAAAGTTGATTGAAAAATGATTTCTGCAAAAAATAAGAATGGGAAAGGAAGAATGAGGAGGAAGAAAGGTGGGAGTATGGGAGGGGGGCAGAATCATCATGTTCCCAAATCAATTCCCAAATTCATGAAGTTGTATTCCTTAAACAAAATTTAAAAAAAAAGAAATACACACACACAAAATAAAAATTAAAAACCACACACACACACAAACCAGTCTGGCTTTATGCTATTTACAAATAATAAGCTATATGGCAATATGGAAAATGTAACTTAAAAAAAGCATGAATGAGATACTGACAGTACATAATGATACAAGGAAGAATTCATCAAGAAGGCATAATAATCATGACTTTTTTTTATTTACAACATAACCTAAAAACATATAAAAACAAAATTGACAGAATTAGAAAGACAATTGGGGGCCGGCACCATGGCTCACTTAGTTAATCCTCCGCCTGCAGCGCCAGCATCCCATATGGGTACCAAGTTCTAGTCCTGGTTGCTCCTCTTCCAGTCCAGCTCTCTGCTGTGGCCAGGGAAGGCAGTGGAGGATGGCCCAAGTGCTTGGGCCCTGCACCCCATGGGAGACCAGGAGGAAGCACCTGGCTCCTGGCTTCAGACCGGGCGCAGTGCCAGCCGTGGTGGCCATTTAGGGAGTGAACCAATGGGAGGATGACCTTTCTTTCATCTCTCTCACTGTCTATAACTCTACCTGTCAAATAAAAAAATTTGAAAAAAAAAAAAAGAAAGACAATTGGACAGGTCCACAGTTACAGGAGATATGTGAATATATTATATCAGATGTCAGTAACTTCTGTTTTAACAAACCAAAACCTAATGATGGGATGGAGTGGAACTTTTGTGTCCTAAGATATCATCATCATTTTCACTGTTGTGATTTTTGAGTGGGTGTGGGGGGTCAGGGACTCCTCTCCTCACCCCCACTGCAGTTGCTTCCAGTGGCAAACTGCCCAAAACATTTATAAAACTGGTCATGTACCTGGTCAAATTAATGGGAAAAAATTAGAAAGAAAACATAATATCTGGCAGAGGGAATGGAGCCAGAAAATTAGTGTATTCATATACAGTTTCAGCACATTTAAATTGATATTAACTTTCTTCCCTGCAATTTGACAGTACTACAGAAAAGCCTTGCATATAGTCTGATTTTACAATTATAAAATGTTTTGTTAATTATATGATTATACAAATGGAAAAGTATATAGATATTCATCATGGTACTATATGCAATGAAAAGTTGAAACTAAGCTAAATGTCTCAAAATATGGAATTGGTTAATTTTTTTAAAATTATTTGAAAGCATGAGACATGGAATCAAAACAGACATAAAAATATGTCAGCTAATATTTGATATTTGAGGCAAGTATAGCCTGGATATGTGGAGACATTTCTGTATAGATTCAAGATTTCCTTCCCAATTAGCTTGAACATAGTCTCAGAATCCTAATATCAAAGTCTAAGCTATAAGCAGAATCAGAAAAAAAAAAGAAACATGAAATTTAGGAGCTATTCTTATTGTATGGGAATAGCTGATGACACAGAAAAATGTTCATAGAAAATGCAGATTACTAAGGGGTATATACTGGGGACTAAACTTTTTTTAAAAGTCTTCACCTTTAAATATGTATGAATAAAAATGTTGGCATGAATGTCAAAAGCAGTTTTTGTCTGCTGTTGGGATTACCTGTGATTTTTATTTTCTAACGTTTATTTTCCATAGTGAAGGTATATTACTTTTACAGTAAGAAAATAAATGAGATTTCACTCTTGCTTCAGGCCCTAGCATCTGAGAATCCTTCCTTGTATCGAATCAATTTCTCCCTCGACTCGTTTAGTGTCTGAGCCTCTTTCATTGAACTTATTGGAGTTTGACCTTTGTGAGAGTTATCTGTGTATGTGCGTCTCCCTCCTCAACTAGATTGGAATTTCTGGAGTGTAGTGACTCATATCACTCAGCGCGAGTGGATTGCTCTTAATAGGTGCTATGACATATTTTGTTGCACGGAATCGAGTGGACTTTCGGAACCCTTTTCATCTGAGTCAGAAAGCCATAAATCCGTATGCCTTATGCTCAAGCATAGAGTTCATAATTGGAAACCCTGATGCTGAGTGGCAATACAAACTTGAAAGGAAATTAACTGGATATCCAGGCTTAGCGAGCTTCTTCAATTCCCTTGTCAAGTTTCCTCTGTATGTTTTCGCTTCGTGTAAACAAAGTGCCATTTTTATTTCTACTTTTGGAACTTGGTAAGGTGGCTGTTTTAGATATGATGTAGATTTTAGTTAAGAGGGACAACTGATGCAGCAGTTTTCCAGCTTTCTGTCTGGAGGTGAGGAAACGTTCATTTTTTCAGAAGTTCTTGATGTCGGCAAACAGGCTATACTCAACTCTGAACCCTGAGGGCTTTGTCGTGTCACTGTTGAGAAGGGAGAATATTCAGGGATGCAGGCAAGCAGTGACCTACTCCCATGTCTTTCTGTGTATGTTCAGGATGAATTTCTGAGAGAAGGTCCCCGAAAGGGGAAGAATTTAAAGAGAAGATTCTCATCCAGCAGTGATGAGAGAGAACAGCCTCCAGGACACACTTTTTTAAAGATTTATTTTATTTATTTGAAAAACACAGTTATAGAGAAAGGTAGAAACAGAGAGAGAGGTTGTCTGTTCATTGGTTCACTTCCAAGATGGCGGCAATGGCTGGAACTGTGCAAATCTGAAGGCAGGACCCAGTTTCTTCTGGCTCTCTCATGGGGGTGCAGGGGCCCAAGGACTTGGGCCATCTTCTGCTGCTTTCCCAGGCCATAGCAGAGAGCTGGATGGGAAGAAGAGCAGCTGGGACTAGAACCAGTGTCCATATAGGATACTGACGCTTCAGGCCAGGCTTTAACCAGCTGTACCACAGTGCCGGCCCCAGGACACACTTAATGGAACAAATGAAAACTTGAGAAGCTAATCTGAGTCTGGAAACAGGTACTGAGACTGAAGGGTAGAAATGTCATCATTTTCAGGAGAACTAAGCTAACTATCATTATCAGCTGCTTTTTCTTAATGTTCGAATACAACAACAGACCAATTGCTAGAGTTCTTGTTCATTGTTCTTTTACATGAGTCGTTATCGAACATTTCAGGAAAGAAAAAGTGCCCTCTTTCTAACGATCTTCAAAGTTGGAAAGTCCATAACCTTTCTTGGTAAACTATTCCAGAGTTCAGCAGTGCATCCTTTTAACAGAGAACATTATGTGTATAAATAACAGACAGTAAAATTGAAGTCTCTGCCCTTTTGTTTTATGCTTAATAGATATGGGCCTGGAGAGCCCAGTTCCCAGTGTCGTAAAACATCATATACACATGACAAGCGGCACCAGCACCACAGTTATAGTTGTTAGGGAGATGTCCATAGAAGATTTAAATGTGTCTCAATTTCACTGCAGTCTTTCCAATCACGTGTAGGTGGTTAAGGTGGTCAGTAGTGTGGAAGAATCATATCTACATGCATATACAATTTTGTGTGTGTCGTGGAGAATAACAATGACTATATCCATGCAAATGCAATGGCAGTATAGTTTAATATTCCTTCTTTGTCTTCATGATCAAAAGTCTAGCTCCCCCCCCCCCATTTGTTTTCTCTTCAGAAGAGTGAAAGAGCTGGCATTGAACATGAAGCTCCTAACCTTTGGCTTTTCGCAATGCTACACTGAAGTTTTATGTTTTGTCTGCTATACCAGGGTTGTGTTCACTAGGGTCCTCTCCTGCTGCCTGCCAGGGTGTACAGTAGCAGGAAGCTGGAACTGGGGGCAGAGTTGGGACTTGATCAAGGTGTTCCGATATGGGATGTGGGTGTTCCAAGTGGTGTTTAACTACTAGACCAAATGCCTGCCCCTGGACTTTTTTTTATGTCTGGTTTTGTAATTTGATTTTCCTAGTAATTTGTTTTTATAGTATTTTATAAATGCATAGGTCTTTATTGGATTGGAAGTTAAGACTGGCCCATCAGATGGGTTGAGAAGCACTCGTGTAAGTCGGGCATTGAATTTTCCTAGCACTTGCTAGGGCATTAAGAGAACAGAATGCTTGCAAATTTATAAAAGTAATTGTTGAGAGTGGGCTTAGTATTTCCATTAAGTTTGGGCCTGCGCATTTGATGTGAATAGTTTATGGGAAAAAGGACAGGGAAATCTGAAGAGCCTGGAGTTATGACACATTCTTATGGCACTCTACCAATTACTTTCCAGTTTCTGAAGTTATATTAGAAATGTGATTTTTGTTGCCAAGTTCAAGAAATCCTTTTAGCAATTCATAGCACAGAGGGACATTGCCATACACTATGACTCTAATACATTTTCCACGGTGTTTTTTAAAATATGCAGCCGAGTCTACTCTCTTGTTCTTTAATATGAATTTTCTAAGTAGGCTAGTATCTGTTTCTACTCAGTAGCCACATTTACTCTAATCACCAGTCAACCTTGTAACGATTGTAAAAGGTATAATTTAGTCCACTGGGATTTTGTTCACCTCTAGATTCAACAAGCTTAATTGCTTCCTGTGATTCAAGTCAAAGGAAAATACAAGGATGCTTGAACACGTTATCAATCACAATGAAGTATTCTTGGAGATTTCTTCTGGGGTTGATAATGATAACTGCTCCCTCAGACACTCTAGCCATTTATTAACCCATATAATACAATAAAGGCTTAGTCCAGCAACCTCAATACCTACCACAGTTATGCCTGAACACGAAAAACTCCTGTAAGCAGTGAATGACGCAGCTGTCGTAAAAGCTGTGTATAGTTCAAAATACTAGGTCAGCACAGAAGCTGCCCTGGGTTGGAGGGCAAAGTCTTGGTGTCATGTGTAGGCTAGGTTGGCACCCAGTCACTCGTTTCTCCATGAAGAGCCCATCCACCCTGCGAACTGACGCCATCCGCCACCACTTTCTCTGTAAGTCTGTGCTGAGTTTCATTCTCAGTCCACTGACAGGCCTTAGCACATGCTTCAATGGCTCCCTGCTAACTTTGTTGTGATTTTTTTGTTTGCCTGTCAGCTCTTTCAAATGAATAGGTAGATGGCAAGGACAGCATTTGATGTGCATTTGTATCCTCCTATGCAATAGGCATTCTGCAGCAGCAGCGTTTGTGGAAGAAATAAAGAGGCAGCTCTCTGGTTAACCCTTCAGTTCCTCTGAGGGAAGCAAACACTCTTGTGGCCCCAGCTAGCAGGTTTTCTCCCTTGGTCACAAAAGGCGCATACAACGTTTATATTTCTATCTACCAGCACTTTCAGTTTCTCCTTGAAAGCGTCTATGATTCCAACAGGAATTATAAAAGAAGCGAAGGTAACAGGTGCTTGTGTCAAGTAGAAATCTCACCGCCGAGTGGCTGGCTACTTCTGGTGCCATTTTATTAGCCTGCTTGCCTTGGTGTCTGACTGTTACTGGTCTCTACTGGAAGACGGCTAATTGCCCGTGCCCTGCAGCTGGACAAAGCATAGCTGTTCCCTTCCTGCCTCTTCCAGTCTGTCTCATGGCCAACATACAGTCTCTGTTTCCTCTTCTTTACCATCAACTTGGAACATCTATCCCATGCAAATGATAAATATGAACGCTATCTGTGAAATACTCCATTTATACCAGATCCACAGTTTGTGTCAGGCTTCTTATTATAGATTGTAGGCATATGGAAGAATGATGTGTCATCCTTGTTCTTGAGAGACTTAGAAATTAGTGGGGAAAATAGATCGATTAATAAATTATTGCATTACCTAATGCTATCATTAATTGAATGGTCACTGTGCCAAGTCTCACTTTTATAGTCTCCTTTACTGTTCATTAAATGATACTATTATTATTCCCAATTTACAGATAAAGAAAACGAATCTTTGGGAGAATATGTAAATCATCCAAGGTCCCGCTTCTTGCAAGGAAAAAGATTTAAACTTAAGGTGTTTGAATACCAACTCTGCACAGGTAATTGTGATATAATATGTCTCTAAGAGACCAGGGCCCCTTCCTCATTCACTCTCCTATCTTGAAATGTCACTGTGGGGTAGAAGGAGTGCAGAATTCATTTTTCAATTATTTTAAAAATTTATTTATTTGAGAGGGAGAGAGGTAATGTACACTCTCATCTGTTGGTTCTCTCTTCATATGTCTTCATTGGTGGCAAATGAGCTGAAACAAAGCCAAGAGCCGGGAAGTCCATCCAGGTGTCCCACAGGGTTGGCAAGGACCCAGCTGCCTGAGTCATCCCTGCTGTCTCCAAGGGCCCACGTTAGCAGGAAGTTGGAACAGGAATCAGGAGCCAGAGCTGGAAATCGAAGCCAGATACTCCCAAATGGGATGTGGATATCTTAACTGGCAACTTAATTGCTGGACTAAACCTTTGCCCTTACATTTATCTTTTAGCAAATTAACAGGTACTAAGGCTGCCATGCATTGATATATTTTGCTGTAATATACATAGATAAGATCATGTAGGATTTTATGTAAAATTTTAAGAGAATAAAGTGTATATGCCTAAGTATACCCAGACCATTGCATTACCATGCTAACTTATTATTTTGACTTTTATACTTATGAAAACAAATGGTTTTGTTTGACCTATTACCTTGTCGTTTCAATGTTATGTCTTCCCATTTTAAAAAGTGATCAAAAATATTTTAACTGACAAAATCTTTCCACATTTATAGTGTAGCTTGTGATGTTTAAATACATGTATACATTGTGTAATGTCTAATCAGAATAGACAGATCTATCCGCTCAAATATTTATTAAAATTCCTCTTTTATCTAAAACAGAATTACCTTCCCCAACTTCCAAAACATGTCCAATCTCCTTCAGATTCTCAAAGATCACAGTTAGTTGACCCATCAAGGCCCTGACAATTTCATAAACACCTCATTATGAGCATAATCAGGCATTGCAGTTTTGAACTCATTTAAGTTTCTCCCAGGTTTCCTCCTGCTGTGGCTTGATTTCTTGCCCTCTGTCCTCCCTGAGATCTCTTCTGCCTTCAATTATAGTTCATTTTACTAACAGGATCTCATACTATTACGTAGGCTCAGTTCTCCTTTGTGCTATAACAAAAGATAATCACTGTGCCCCCTCATCCTTCCTACTGTGAGAAATGAATCCCATTGAGCCAGAGTCATGTTTTCCTATTACCTAGGGAGCTCTTGTCTTTCTCTCTATGATGATGACTGGCACTGAGTAAGCCGTAGAAAATGTCTTCTCTACTTGATGTGCTAATGTTACTCTGAAGCTTTTTCCCCCATAAAAGCAAAACGAAAACCCCATAATGTGTTGGAAAATAGGTAATGATTGTAAAGGTGAGAGGTGAATGTGACTTTTTAAAGTATTTTTATATAAACACTTCCTACCATTTTCTAAGCTATTTATTTTGATAATCTCACACTCAAGAAGAAACAGTTAACTCAGTATATTTACATGAAACCAACACCCTAAATTTTTAAAATATTTCATTACTAATGACAGTTTATTTTTCTGTTTTGAGTGAGATTTTAACAATGAGGATTATGTTGTTGACATGTTGTAAAAACTAAGCTGCAGAATCTTTCTTGACTATTTCACAACAAAACAGATTTCTGCATCAAAGACCTTTATTTTATCATGTTGTCTACTCACGCAAGGACACACACAAGGGTCTTCAAGTTCATGGAAAATGTATATTATGGAAAAACTGCATGTATTTCAAAAAATTTTTGCACCAAATTAAATTATTTTTCAATTATATTTTTGACCAAGTTTAAAAAATGTACTTACTATTTATTTGTTTATTTATTTATGTGTATGTGTTTGGGTGAGGGAGAGAGAGAGGGAGAGGGAGAGAGAGAGAGAGCATTCCCACTCACTGATTTACTCCCCAAATGCCCACAACACTCAGAACTGGGTAGGCTGAATCAGGAGCTGGAAACTCAATCAGATCTCCTACAGGAGCAGGAGGGACCTAACAACCTGAGACATTATTGCAGCTTCCTCAGGGTCTGCTTTTGCAGGAAGCTAGAATCAGGAGCTGAAACCTGATACTGAACCCAGATTCTGAACATGGGAGGACATGGGTGTCTTAACTATTGTAACTACTACACTAAACGCCCACCCCTTCATGAACTTTTTGAGGTACTTGTGGATATATATACACATGTGAGTATATGCATACAGAGTTGTATTTTAAGGAATTGGCTCACACAGTTATGGGGGTTGGCAACTTTGAGATTTTTGTGGCATGCTGGCAAGGCTGGAAACTTAGGAAGAAGTTGTCATTGTAGCTCAAATCCAAAGGTGGTCTATTGGCATTCCTTCTGCAACTCACAGATTTTAGGACTGAGCTGCATACTTTAAGTTGGAGTGTGACTCTCTGAAAATGTTAATCCACATATTCTGTACATCAAGGGACCAAGTCAAGCCAACAGGACATCAAAGGCAGGGTGATGTGTAGCAGGCAAATGACTGTGAAGCAGTGAGAGAAGAGAACAAGAACCATGAGTGGTGGGGAATAAGAGACATTCAGGAAAGAGGCAGTGACCTTGATATCTTGGCTGTAGAGCTTGATATCTTGAAATCTTGGTCCTAGAGTAGTACTTTTTGACAATGTGTTCCCTGTGCCGTGTGAATGCCCTGAGGCAGAGATAGACGTATGTCACTGATGTAAGAAAGAGCAAGGATGTCAGGCTGTTGAGGGGGCTCATTATTCATGAACGTGTTATTTTTCCTTAGGATGGGGGCAGATGATTGGGGTCTGGAGCCAAGTACCACACTATCTCAGCAGGTGGCAGAAGGTAATGGAAGTTATGGATGAAGGAAACATTGTCGTTATAAAGGTGCCGGACAGATACATATGAGGCTAATAGACAAAAGCAGCACTGTTGGAAGGTCATATGGCCCTTGTGAGTCTGGAGTCAGAGAAAGTGCTCATCTATGCCTCTTAAATGGCATTGAGTCTGGAAATGATGTCACTTCCAGTGCTAATTTGGAAAAAACAGAATGAAGGTGAAATGCGTATTTACTGGTTTGGCTAATAATTCATGGAGGACAACTGAGGTCAAAAGTTTGGGTAGAGAATACTAGGCACTTTGGAGAATAGCACTGGAGAAGCTACGGATTGGGAGAAAGCAAAAGTCAACTATTAAAGATACAATCCTTTCTCCCAGAAATACTGGGAATCTAATGCTTTAAGAACTCTATTATGTCTACATGCAAATATATAAGTATACATACAAATGCACACGTCAAATACATATACACATACATATATTTACAAAAAGACACATTCACACACACACACACACATACTAATCAGCAATGCCTCAAAATCTACAAACAGAATGGAGAATAAAGTTAAAATTCTGAAGAGAAGCAAAATGTCACTTTGTTTAATTGATAATGTTTATGGACATTAATTTTAAACAGACCATGCATACAAAAATATTTTTAAACTTTAAATCTTTGCTAAAAGAGTTACAAAGAATATTGTTATTTAATGCTAATATTTGTACAAAGTATTATAGAGTTTAGAATAGAATTTCACATCTAGTGGATTAGAAATCTTGCTAGTAAGAGACAAGAATTGAGAAATAGGATGAGGAGTCAAAGAGAAAACAAAATGAAGCAATTAGCAATCTCCAACCCACTATGGTGGATGGACCAAATCACTAACTACCAGGTGTTAATCTGAACGCGAATGATGGATGGTAAATTTATAGCACTGAAATAAATGCAAGAGACAATTTGCCTATAGACACGCTTTGAATACTGCTTTGAATCAAGGTATTTACTAATCCAAGTGCCAACCTCTTAAGATCACTAATGGTAAATTGACACATCTGCCTTTCGTCATGTGACTCAACTCCAAAGCAGATGCAGGTAGAAGGCTGGCCCGAGTTCAGAGAACAGCTTCTAAAAGGCAAGCTAAGCACTGATTTCCAAGGCTCCCCAGTCCTTTGATCGGCTTCTGGCATTTGCTGCTTGCTCTCTTGCCTTTCATGCTGCAGCTTTTGTCTCTTTGGAGGGTTTGTTCCAGGGAGCAGGCACAGAGAAACACTTCCATATGCCTGGCTATGCCAATTGCTCCATCCCATTTAGGGTACCATTAGCTTAGGCAATCCACCCATCTCATTACCACACAAAGAACAAGATTCTGCCCTCCTCACTCTGCAGACTGCAGCAACACGTCCTCTGTGGAGAGAAGCACAAGACCTCTCAGCCTTGTCCCCCAGGAGGAGGCTCCTTTCTGTCTTCCCTGTGGAAACCTGACAAGGGCATGCTCCGGCAGCACGACTGACACAGGGGTTTGCGGAACCTGACTGGAGAACTCTGAGAACCCTGTGAAAGTCTCCTGGGAGATGTCTCTTCCAAGACAATATTGTATTTCTTGAAAATCTATGAAGGAAAAATGGTGGGCTTGAAATGAACAGACATGATTTTTGAAGCCATTCCTACAACTTGCTGGCTATGTAAAATTAAGCAAATCTCTTTGCTAAGTCTCCTTACTATATGTGAATAATAAGGTTGACCTTAAAGCTGATATGGAGAAATAATGAGATGGTGTATGAGCAGTTAACTGGACCAAAGCCTGGTCATTCCGAAAAGCTGCTCTGTAATTCTGCATCCTATCATGTCTTTAGTGGACATCTAATAGAAGACTAGGCACTGTGCTAAGTGCTTTCCAGATATCTCATTCAGTCCTCTCAGCCATCTGGTGAGGGAGTCATTGTTTATCCAGTGAGCCTGATGATGAAATGAAAGCTGAGAGAATTAAGCAACGTGCCCAAGTCAGCCAACAGTGAACAGAAATCCTAGACTCTGAACTCATGTGACAAAATATTATTTTCTTTTGCATGCATTAGCTCTGGAGTTGAAAGTATGGCAGTCATGAAAAGGGAGTGTTTGGGACTCCCCTGGGCTCCTGTTCACAATTATAGGTTACTTAATACTTCTCTTACTTGACACTTACTACCTGGTATTTCCTTAAAAGTCATTAGAATCTAAGCTCCTTGAGGCTCTAAGTTTTATTCTTTGTGATTATATTTTTAATGCATAAAGTACCATATCTAGAACACAACAGATTATTAATAAAGGTTTATTAAATGATGAGTGATTTCAAGTGCTGACCAAGAAATGGAGAGTGCAGAAAGATTGGGTTCAAACATGACTCTCCCAAAATTCATTCTGGGGCTCCCACATGACAGGGACCAAAGTACTTGAGCCATCACTTACTAACTCCTGGGGTTCCCATTAGCAGGGAGCTGTACTGGAAGTGGAGCTGGAACATGAACCCAAGGACTCCAGTGTGAGATGAAAGTCTTCCAAGTGGTGTCTCAAATGCAGCACCAAATGCTCATCCTGGTTTTTAAAAAATTAAACCTGTCCTTAGATTTAGTCACAGAGTATGCATACACACTTCTTAGAAAACAGGGCTATTTTAGGACTCTTAATAACCATGAGATTTTGAGGTCTAGAAAGAAGGTATCACAGCGTCAATGGAGACGAAAACTAAAAATATTCTCTAATTTAATAACCTGATACTTTGCATTCTAGTTCAAATAAATAGCTCACCTTAATCTTGTTGCGTGTTATAAAAACTGAGACATGGAGAAGTATTTGGGGGATGAATTTCTGTAACAAATATTTTCAGATTTCTCTACCTTTCTTTTCCATCAGTGATTTTCACATGTGTGGTATGCAAAGTTCTGTTCCAGTATTTGGAAGAACCTTCACAACATTTACGTATAGGTTGTGATTGCTACCATAAATGTAGGTCTGTTGGGTCAGGAAGGGTTACTACTGTCCAGAGGTCAAGAAAACAAAAAGCAAAACCAAAACAAAACAGAAAGAGGAGTTTGTTGCACTCATGACGCCATGACCAGGTACGGGCGGATCAATGAGATCAGAGAGAGGCTCTTCAGCTTCAAGGAGGACACCTGCCCCTGCAGTTCAGACATCATCAGTATTAATTACCTTATTCATTTGCAAACCATCTGTTCCCAAACATGGGCACTTGGAGCCCAATTCTCCTGTCTCAGGGCTCCCCAGTGTGTACCCTATACATATTTAATCTTCAACTGATTTCAAAAGAAGCAAGGTCTGGTACAGATGGATGGTACCGGAACAAGGGAAAGCCATTAATACATTTCTTTGATGATTCTTTTGTTTGAGACATAATTATCCATTCATATTAAATAATTTTGAATATTTTGCTGCTGGTATTATGCTAATACAGTTTTTTAAAAAAAAACTTTAATAAACTAAATAATGCCATCTGGTGGTGAAAATAAATACATTACTATCTGGAAGATATTTATAGAATTTTTTATTTCCTTTCTGTATTATAATTCATTGCTATAAGAATTTTTGGTGATTTGACTAAGATTATTATGAAGTAAAATAAAGTTTTACATGTAAGTAGCAATAAACAGCTTGGGATGTATATATCCAGTCCCAATTACTCAAAGATGAAACTCCTAGCTCAAATTATTTTTGTGCATAGAAAGTGGTCTGTGGAGCTGATTCTCATCCTAAGTAACTGGGTGCAGTAACTTGCTGGTATCTGATGCTGCCATTCCGTATGTAATCACAATAAGTAACATGAGGCGCCCCCCCACCATGGGATGCAGGGCTGCCCACTTAGATGATGGGCCGACGTCCTGAAGAGTTACGACGCTTTCACTGACGCTCTCTAACCTGGCTCACCCTTGGAATTCAGTCATGTCTGAAACCTAGAGGTGGAAGTTGTTTTTCTTTTTGAGTATTGTTTATTTTATTTAAAAGGCAGGGGGGAGAGGGCAGAGAGAGAGAGGGAGAGAGAAAGAAAGAGAGAGAAATTTTCTATCCAATAATACACTCATCAAATGCCTTCAACAGCCAGGTCTGGGCCAGACTGAGGCCAGGTGCCAGGAAACCCATCTGGGTGTCCCACAGGGGTGGCAGGGCCCCACGTGCTTTAGCTATCATCTGCTGTCTCCCAGAGTACACATCAGCAGGAAGCTGGATCAGAATTGGAGGAGCTGAGAATCAAAGCAGGCATCCTAATACAAGATGGGCTTCCCTAGTGATGGCTAGCTGCACCAAAAGCCCACCCCAATTTTCCATTTGCTTTTATTTTAAATTTAATGTTTTTGTACACAAGAGCCCAAGAAGCTAACTGGGATGAACTCAATGGGGCTGAAACTAGGGACCAATATGAATGAAAGGCTGTATTTTACTCGGGATCCTCCCTCCCTCATCCTTTCTGTCCTCTAGTCTAAAGTGCATCCCAAGAGAGCGCTTATCAACACGGCAAATGTCTCCAGGCAACAAACTTGATTCCAGTGTCTTTTGATTTCACTGAAAATTGGCTTTTCCTGCGAGAGAGCTGGGAATGGGTCTGGCACAAAGACAGTGTTCAGGAAATGCTTGTTGAATTAAGTCAGAATGAAGAATGTTGCTTCCCTGCAGCCTTAAGAGGAGGCTTCGACCAAAATGCAATTTCTGAAATGCCGATCTACCAAGTCACTCCCCCGCTGACAATCCTTCAAAAGTTCCAGAATCGAGTCCAAATTCTTGACAAGGCCATACACATTCTGGTCTTCCTACACGTACCCTTCTTGACTCATCTTCTCTCACTCCTCACTGTCCCATCTCACTTTTCTGCCTACCAGAAACATAAATCCATGTTCACATGTGCCAAGTGCACGGACGTGTGCACACGCCACCAGGTTCCATCATGTCTTTGCTGACCAAAGCTTCCTTTCACCACCTTAATCATTTAATCTTAACCATTTAAAAAGATGGACCATCTGCCATGAGTCTTTTCTTAATTTTCTCACGTGGACAATAGTGCTCTAAGAACCTGCGAGATTTACTATAATATAATGCAGCTCCTAATCTTGCTTATGTGGCCCCTTCTCCACTGTACCACGTGTCTGTGTTCTCTTTCTTTAAAACCACTTTCTACTGTTTTGAAAGATAACTGATTCCTCTTAAGGACTTGATAGAAGAGTAAATAATAGGTTACAGAAAGTGTCAAGCTTCCATATCTAATGTCTTCTCTTATTTAGAAGAACTCTAACCCACCCTAACTTACCCATTGCTGCCATGCCAGGGACAGGTCATATAACTAAATTCTTACCAGCAGATGCGACTGGGCAAGCTGTGTGACGCTTCCCTGCTACTTTCTTAATAGGAAACTGCTTGTTCTTCTTTCCTTTTTATTTGCTGCTTCCAACTGGCTGGGAAGAGGTGACAATTGGCACTGTCTCCTTGGAACCAGAAATGGAAAGTAATTTTGAAGTTGGCTGAGCTGCTGTCACAGCCTGGGAACGTGCATAACCTTGGTGACCAGAGCTGTCCAGAGGTGACCTCCTCTAGGTCTCATGTTGGAGAAAAATGAATTCTGTCACACTGAAGCCACTATATTTTGAGGTCTTTTTTTTTTTTTCTACAGCAACTCAGCTTGCACCCTACTGACACATAGTTCAATAGAAACTATTTTCCATGATATTGACAGCTTATTTTCTCAGCTTTGTATCATAGAAAATAGTTTCCATTTTTATTATGTTTTAGGAAGCAATCTGGGAAAATGTGTCATGGAAAACATTTGAATATTACTTTAACAGATGAGCTACAGGATTCCATCAAGTTTCTATTTATTGCCTGTAGAACTGAAACCATAACTAAAAACTACAAGTCTCTTAGAATAGAAACTTGACTTATAATCTTAAAGATTTCCTCTGTGTTCGAGTCTCTAACTTGCCCCAAACTTGGCATCTTCTTCCTGTGCTGATGAATTGGAACTCAGCTTCAGGCTGAGCCTTGTCATGTGTTCTAGGAGCATTGTTACTGCTGATTCAAACCCCAGGGAACTTGTTCTGTCGATGGTAAAGTATGTAGCCAGTAAAAGAGCAGACGAGAAGGTGATTTTAACATAGTTTATTGGGAAAAGTGAGGAGACAGAAGTTTCTATACTTGATTGTCTCAGTGAAGGGCAGAGAGCCCAGTCTGCATTCGGGTCCCTCATTTCTTCTCCGTCTTTCTTCTGGGAAAGTCTGGGTGGGGGATTTCTGGACATGAGATTCCCTTAAACTAACCCCTTCAGACAATACTGGCCATCAGGGTTCTTATCTGTTAGAGAAGCTAATGATTTCCTCAGTCCCGGAAGGCCAGCTTTATCACTCCCTCAACTGGCTAGGGGAGACAGACTAGAGGCTGGGTCTTGCTTCCAGGACTCACGTCTTCATTCCATTGTGCATAAATTTGCTTTCTTTAAAACTTCTCATTTTCTTCAACCCCTCTTATGCACATATCACCTAGCTGCCTTAACAACATCTGGACCTCAGGTAGGAAAGGGAGAAGGAATTACAGGGCAAGTCAGGTTTTTAATTGCTAGCATGGCCTTCAGCACTAGTTCACATCATGGTGTTTTTTATTCTGAAACTGAACATCCATCTCTTCTCTGTCTCTGATGTCTGCAGCCATTTTTAGGAACTTGAGTGGTAATCCAAATATTCTAAGGGGCCCCTTCCAGTTGCTATTGGCCTCATTCAGGATACATTTCCTCCATCCTGATCCTGTGATTCCCTGCTTGAGTTGCCTGGTAGAAATCCCCATTCTTTGGTGGTTTTCTCCCTGGTATAGACCACTGAATAGCTGTGATGTATCTCGCACATTTATTTTCTCTTTATGGGCAGGCTTTCATCCTACTTCCATCTGAGCTTATCCCCATACCACCCCAAAGCCTGGAAAAGTCCTGGCTCCTCCTACTATTCTTTTGTTTCCTGCTAGAATTAACGGATCCATACTGACAGTGCCCTAAGATATGAAGCTACTGGTGAGTGGCTTCCAATTTGATGTTAATATATTATTATCATCTGTGTTTTTATTCAAGACTTCAATGAACACATGTATTTATTAAGGACTTAAAACCATCAGGCTTTTGAGTTTTATGACCTTTGACAATTGCCTTCAATCGAAGGTTAAAAATATGCAAAACCATTGTAGTGAACACTGTACTTTGTCCCTGACTTAGATTTCTTTCCTTGACTCTCATAAATAGCTTGTACCTTGATCCTGACCCCTGCCTTTTTGTTGACAATCTTTCATACAGTGAGGCTAGCAGTTAAATGTTTGTTTTCTCTTTCCTCCTGCTTTTATAGGTGTGGGTATGGGGCCAGCGCTGTGGTGCAGTGGGTTCAGCCACAGCCTGCAGTGCCAGCATCCCACATGTGTGCTGATTGAGTCAACACTTCTGATCCGGCTCCCCGCTGAAGTGTCTGGGAAAGCATGGGAAGATGGCTCAAGTCAGTGGGCCCCTGCAGCAACATAGAAGACCCAGAAGAAGCTCCTGGCTCTTGGCTTTGGCAGGGCCCAGCCTTGGTAATTGCAACCATTTCAGGGTGAAGCAGCAGAAGAAATATCACTGTCTCTCCTCTCTCTCTGTCTCTAACTAGGCCTTCAAATAAAAACAAACAAATAAATAAATGTATAGGTGTGGATATATCAGCTGGGCCCTTTCCATAGCAGCCATTGACTGACCCATTGAGGATGGGAAAGTGACTTAAGTAAGGCTTCAATTTTTCTGGGCCATACATTTCTGTGGCACAGACCCAGTTCTGCCATCCCTGTGGGACAGGAGCCATTGACAACATGTGAACAAATGACTGTTCTGACAAAATTGTATTTACAAAAACTGATGGAGGGCTATAGCCTAAAATAGTAACCATATGGCCCTTGACAGAAAAAATTTGCAGGTTCTTAGTTGTTTTGAAACAGACTTTCTAATTTTTGCAACTGACTTTTTATTTTATAGCAGTTTGGAGCATTTTTAAATAGAGCTTTTTGTTGTCCCACAAGTCCTGTGTTTTTTCTGAAGTAGACAAAATTAAAAAATTACTGAATGTGTGACTTTAAGGGGGACACAAAATGGCGTGTATTTTTTTTGCTTTGTTGATTTATGATTTATTGATTTCCATGCTGACTTGCATTCAATATAATTCCATACCCTATCCAACATGCATAGTAGGTGTGTATATATTGTTGAGGTAAGATTGGCACCTTCTCCACCTTAAGGTGTGTAGAATGTATTTGTGACCTGTATAATCCATCTTGATCCTGGCTCTTCTAGCATAGTCTACAGTGGTAGCCACTAGTCACGTGTGGCCTTTTGTACCTGAGCTGAGGCTAGTCTGGACTGACATATGCTGAGGTTGTAGGATACACATTAGATTTCACTAACATTGAGTTAGTGAAAAACAAAGAATATAAAATATCAAATGTATTGATTTTTTGTAATAATCGTTAAAAGTTTAATGATATATTTGGTATATTGAATTGACAAGTATATTGCTCTACCTGCACCTTAAGAAAAATGTGATTTACATTTATTTATTTATTTGAAAGGCAGAGTTATAGAAGGGGAGGGGGAAGCAGAGAGAGAGAGAGAGAGCGAGCACACCAGGGATCATGCACTAGCTGGTTCACTCCTCAAATGGTCACCAGCAACCAGGGCTGGGCCAAGATGAAACCAGGAGCCTAGGATTCCATCAACGTCTCCCAAATGGGTGGCAGCAGCCCAATACTTATGATGTAGGTAGGCAGATAGCATCAAATCAATTAGGTGTGTGATCTGGAAGATCACGCCACCTGTGTGATCTCATGCCCCTGCCTGATGCCACCTGTGTGCCCACCTGCCAATCAGACTATGTAACTGCTCCCCTTTGGAAGTGGACAAAAGGCCTGGGCCATGGGGGGGGGGGCTTGCTTTGTTGCCCTTGTTGCCCCACAGCTCTGTGGCCTTCCAGCTGCCTGCTCTCTTTTTTGCCTGTACACTTACTCCACGTGGCTCACTCCTGGCCTGCTCTCTGCTTGGCATGGACCCAACTTAGTTTCTAGACCTCTTTTCTCCCCTAAATAAAGTCCTTACTCTTCTGCACTTTTCTCTCACTGAATAAAATCTTTAAAAACTTGCCAAGTTGTTTGATCTATTTGAGCCAGCATTCAGAATTATTCTCTGAATAAGTGGCAACAGCCCACAGGATTATTAATATTGAAAATTATTAATAAGCAGTCTGATATCACTTGGGTCATCTCCTACTGCCTTCCAAGATTCATTAGGAGGGAGCTACATTGGAAACGGGGCATCCAGGACTAGAAATGGTGCTCCTATGTGGGATACTGGTGTTGCAGGTGGTGGCTTACCTTGCTGTGTCACAATGCTGGCTCCGTGAGTAACATCTAACACTTGTACATTTTTATGGAGTTCAGTGAGATATTTCAGCATATATATACACCATAAACCGGACATCGAACCTTTCTATTTTTTTCCTTTGTGCTTTGGAGCCTGGCATCTCCTTTCTTCCTGTTCTTTCTGTAGTTTATAATACAGTTACGTGAACTATAGTCACCCTGCTGTGTTGTGGAACACTGGAACTTACTACGTCTATCTGACTGTATTTTAGAATGTTATCCACTTCCTTTCATCCCCTCACTACTCCCTTCTTGGCATCTAATAATATTACTTTCAGTTCAGGTCAATATATATATATATATATATATATATTTCACATATGAAGGGAACATGTGTTACTTGTCTTTCGGTGTTAGCTTATTTCACTTAACATAATGAATTTCAGTTCCATACATTTTGTTGCATGTGTCAGAATTTCACTCTTTTTAATGGAAAAATAATGTTCCATTGCATGTGAACACCATATTTTCTTTAACCACTTACCTACTGATAAACACCTAGGTTGGTTGTATGTCTTGGTTATCATGAATAGTGCTGCAGTAAACTTGGGAGTGCAAATATTTTTTTAGATGCTGATTTCACTTCCTTTGGATATACATAAAGGGGACAGCTTGGTCATTTATATTCTTCTGAGAAGTGTTTATTCAGATTATTTGCCTATTTATTAACAACATTTTAAAATTATTGGGTTAAGTTAATCCCTTGTCAGATAGTTTACAAATATTTTCTTTTTTTCTTTTTTTTTTTTACAGGCAGAGTTAGACAGTGAGAGAGAGAGAGAGAAAGGTCTTCCTTTTTCCATTGGTTCACCCCCCAAATGGCCGCCACGGCTGGTGCACTGCACTGATCTGAAGCCAGAAGCCAGGTGCTTCTTCCTGGTCTCCCACGCGTGTGCGCCAAGCACTTGGGCCATCCTCCACTGCCTTCCCGGACCACAGCAGAGAGCTGGACTGGAAGAGGGGCAACCGGGACAGAATCCGGCTCCCCAACCAGGACTAGAACCCCTGGGTGCCGGCACCACAGGCGGAGGATTAGCCAAGTGAGCTGCGGCGCCGGCCTACAAATATTTTCTCACATTCTTTTTATTTTATTTTATTTTTATTTTTATTTTTTGACAGGCAGAGTGGACAGTGAGAGAGCAGAGTGGACAGTGAGAGAGAAGGAGAGAAAGGTCTTCCTTTTCCATTGGTTCACCCTCCAATGGCCGCTGTGGCCGGCACATGGCACTGATCCGAAGGCAGGAGCCAGGTGCTTCTCCTGGTCTCCCATGGGGTGCAGGGCCCAAGCACCTGGGCCATCCTCCACAGCACTCCCTGGCCACAGCAGAGAGCTGGCCTGGAAAAGGAGCAACCGGGACAGAATCTGGTGCCCCAACTGGGACTAGAAACCCGGTGTGCAGGCGCTGCAGGAGGAGGATTAGCCTATTGAGCCACGGCGCCAGCTCTCACATTCTTTTGGTTGTCTGTTCACTCTGTCAGTTTTTTCTTTCGCTGTGCAGAAGCTTAGTGTGATGAAACTCCATTTGTCTGTTTTGCCTTTGTTGCCTGTACTTTTTCTCATCACAAAAGTCATTGCCTATGCCAAATGCCTTGAAGTGTTTCCTCTCCGTTTCCTTCAGGCAGTTTCAGATCTTTATTCCACTTTGAGTTGACTTTTATATAGGGTTAGAGGGAGGGCTCATGATTAAATCTTCTGCATAGGGGTATCCAAGTATCTTTGGTTTTTTGATGGGGATTGCATTGAATCTATAAATCCTTTGGGGCAGCATGGGCATTTTAATAGTATTAATTCTCCCAATCCATAAGCACGAGATGCCTTTTAAAGTTTTTGTGTGTCTCCTTCAATTTATTTCCTTAGTGTTTTATAATTTTGATTGTAAAATTCTTTCTCATCCTTGATCAAATTTATTCCAAGGTGGTTCACTTTTTTGTGCTATTATTCATGTGACTGCTGCGTAAATCATTTTTCACTGAGTTTGTTATTGATACTTAACAGTGATACTGAGTTTTGCATGTTGGTTTTGTATCCTGCAATTTCACTGAATTTGTTTATCTGTTGTCGTAGTCTTCTGATGGCAGCTTTAGGTCTTTATACATATAGACTCATGTGTGCACACAGGGATAATTTGACTTCCTCTCTTCATATTTGTAAACCTCTTATTTCTTTCTCTTGCTTTATCACTCTGGCTAAAACTTCTACAACTATATCAAATAAGAGAAGTTACAGTGGATATACTTGTCTGGTTTCAGATCTCGGGGAAAACTATTTAGAATTCTGATTCTAAAGCATATTGACTTGATTTTTCATACTTCTTATACTCCTTATTTGCACTGGCAGATCAGCTATTTCTATGACTTTTAAATGATGCCTTTCATGGATTAAAGGCTTTTTTCCTGAAGATGTGTCTATTGGTTTTAGTCTGATATGCTTCATTGATTTTAGTTTCGGTTGAACATTGAAGTATATTCTCCATAGCTATATCCTACAGCAGCAGCAGGGGTAGGGACATAGGCCACTCCTCTTAGCCCCAGCATTGGTGTGTGTGTCCCAGTGGCAGTGTACGGGGTTGAGGCAGTGCCAAGTCCAAGTGTGGAATAGGTGGATAGGGCTCCTGTGCCCACCAAAGTGAGGACAAACTCAGAAAGGGCGCCACAGTGAGACTGGGCCCAAGTCTAGAGTGGGCATGCATTGCTGTCCATGCCCACCAAAACAAGGGTAGGTTAGGTAGGGCAGTTTCAGCAGAGTCAGGCAGGGTAGTGTGTTCTGCTTTGAGGGCAGGGAGGAATTGTGGGGGTATGATTCCAAGTCTGCAGAGGCGTATATCCCCCACTTTTAAGGACATGGGGTCAGGAAGTGCCCTGCTGCAATGACCCACCTGCTCCATGTAGTGAAGGACACTCCTTGGGCTAAAGTTTTGGGTCACTGTTGTTGCCGGACCTAGCTGAGTTTGTGAGAATTCAGTCCTTTTGCTGATGTGGTGCCATGTCTATGTGATCCCAGGGATGTGGGTGTGCTGGTATTTAAGTCCCCCGAATTATGAATTCTGATAATGACTCCTCTCTCAAGGTGGCGTTAAAATGTTGCAGCTCTGGAGGTTTGGGGAAGACCACATGAATTCTTTGTCTAAAGCAAGTTGCCATATGTATGCAGAATAGCTCCCTACACTGTGCCCCAAAACTTCATGACTGTGGATCCCCTCTGTAACTAAGATTGCTGAGACCAGCATTTCTGGGGATTGGGTATAAGGAGACTCTCCCATTTGTTTTTCCCCTCAGTAGGATTCCCTCAGCTGTGGGGCTGCCAGTGTGCTCTGTTCCCCTCTTGATGCTGCCATTCCGGATCTCTATATCCTGTAGTTCTCCTGTGTCACACTTAATGAATCCCAGGGTTCTCCCTTGGGCACTTGTCTTCAATGCAGTATTATCCTGTTACTTTCGTTCTTTTCTAAGAAGAGACAAATGCTGGGAATCTCTAATTGACCATTTTGGAAAATCCATGAAAGTATTTTAAATGTTTTATTTGTAAAGGATAGGCAAAACCATATTTAAATTACTATTATTTCTATTCCCTTCAGGATCAGACATTTATAAATATTCACACATTCTTGATAAAATATATACTTTACATGTTTGTTCATAAAATTTTAGCCCATGAAAAAGTCATTATATGTGTTGGACTAATTATTATATGCTAATAGGTTCTTGCTGTCTATGCTTAATTTAAAAATCCATAGAGACAGCATACAGGGACATACAAAACACTTATTATATTATTACTTAAAATTTATTTTTCCCATTATTAAGTAAGTCTAAATACATATAAATGTCTGAATATTGCAGATATAATTGAATTAAAGTGACGTCATTTTTTTTTGAAGATTTATTGATTTATTTGAAAGTCAGAGTTACACAGAAAGAGGAGAGGCAGAGAGACGGAGAGAGGTCTTCCATCCGCTGGCTCACTCCCCAATTGGCGGCAACGGCCAGAGCCATGCCAATCCGAAGCCAGGAGCCAGGAGCTTCTTCTGGGTCTCCCACATGGGTGCAGGGGCCCAAGGACTTGGGCCATCTTCCACCACTTTCCCAGGCCATAGCAGAGAGCTGGTTTGGAAGTGGAGCAGCCGGGTCTCGAACCGGCGCTCATATGGAATGCCGGCACTTCAGGCCGGGGTGTTAATCCGTTGTGCCACAGCACTGGCCCCTTATTTGTCATTTCTAAAGGCTTAGTCCTCTGAAATTTACATTTTGAATTTTTAAACATTTTTTTTGACAGGCAGAGTGGACAGTGAGAGAGAGAGAGAGAGAGACAGAGAGAAAGGTCTTCCTTTTGCTGTTGGTTCACCCTCCAATGGCCAGCACGGCCGGTGTGCTGTGGCCGGCGCACCGCGCTGATCCGATGGCACGAGCCAGGTGCTCTCCTGGTCTCCCTTGCAGGTGCAGGGCCCAAGAACTTGGGCCATCCTCCACGGCACTCCCTGGCCATAGCAGAGAGCTGTCCTGGAAGAGGGGCAACAGGGACAGAATCCGGCGCCCTGACTGGGACTAGAACCCAGTGTGCAGGTGCCGCAAGGCAGAGGATTAGCCTATTGAGCCGGGGTGCCGGCCTTAAACATTTTTAATTGACACTAAAATTGTACATATTTACAGGGTACCCTGTGATGTTTTGGGACATGTATGCATTGTGTAATGTTCAAATCTCCTCAAACATTTATTATTTCTTTATGATGAAAACATTCAAAATCCTTTCACCTAGTTTTTAAAAGAAAACAATATACATTATATTATCATTACCTATAGCCAGTAACAGAAATTTCTTATGATGAAAAATACAAAAAGACCATTCACTCCTATTTATTATGTATGTTTCTATACCAAAATTGATTTCTGCAAGTTGGGGATAATGGTTGAAATGCAAGCTATTCAAAGTTTCAACCAAATGACACTCTTAGATTTAATTGCTTAATTTATGTTATTTTCTATTTTTAATTTAACCATACCAATTAATGCCCAAAATGATTAGTAATGCATTTGCACTTTTCCTTCTAAATGAAAACATAAGCCTAGAGAACATAATTAACTCAGTACAGATTGTATATATCCTAGTCACATCTTGATCAATTTAACATTTGTGTTGTGAATTTGTCATTTTTTAGAAAGAAAGACAGCTGTCAGGACATGAAAGCATGGCCCGAAACACTATGTACCTCGGATAACTAAGACAGTGTGAAAGCAGTATTTTTAGCTTCTTATTGAGCCATTGTAGTATCTGCTTATTAGCGAGAAACAGAAATCTAACAGCCATTAGACATTTCTCCAACCAATTCTGTGCACCATGACCTTTGGTGAATGCACAACACATGGATTGTGTTGTGTGTTTTATTTAAGAACTTGAAAACACATTCATAATACAGCCTAGATACTTCAGACACTGGCAGGTCCCTGGCTAGCCATCAAAGAAAGCCTCTCTTTCCATTTTTTATTTCAAAAGAACATTATGCACTTTATGTAGGTTTTTTCTATTTTAAACTCATTTTATAGCATTTAAATCTGAAATTCTTCATTAATTATCCCATAGAATGTATTGAGAAAATTCACCGTAAATTGTACAGTTGCATTTTAGATCACAGCACATATATATCTCAAGATGCTGATTAAGAGTTATAATAGGAATAGGATTTGTAAAGGTATAATTAAATTGCAAGGTAATTAATTTCTAGAACTTTAGATGTTTTCATTAGGGGGAATTGAGTGAAAGATACAGGATCTTTCTGTATTGTTTCTTACAACTGCGTGTGAAACTAAAATTATCTCAAAATAAAATTTAATTAAACTTAGCAATAGTAAGAGAGTTCAATATAATAACAAAATGAAAAAATCCCATTAATGACAGCACCAGAAATTGAAAAATGCTTTGGAAGAAACCTTTGCTGAAGGCTTAAAAGCAGATGTGTATACACAGATACACAATGCTTATGGTTGGCAGGGCTACATTGTAAATACATCAGTCTCCTCCAAATTAGGCCAGGAGTGATCCCTCCCCCTCCCCATCAAAGTCCCAAAGTGCAAACTGTTAGAAGAAATTACAAATTTCCTAACTACCAAAGGGGGGTAGGGGAGAGAGAGAGAGAGAGAGAGAGAGAGAGAGAGAGAGAGAGAGAGAGAGAGAGAAACAGCAGCAGAAGACAAATGCAGTTGAGAAGGAGAGGGAGAAAGAGGGAGAAAATAGATTACATAGTGGGAAATAAATAAGACAAATATACTTACATTTTTATTGTCAAATAAACAAGCAATAAGCTAATCCTATCAAATGTATCTAAGGCTTTTAGCTTATTTACAGACAGTAAATAACATGTATATGTACAAAACAATATGATGAAAGTGAGGCCAAGAAATTTATCCTATAAATAAATATAAATGGATTTACCAAATTATCTGTCTGTCCTTAGTTACCAGAATAATGCAATTGAAGACCACAATGAGAGTTGTCTGCAGAGCCGCATGAATGGCTAGACTACAGAACGAGTTTCCAAGGATTAAGAGTCACACTGCTATCCTTATTTGTTTATGAAGGAACTTCGGAATCCTTTTCTAAGGGAGTCTTAACTATCATTTTTAAAATGGCCCTGATTCAGTTGAACACCTCTGCTTTCACTGGGGCTGTTACGCAAAGACTGATGTTAAAAGTCTGTGATAGTTAAATTACAATGCCATAGACTGACTTCCTCTGTAATGTATACAGCACTCTTATTAACAAGTTCTGCTATGATTTATGGATTTGAATAGGATGAAACATGACTTAGGGTCATAAAGAAAATTTTTCACTACTTGAAGATAAACTAAGAGCTATAGATAAATATGAAGGAGTTAGTCATTGGTTGTTTATTTGACAATGAAGATTGAATTCTTAGATCTCCTAATGACTGCCAAAGTATAACGGTGCTAAAATAGAACTATCTCTGTTCCTGTCTTCCGGGAAGTTTTTCTTAATTTTAAACCACAACACTTTTCTTGATAGCTCCTTTCATAAACAATCTGTGACAGAATCTGAAAAAAAAAAAAAAAACTCGAAGAAACTATGCATCCCAGTGACAATTTTCTAGCCAGTTTGGAAGCACCATCCAGTTTATTCCTCATGTTTCTGCATCTTTCAGAACACTGAGGTTGTTCTAATTTTAATTTATGATTATCACATCATTTCTAATGAAAAGAGAAGAATTTCATGTTTACTTTTAGTATTCTGTCACCATCAATTATTCTTCACCTTGAATCAAACTGCTTCCCAAATGGGGTCTTGTTAATATGTGTTTTTATCTCTACAGAAAGTTTCTTTTCAATGTAATTCTGCAGACCGGTGTCAGCCCAGGAACACAGAGCTCTCATTGCATCATTGATGCATTTGTATCCTCGATGATGTATGGGGCTTCACTGAGGTAGCCATACAAGCCGGTGCCCTCCAGGTGGTGCTAGAGCGTTTTGGCGAGTATCACTGTGAGATGTCAGAAATCTTGGCTTTTTCCTGACCTTTTCCATAAGGGAGAATAAATTCAAGGATATACAATTATTTAAGAAAGTAATTTCAGTCTTTAAAAATTTGACGAGGGGCTGGCACTGTGACGCAGTGGGTTAAAGCCCTGGCCTGCAGTGCCAGCATCCCATATGGGCGCCGGTTAGAGTTCCGGCTGCTCTGCTTTTGATCCAGCTCTCTGCTATGGCCTGGGAAAGCAGTGGAAGATGGCCCAAGTCCTTGGGCCCCTGCGCCCGCTGGGAGATCCGGAGGAAGCTCCTGGGTCCTGGCTTCGGATCAGTATAGCTCTCACCGTTGCAGCCAACTGGGGAGTGAACCAGTGGATTGAAGACCTCTCTCTCTTTCTTCTCTGGCTCTACCTCTGTAACTCTGCCTTTCAAAAAAATAAATCTAAAAAAATAATAATTCGATGAAGATTGTCATAAGCCTACTTAAATTCTCTGAAAACTTAGAACTCATAGAGTTCTTACTTTGGGAAAGGAATCAGAATATAAACTGAAATGTGATGGAGATTTTCCCAATTTGTTTAAAAAAAATCCAATAAACATATTGAGTGTTTCCCAGCAATTCTGAAAGTTTTGGAATACCTCTATCCTTTGGAATTTCTGGTGTCCTCAACATGAAGTGCTCTCAAGGCAGGATATCTGGACTGGGTCTCATAGTGCAGCAGATACCCTGCCACTTGGGATGTTCATATTATATAACAGAGTGCCGGGGTTTAAGAGTCCTGCCTCTGCTTCCAATCTAGTTTTCTGCTAACGTATACCGAAAGAGGCGGAACGTGATGGCTCAGGTATTTGGCTTCTTACCCTCTACATGGGAAACCCAGTTGGAGTTCCTGGCTCCTGGATTTAGCCTGGCCTAGTACCAGCTGTTACAGATATTTGGGGAGTGTACCAGCAGACGGAAGATCTCTGTTTATGTATTTCTGCCTTTCAAATAGATAAAGATTTTAAACCAAGTTAGCTAACAACATTGTGATACTTTATATACTTACATTTCTCAAGTGAAAGCTTTTTGATATATACACAGTTCTTTGATTGTAAATAAGCATAATGGGATAAAAATAAAATAACAGGATAGTATTTGGCCAGTGTATCAGACAGAAAAGATTAAAATTATCTCATCACAGGGCATAGATGTTTTCCATTTTTGTTTTTGGTCTATTAATGGCATTTATGAGCAATATAGTTAGGGAAGAAAATTAATCATCATATTATAAGTAGTTAACACTAAAATACAGAATTGAGTAAATGTAAGGATGAGTCAGGAAATTAGTTAAACTGATATTTTTTGGAAGGATTTATCAGTCATGGGTGCCACTGCTACCCTGAAAAGTTTATATGTTTATAAAGGACTTAGAAATGTGCAACCAATGGATCCTAAGTTCACCTCATTAGCTCAGAGTCCCTTTGGCCAATCATTTCCTGAGGGGATAGTAGAGTTACTAAGGACACCAGAGAAACCTTTGCAGCAAACAATATTAAGTACTGATTTAGAGAAGTTCTGGATTAGATAAGAAGGTAAACCAGATTAATCTTGACACAGAGAAATATGCTTAGACTCTGGAAATATTGAATGATACAGTGGTGCATTTTTCCAGTCTAGAATGAATTTTAGGTTGTGCATAATTTATAATATCAAAATTTTAAAAAATATTTCTTCTACTTTTGTCAGGTTAAGGTATTAATATATCATTTCTTCTTTTGTTTATATAATCCAAGTATGTCTATGCCATGGCAATTTCAAGTTATATTCCAAATGAAGGAAATAAGACTTAAAATACTCATTTCCTACAAATAAAAAATTTAGGCAGTTTTAGTTATTTTGTTCTTTACTAGTTCTTTTTTAATGACAGAGTTACATACAATATAAATATAAGGGCTGCAATAAATAAAGTGAAGGCTAAATCTTTGGGCATATCTGTAATCATTTCCTTAGAATAAATTTTAGAAGCAGAATTGCTGCATTGAAACCTGAATATATTAAGGCAATGAATACAAATGGATAGAACATGCTTTGGAAAATTTTAGACATTTTATATCCCCTGTGGATTGTACTGGGCAAAGGATGGACTTTTTTTGGAGATATTTTTTAAAAATCTAGGCAATATATAAAAAGATAATAGAGCTTTGAAAGAGATAAAAATGTTTTCCCGTTGTTAATAATATATTGCACCTTAGGGAAAAGCGATCTGCTGAAGAGTACACAATGTATTCTGAGGCTGTACTAATGACTATTTAGAGTTTATATGAAGCTAAAGGGAGAAAAATCACACATTTTAATGGTTTTTCATTATATCTGCATGGAAAGAGATTATAGTGCCCCTTACTTTGTTTTATATATGAGTATCTTTTAATGGGTGAAATAGGTTCGGCTGAATATTGTGAGCATAAAATATTGAAAGGGGAGATATTTTCTGTTTACTTCAGAGCTTTGAAAATGAAGAAACTTCATCAGTGGTTATTATCTACTTCTCTATGAGAAAAGTAAACTAGATATGAGACTATAAATATGGGATTGTGTTAATGTGAAGAGAGTAGCAAGATCAGTGCATTTAATCCTCAGATACATAATTTTGTTATAGGCTGCATTTTAGTTGTAGATTGGCTTAGTTATCTTAAATTATTTAGAGTTCAATGCTGATGAACTAGAAAACCTTTTCAATTATCGTAATTTGCTACAAATCAGTGCTTAGCCCACTTTCTGATTCTTCTTCCAGAAGTTATGTGATATGAAGCAGTAAAAAGAACACAGAGTTTGGAATGAAAAAGACCTGTGTTCAAATTTTGAACCTGAGATTTTTAATGCATAAATTTGCTCAATCTCACATGTAAAATAGCTCTTCAATACATATTGTTTTACAAAGATTTATTTGTGAAAGAATGATATTTATAATAAACTTTTATTCACTTATTTGAGAGATAGAGAGAGAAACAGACAGACAAAAAAACGATGGAGAGGGGTATCTGCCATCTGCTGTTTTACTCACCCAAATGCCCACAGCCAGGTTGGGCTGGGTTGAAGCCAAGAGCCAGGAACTCCATTTGTGTTTCCCACATTGGAGGCAGAAACTCAGCTACTCAGATCATCAGCACTTGCCTCCCAGGTGTATTAGGAGGAAGCTCAAATGGAAGTGGAGGAAAGAATTGATCCCAAGCACTGCAATATGGGTACAGCAGGGGGGAGTGCAAGCTCACAGCACCTTATGATTTGTAATTGTTGCTAAACTGACTATGTATTAATCAATATAAGATAATTTATATAAATAGCAAATCCTAAAATGTCAATGACTTAATACAATAAAAACATAGTTCTTGTTTATGTCACAAATGTAACTCACTGGGTTGGGCAGGGGGATGGGTAATGAATCACCTATTGATTCTGCAATCCCTTACATCCGTCTCCACAGATCTGGGAGACACAGAAATAGAGAGTGCATAGGGTGAAGGTTTTAGTGGACCAAGTTTGGATTGTGTAAATCATGTCTTTTACATTCCCGTAGTGAACATTTTGTCACATGATCATACAGGCAAGTAGGTAATCTGGTGCCCACAAAAATGAAGAAACAATTTTGGTTGCTATTCAGCCAATCTTTACTCATTGATCTAAATGACATTACCCATTTAACCGACTTAAGTAATTTAAGATGATGGATCCAAGCAAGTTTTGCTTTTCTCAAATATTAGTATCTTAAAAAATGTAGTTGCCTATAATCATAATAATAGGTGATGACTGTAAGTTTCCATCCTTGTTATCCTTTATCTTTGTTTTCCTGTATGTAATGTGTTTCTGTCTGTGTTAAACATTTTATTTTCATAACTAGTTTTCAAGAGTTTGATTAGGATGATGTGCTTTGATATTACTTAATTCATTTTATCCTGTTTGGCATTTATTTATTTCTTAAGGTTTATTTAATTATTTGAAAATCAAAGTTACACAGAGAGAGCTCTTCCATCCACTGATTCACTCCCCAGATGCCACATGGGCCAGGGGTGGGCCAGGCTGAAGCCAGGAACAAGGAGTTTCATCTGGGTCTCTCACATGAGTGGCAGCGACCCAAACACTTGTGTCATCTTCTGCTGCTTTTCTCTGGCCATGAGCAGGGAATTGGATCAGAAGTGGAGCAGCCGGGACATGAACTGGTAGCCATATGAGATGCTGATGTCTCATGTGGCAACTTTATCTGCTATGCCACAAAGTTGCCTCAGTTTAGTAGTTACTGAGCTTCTTAGATTAGTAGATATATAGTTATTATTAAATCTGGACATTATTAGTCACTTGTTTTTACAAATAGTTTTTCTCTGTCCCTGTCCCCTCTGCTTACAGGACTGCAATTATATGTGGGTTAGATTGCTTAGTATTATTCTGTAGGTGACTGGTGCTGTGTTTTTCAAATTGTTTTCTTTCTCTTCATTTTGGATAGTTTCTATTACCATGTCTTCTAATTCACTTATCTTATTTCTGCAGTGTCTAAACTACTATTAATTTCATTAGAACTAATTTATCGTTTTAGATATTACACATTTTTTTGCCTCAGAATTGCATGTGGTTCTTTAAAGATAATTTCCATTTATTCCCTCATTATGTTTATGCTTTTCTTTGAATACATGATAATAGATATAATAACAATTTTAACATACTTGCCTTGGGGGCCAGCATTGTGGCATAGCAGGTAAATCTGCCACCAGCAACCCCAGCATCCTACATGGATGCTGGTTTGTGTCCCAGCTGTTCTACTTCTAATCCAGCTCCCTGCTAATCACTTGGGAAAAACAGAAGAAGATG
This sequence comes from Sylvilagus floridanus, assembly GCA_949820135.1. Lineage (NCBI taxonomy): Eukaryota > Metazoa > Chordata > Mammalia > Lagomorpha > Leporidae > Sylvilagus > Sylvilagus floridanus. The sequence continues at coordinate 23,984,709 of OX463246.1, read as the reverse complement.
GTCCAAATATTTGAACCCAACAACCCAAGTTGGAAACCTGGATGATGTTCCTGGCTCCTGGCTTTGGTGTGGCCCAACATTGACCATTGCAGCCATCTGGGCGGTAAATCAGTGAATGCAAAATCTATCTCTTTGTTGCTCCCTCTCTCTGTATAACTCTGACTTTAAATAAATAAATAAATAGATAAATAAATAAATAAATAATTTGTTAAAAAACTAAAAAATAAAAAAACATTCATATTTGCCTTCAAATCTTACTGTCTATGTTGTTTAACTATTTCTATTGAATGGATTTTCTCTTGCATATGGGTCACATTTCCTGATTTGTAAATATCTAGTAATTTTTTATTGGATGCTGGACATTTTGAAGTTTACATTGTTGAATGTCTAGATTTTGTTGTCTTTCTTTAAAGAAAGTTGGATTTTTTGTAAGCAGTTAATTTAATTACAGTTCAATTTTATTCAATCATGGTTTGTTTATAAACTTTGCTTGAAGGTACCTAGAGTTACTTTTGTTCTACCATAATTTAGTCCCATCACTAAGGAAATGACCTTCTGGATGTCTGCTGAATGTCCCAAAGACTCTCTATTAAAGCACATTGGAACATCTCCAAGTCCTGAGTGGAGTTCCAGTTGCCTTTTCTCAACTTTTGTAAATTTCTTGCTTCTTCTGGGTATCTCTTCCTACTTTGGGATTCTGCCATATATGTTTCAGTTGTCTCAGTCTCTGAACTTTGATTTTTAGCTTTTTGACTTAGCACTTTTCTTGCAATCTTCCTTTCATCTCTAAAACTCAGGATATCCTTCTAAAAAGAAATCTAAACAATTACAAAGCTAAGCTCATTTGTTTCCCTTTACTTAGGAATCATATTTATATGTTATCTGTAGGTTATTGTCTGAAAATTCTTTAATATATATTTGATTAGTTTTCTGTGGTGGGAAGGTATTTAAGTTCATGTTATTACATCATGAACAGAAGTGACCATATCAATCTAATTACTTTTATGCCCATTATCTGAGACATATTTTTTGTCTCTAAGGTCAGCCAGTCATTGTTTTATTTTCCGTTCTCTGGTCCAGAATCTTCCAAACAAAAATACTATGTGTGGTGCCTGGGAAAGTAGAGGAGGACAATCCAAGTGTTTGGGTCCCTGCACCCATGTGGGAGACTCAGAACAAGCTCCTGGCCCTGGCTTTGGAAAGACCCAGCTCCAGCCATTGTGGCCACTTGGGGAGTAAACCAAAGGATAGAAGAGCTCTTTCTATGTCTTTTCCTCTCTCTCTGTAATTCTGTCTTTCAAATAATGTAAACAAATCTGAAAAAAGGACTCCATGTGAAGGATTAGCCCTTTTAAATGATTCTCTCCTTTAAATTTCCTCTTCAACAGATGCTTAATGTTCATATATTCTCCCATTTAATCTCTAGCTTTTTTCCTTCTTCTATTTTCTGAACACAAGATAAAATCTTAAGGAATCAAGACCTAAACTTAAAAACACAATAATTATTAAATTGAGACAAAGTTCTTATTGCTGCTGTGGTTAAAAGGAATGATAAATGCATACAATTTCAATTTTGGAAGAGGAAATTTGGCTCAAACACCAATTCCAGTAGTGATTATTGTGGTCAATCAGTGTTGATTCATTTTGAATCCATCATTGATATAACCAGATTAGATCTGTGGGTGCTTTTCTCCCTACCTGATGCTTTTGGATACCCCTACAGTACTTGTTTTATAATATATTTCCTTCTTGAAAATATTATACTAAAGGAACCAGATTATTGATATTTTTTAGTTAACATCTTCCACTGTTTCCCAGGTGAATGAGCAAGGAGCTGGATCAGAAGTGGAGCAGCTGGAACTTGAACCAGAGCCCATATGGGATGCTGGCACTGCTGTACCCACAATGCACAGTGCTGCCCCAAAAGTGACTTTTAAAGTTATAGCTGACTTAGGTAATCAAAGTTAAGCTGAGAGGTGAATGGCAAGAAGTCAGATGTAAGGAGTTAGATGGAAGAAACAGCAAAGGCCATAACGCGATTGTGTTCCAGGGATGACCACAACCCCTTTTCTCAAGCAAAAAGATGAGACACGAAGTTAGTGAGTGGATGGGGCAGGGTGCGATATGCTGCATTGTGGGGCAGCAGGTTAAGCTGCAGCTTCCGGCATCAGCATCCCATGTCACACTGCTGATACCAGCCCCGGTGCCTGACTTCCCATCCAGCTTTCTGTTAATGCACCTGGGAAGGCAGCATGTGCTGGCCAATTGTTTGAACTCCTGCCACTGGCACAGTAGAGCAGGATGAGCTCCTGGCTCCTGGCTTCAGCCTGGACCAGTCTTGGCCATGGTGGTCATTTGGGAGGTGAAACTGTGAATGGAAGATCTCCCTCCTTCTCTCTCTGACACTCTGCCTTTTTTCAAATAAATAAATAAATCTTTTTAAAAAATAGAAACCAGGAATCAGATGACACAAGGCTTTGTAACCTATCTCCCAAAACACTCTCCTGGACAATTGCACATTTTAGCAAACACGGTTTTTTTTAGAACATATCCATGAGAATGCTTTAATTTTTCCATATGCAGTTTATAGATAACCATTTTTCTGCTTATGGCTGCATTTTTGGAGGCTGTTAATCTACATCCAATTTTGAATGTCTGGAAACTGTGACCTGATGAACTCATTTATATACCTTTCCCAGTCACTTTTTGGCTCATTTGCACCTGCCAAAAGAGGGTGATAACTGGACAGCTGTGCACCTTATTGATACATATTATCTTAATTACCTTTCACACTGGGTTGAAAGGTTTGTGATAAGTGACACTGGTTCTTTAGCCTATCATCAGAGTTCGGCTCTTGTACTTTAATGAGTACATAGCGGGCTAGTTTCTATGCATATTATACATGCTCATTTGCAGTCTTAAGTTTCTCAAGGATTGGGGCACTGATGCTCTGACTACCCTCAGGATCACTGCCATCACAGCAAGTGTTAAGATGCTGATTATGTTGCAGCTGATGAAGAAAGCAGAGGAGGTCAAAATCCCCCGTGTAATACCAGCTGTAAATGCGTCTATATTAAGAAAGTGTTTCTTTTCCAGAACAACCTCGAATGGAAAAACATGGAGCATATTTTTGTGCCCATCTGTTTGTGGCAAAGCTTAGAAAATATTGTTGAGTGATTTGAGGACTAGTTTCTGGGTCTCTTCCACATTCTTTCAAGTATTTCATAATTTGGCAGCCATGGAGAACACTTTGAATGCAATTGGCTTAAAGAGCTAACTTATATTGGCTCTAGAATATTGAAATGCCATTCCAAAGAGCGACATTCTATTCCTGCATGCATATTTCATAACCCCCGCAGTTAATGCAAAGAAACAAACTCCCCACGCAGACCCATCTGAGCTATTTGCGTCATCACGCTCTGAATCTGTGATCATTTTTCTTCCTCTCAGCTGACAAATCAGCTAAATTGGTATTGATGATGGCAACAATTGGGGAGGTTAAGTGAAATTAGAATATTTGAAAGGAATTCTACCTTCTATATAAAGCCTACCGCATGGTTCTCAAAAAAACTTCACTCTATCAACATCTCGCAAAATTGGATAGGGATTCTAAAAACTGTATCTCCCATTTTCAACCACCAGAAGGTAAATATTGCCTCAAGAGAAAGTGGTTAAAGTTTTATGGAGGCAATAATGTTACGAAGAGAAAGGGAGACAGTCCCCTCCTCAGTATTCCAGCACAAGAATAGAGGTGCAGTTTGCCTGTGTCACAATTCCTCATTTTTTTTTTTTTTTTTTTGACAGATAGAGTTAGACAGTGAGAGAGAGACAGAGAGAAATTTCTTCTTTCCGTTGGTTCACCCCTCAAATGGCTGCTACGGCCGGAACTACGCCAATTTGAAGCCAAGAGCCAGGTGCTTCTTCCTGGTCTCCCATGTGGGTACAAGCCCCCAAGCACTTGGGCCATCCTCCACTGCCTTCCCGGGCCACAGCAGAGAGCTGGACTGGAAGAGGAACAACTGGGACTAGAACCTGGTGCCCATATGGGTACCAGTGCCGCAGGCACAGGATTAACCAAGTGAGCCACGGCAGTGGCCCACAATTCCTCATTTGTAAAACTAACTTTACGGAATGAACAAAAAATGCTTTCCTGATGATGAGCTGTGAAGAATCCAAAACTGTCTTTGTGAGAATTTCTGTTTAATTTTTGAGATTGCCACCTATAGCTGTGATTTGGCAAGTGTTTCTTTTCCAAATGCTTCATCACCTTTCATAGTTATGAAAAGTGAATTTGAAGTAGATTTTATCTGTTATCTTTTTTGTAGTGTTAACAGTAATTTTACGTGACAGCAATTGGTTGAAGTCCTAGATATAAATCAATCCAAAAAAAGCAAAAAGCAGTGGGAAAAGATTTATTGATTTCCTTTTATGTCCCACACAGCAGGAACAAGAAAACATTCCTGCCCTCAAGTAGTTTATTCTGTATTGAGAGATTGGAGCAAACAGAAGGAAACCAAATCCACCTTATGTGTGTGTGTGTGTGTGTTTGTTGGGGGCACGCAGAGGGAACACGCAGCCAGAGGGAAGGCTTCCTGAAGCAAATAATGCCTAAGTTGAGATCTGAAGGTGACCCAGAAGGTTGGCCAGAGATAGTGGATGTTGAAAGGGTGCCTTGTGTCAGACACAAGCATAAGCAAAGCCTTGGGATTGAGAACACAGTCCATTTTGAGAACTGCAGTTCAGTCTGACTAAATCATTAATTTCATTTTATTGCAACATTGTCTTGTCAGTCTTATCCCATACACTAAATGGCTTAAATAACACGTTTATTTCTCTCTCTCTCTCTCTTTTTGACAGGCAGAATTAGACGGAGAGAGAGAGAGAGACAAAGAGAAAGGTCTTCCTTCCATTGGTTCACCCCCCAAATGGCAGCTTGGGCCAGGTGCTTCTCCTGGTCTCCCATGGGGTGCAGGGCCCAAGCACTTGGGCCATCCTCCACTGCCTTCCCAGGCCACAGCAGAGAGCTGGACCGGAAGAGGAGTAACTGGGACAGAATCTGGTGTGCCAACTGGGACTAGAACCTGGGGTGCTGGCGCCGCAGATGGAGGCTTAGCCTAGTGAGCCACGGTGCTGGCCAACACAGTTCCATTGGCTGAGAAGTTCCTCATCAAGGGGCCAGCAGATTTGCTTGTGGCTGGGGGCCCACTTCCTGGCTTGCAAATTTCTCTCATTCTCACCATATCCTCCCACAGTGGAAAGAGGAAGCTCTGGTATCTCCTCCTCCTCCTCTTTTTTTTTTTTTTTTTTTAAGATTTATTCATTTATTTGAAAGGCTGGGTTACAGAGAGGGAGGGTGGGAGGGAGCAAGAATGAGAAGGAGATCGAGAGGGAAAGAGAGAGAGAGAGAGAGAGAGAGAGAGAGAGAGAGATCTTCCATCCACTGGTTTATTCTGTAAATGGCTGGGCCAATCCAAAGCCAGGAGCCAGGAGCCAGGAGCCAGGAACTTTTTCCAGGTCTCTCACAAGGGTGCAGGGGCCCTAGGACTTGGGCCATCTTCCTCTGCTTTCCCAGGCCATAACAGAGAGCTGGATGGGAAGTGGAACAGCTGGGACTTGAACCGCCTCCCATATGGGATGCCAGCACTGCAGGTCTCAGCTTTACCTGCCATGTCACAGCGCCGGCCCCTATTTCCTCCTCTTACAGGCCCATAATTCCATTCAACATCTGTACCCTCATCCTAATTTAAAACTATTTTTATCTTCAAAAGGCTGCTCCTCTTGATACCAGCACATTGCGGGGTGCAGCTTTGCTACTGAAATTCAGACATGGTGAGAGCATAGACATTCAGTCTACAACAAATGGAATTTTCAAGAGAATCAAAATATAGCAAGTTATTAATTACTATTAAATTCTTCATTAATTGTTATCAACTTAACTGTAGTGTGTAGGACTTTACTTCTAATGCTCAATAAAACTCTTTGAATTGTTTCATTAGGACAATTTCCATGTCTAGTTCTTTCTAGAAATCTTGAAACTAGAATTAAAAAGTAAATTCTTCCTACCATGATTTTCCTAGTATATTATTTGATTAGTTTACAGCAAATTGTGCTTCATCTCTGGCTGAAAATAGTACACAGACACAGACTGGGACTATCTTATAGAACTAGTGCTCTGAGAGTGGATAGACTAGGGTTAGAAACAAATCACCTTTGACTGCTTCACTTAAAAAATAATTTTGAGAGAGAGAGAGAGAGAGAGAGAGAGAGAGAGAGAGAGAGAGAGAGAGAGGTTGAGCTCATATACACTGGTTCATTCCCCAAATGCCTGTAATGGCTATTGGGCTGGAGCCAGGAATTCAATCCAGGTCTCTCATGCAGGCAGCAGGAAACCAATTACTGAGCCATCGCTGCTGCATCCCAGAGTCTGCATTAGCAGTAAGCTGGAGTCAGGAGCAGGAGCTGAGTCGAATCCAGGTACTCCAATGTGGGATGTGGGCATCCTGACAGGTAGCAAACACCACGTAGACAGCCACCATTGCTTAACTACGTATTCGGAGAATAAAGATAATTATGCTCAGATACCTCCTTTCCGGTCTTTTTCTAAACTCAATTTCTTGACACGTGAGGGCAATAACACTGGTATTCTCCTTAGAGAGGCATGGAAGCATAGCCTAGATGCCTTTTTGTAAAATAACAAAGTTAGATATTGTATAAGTCACAGTCCAGGCAGGAGACAGAATCCACACAGTGATTTAAAGAGGAGAGTGTAATTTAAGAATTACCAATTTTAACAGGGGACTAATTAAGATGTCAAGAGAACCCTAGTGTCTATTCTGGGGCTGCAAATCAAGGAAGGAATAAACTTGGCCGTGTGGCCCTGTCTCAAGCCTGAGACTCAGACCTCCTTTGAGAAGGTGTGGTTGTAGACCACTAGGTGGAAGTGCAGTTTGTGAGGCTCCATGGCTGGAGCAGGCCAGAGTCTCCAGGCAGGTAGGAGGTACAGGGCAGGTGCACAGGGGAGTTCGAATGTTAGAATCAGCAGGTGTTTCAAACCCTGGAGTATGTGATGTCTGTGCCAAGAGGGCTCAAGGCAGTGGTCACAGGACTGGGATTGGAACTGGGAGTTCACTGTTGCTGCATGCTCTGTGCCAGGGGTAGGACCGGTGTTGAATGTCTCCATTCTCATTCCTCTGACTGCCACATAGTAGGGACAAGAAGAAACAAACAGGACTATATAAGAATCTGGAAGAGAGAGGCCTCTCTTTTCTCCTGTAATGGCCTTGCAGTCCTCTGTACTGGAAACAACTTAGCATTGTGATCCCTGCAAAGTAGACTTGCTTAAATGGATTAACTCCATAGCCACAGAGCAGATAATGAAGAATATATATGGATTCAAGCAACAATAAATTGATAACTGACACAGAAATAAATGGAAGATCAATCGGCAAAGGCAAATTGTAATCCTATTCTCTCCTGGGCTAAGGGAATTACAGAGATGTCTGCCTGTGACTGCTGTTCCTCTCATGTTGCACTCTGTAGTACTACATGCCTAGAATTTGATCTGGATGAATATTGTAGTGTTGAAAATTTCCATTGACTTTAGTCCTTATGTTTCTTCACTCTACTCTACACCCGCACAGGTGCACACACACAACTGCTCACACACATGTACACACACATGCACACAGACTTCACATGAATTCTGATCTCAGCTCTGCCAGTTATTAGACTCATAATTCTTCATGAGTTAATCTGCTTACTTGAAAGTAGCAATGATATATATTCTCACAATGTTGTAAGGATTAAAAATGTTTATAAAAATTAAGACACTACATTTTCACCAAACTCAAATTCATGGTCAATTCTGACTTGAGAACCATTGTTCAACAGTGTAAAAAGGATAAGGATTAGAGCTGATTTTATCTTCATATCCTTAGAGGAAACTCACAGAAAATCCTAATGGTGGTAGTTCTAAAGATAGGAAAATATCTACAGTTTGCAATTAAATTGATTAATGTTTTATGAAATGATTAAATGACATCTTTTTTTTAAAAAAAGATTTATTTACTTTATTTGAAAGGCAAAGTTACAGAGAAAAAGAGAGGCAGAGACAGAGAAAGACACCTTCATCTGCTGGCCAGAGGCAGGCAGATCCGAAGCAAGGAGCCATGAGCTTCTTCCAGGTCTCACACACCGGTGCAGGGGCCCAAGCATGTGGACTGTTTTCTGTTGCTTTCCCGAGCACGTACGCAGGGAGTCAGAACAGAAGTGGAGGGTCCAGGACTCAAACCAGCACCCATATGGGATGCCTGTGCCGCAAGTGGCGGCTTTACCTGCTAAGCCACCTCCACAAACTCAACTCTCTAAAGTTGTGCTGGCCTCCACAAACTCAACTTTCTAAAGGTCTCAGACATCCATGAGAAGATAAAAATGATTAATTACTGCTCTTTTACCTGAATGTTTGGAAGTTAGAATGGTAGAGTTGATTAGTCAATTGATGCGGTTATTTTAACAAGGTCTCTCCCTTCTGATCAGTAATTATCTCTCTCATTCAATATAATTCCAGATTAAATTCTCTCTCTCTCACTCTTCTCTCTCTCTCTCTCTCTCTCTATTTCTCTCTCTCCAATCAATAGAAAATATTCATGATTGAAATGTGAATAATGCTGATTAACTTCAAACTCTTCTATTCTTTTATGCCTCAGAGGCATAAGGAAACTGTAAAACCTGATTGCTTCTTTCAGGGGTAGGTTTGATGAAGAGTGAAAAGTCATAGAGAAATTGGTAGGGCAAGGTATTAAATGCTAACTAGGGAAAGTTAAAAAGGCCTGCTGCTTCAGGTTTCTTTTTTGGGTCCCTATGTCTTCAGAGACATAGACATTGCTGGGTACGGGGAGGCCACCCCTCCCTTTGGGGAAGAACAGGATATCCCTCCTTAGTTTTATGATTTGCTTTGGGGCAGGAGGGCAGGTGGAAGATCAGTGAGATATTTCTATGACCGATGCTATTTCTCAAATTCCTTCAACTGAGAATATTCAATGTAACCTGGTGTCATACTTTAAGATCCGCTGTGGCCCAGGAAGGCAGTGGAGGATGGCCCAAGTCCTTGGGCCCTGCACCCGCATGGGAGTCCAGGAGGAAGTACCTGGCTACTGGCTTTGGATCGGTGCAGCAAGCCAGCTGGAGTGGCCATTTGGGCGGTGAACCAATGGAAGGAAGACCTTTCTCTCTGTCTCTGTCTCTCTCTCTCTAACTCTGCCTGTCAAAAAAAAAAAGATGGCATGTCCAGTATCCCATTGAACATACCTGCATTTTAGCATATAATAGTTTGTTCTCTTTTTTTCTTTTTCTTTTTTTTTATGGGGATAATAATAATAGCATTAAGGTAAATGATATATGGTTGATTATGGTAATATCAATGCATTTAAATCCTTTATTTGTTTGAAGTATTCAGTGCTTTCCTTTTTCACCTTATCATATTTAGAATTGCTTTCCACATATCAGTAATTATAGCTAAGGTTTATTTATGGTTTACCATATACTAGGCTTTGTTCTTGGTGTTTTATGTGTGCTAACTTATTTGATTCTTATAATAATGCAAAAAAGTAAGAATTCATTCATAATGAAGAAATTATTAAATTCACTAATACATTTCATAATTACCATTCACTAATGAAGAAATTGAGGCACTAAAAAGTTAACCCATCAAGGTCATTTGACCACTGGGTAGAAAACATATCACTAGAATACTAGCAGTCTAGCTCCACTGTTCAAGTTTTTACCCATTACCCTCTACTGACATTTGGGACACTTCCCCGTTCTCAAGTACAACAAATGACTGAACATGGAATACCCACCAGCTGCCATTTTCCAGTGGCCATTGTATGTCAGGCACTTGACAGGATGCATTGCTTAACTACAGGGGGCACAATTCCACAGAATTCTCTTTGATTTTATATTCTCTGGAGTTATTTTGAAGTGGATACTCTGAGAGGCCTGCCCAATAACTCAAAGAAAGTGAGGTTTAGGTAGGTAATTTGCCCGAAATTATATACAGTGCTTGTAAATGGTAGAATTGGGATTTACACATGAATCTACTTGACGTCTTTCAGGCTTAACATCCCTAATAAAGAGAAAGATGTATCTTAGCTTCTAGATGGTTATAGAAAAAGATGTATCTTAGCTTCTAGATGGTTATAGAAGGAAAAAAAAAGCTTGCCTTCTCTTGTTTTGGGAGGAGCTGATAGTTTCTGTAAATACTTCTTTTCACATCCTCTTTACTCCTCAAACTTGTTTTCTCTTTTCCTGTTGTATACTGCAGTCATCAGAGAAGGAATATTAGGGGCTCAATCAGATAAGTGTTCAGCTCGAGATATGGATTCTGAGGTGCCAGTATTGAAGTGGAGCTGGTTAACCTACTGCTTGTGACAACTGCATCCCATATGGCAATGCTGGTTTTAGTCCTGGCTATTTTGCTTCTGATCCAGCTCCCTGCTAATGTGCCTGGGAAAGCAGTGAAAGATGGCTCAAGTACTTGGTCTCCCACTGCCCACATGGGAGACCAGAATGGAATTCTGGGCTCCTGGCTTTGACTTGACCATTGAAGCTGTATGGGGAGTGAACCAGCAGGTAGAAAGTCTCTGTCTCTGTCTCTCCCTCTTTCTTTGTCACTCTGCCTTTAAAATAAATAAAAAATAAACCCCCAAAAGATACAGATACTGACTGACTCGGTTAATTTACTTTTCAGACCATATTCATGAAGAACATGCAAGAAGACTAATGACAAACTTTACTAACAAGTTGTCTTTTAGTCTATTGCTGTGGCGTTCTTACCCTATTTGAGGTCAGTTTTTGTTTGAGTAGCATTTGAGTGATTCATAATTCTGGAAATCGAAGGAGATTTGACAAGTGCCTGAGCAGTCTTTTTAGCTTTCCTTGCAACCTTTGAAAGGGATTATTGTTCTGAGGAAAAAATGAGCAGATGGTGCCTCAAGCATTGGCCAAATGTCTGTAACAATGCTATCACTTGCCTCTGTGTCATCGTCTGGAGCATCTGTCAGGAGGAAGAGCTATGCCTCTGTGCTTCTCCCTTCCACAGTTAATCACACCTCTCCTCCCTTTTCCACTGTTCAGCATGTTGTCTTTTCGAGAAGCTGGTGCCAGGGGATTTCAGTGACTCTCTGACATACTTCAGAAAAGATGCTACAACAATAGCATTATTGGGAGTCCAGTGAGACAGAAAGAGACTTTGCCAGGAGAGAGGTTGGCATTTGTTTAGCTATTTTTGACAAGCAGACTATACAGAGTCAGTCACTTAATCTCAAGTGAATCATGATCTATGATGACATCTCAAGAAAGAAAAAAAATAATGTAATATGCGATGGACCCTCCACAACCTCCTTCCCCTCCATCATTCTGACTTATTTCCAGCCATGCTATATTCAAATGTGTACGTGGTGAAAAACATCAACCATTAATCTTTGTGGTAATAATTTGTCATTATTATCTGATAAAATGCCTGTGTCAGAGATCACATGTCCAAATACAACATTATGTATAATATTGTCTTTGTGAATGTATTGTAGTTCCTCATGATAGGGGCTAACTTAAGCCAAAATTTAATATTTTGGGTTCTTGCATTTTCCTTAGATAAGAATTCTAAGCAGAGGCTCAAACACAGCCTGCAACATGGTAACTCTTAGAGTTTATTTAGAGAGTGAGAGGAAAACACAGGAATGTGAAGGGAGAGTGGGCCAAGAAGGCTAAACGGGGAATTTCATACCAGCTGTTTCCAGGGAGCAGGCCAGAGGCTGCAAGTGAGAGAGCACAGGCAAGAGGGCAGGCCAGAGAAGAGAAGGGCGGGCCCAGTGTGCTCCAGGCCTCTTATTCACTTCCAGAAGGGGAGGGGTTACATAGTCTGATTGACAGCTGAGTAGATACAGGTGAGATTACCTGTGGCAAGAGGGGTGTGGTCTCCAGATCATGGACCTAGGTTTATCTCCCCAGTTAGTCCCATATCACTCAGAGAAACAGAATCGATACCAAGAGAGAAATATCTCCCCACATACTCTTCTAGTTCTATTTCTCTGGAGCATAATGCATGCTACTAATACATTGCTACACTTTATATGTAATACAACTGCCTTTTTGTGGTCTGGCTGAAAGGCCTGTGAGAGCATTTCAGGCATGGAAAGCTGAGACTCTGTGGCAAAAAATATCCTACACAAAGGATCTCTGTGAGTGAGACCCCAGTGAAAAGAAGGGGCCATCAAAGAAGAATGTACTTTTCTCTGAAGGGAGGAGAGAACTTCCACTTTGCTGATGGCCTTGTCCAAATATTGATGGAGTCTGTGGTCATAAAAGGCTTCCATAGCCTTGGCAGCTCATGGCAAGAGCATCGAGTGATCACTGACATCATAAATAAGTGTGTTAATTGTTAAATGAACAACAGAAGTCACTGTGCACTTACTCCCCATGTAGGATCTCTGTCCTTAGTGAGTTGTACTATGAGAATTAACTGCAAAACTTGTTCTCAAACTGTACTTTATATGTTGTGTGTGTGTGTGAAAACTGTTGAAATCTTTATTTAGCATAGAGTCTGTCATCTGTATATAAAGTAAAAATGAACCATAATGAAGAATGGGATGAGAGAGGGAGTAGGAGGTGGGATGGGAGTAGGGGTGGGAGGGCGGGTTTAGGGGAAAGAACCACTATATTCCTAAAGTTTTATCTATGAAAAATGCATTCATTAAATAAAAGCTTTTTAAAAACATATATGGCCTCCCACGGGTGTGAAACTCAGACATTCCATGATCTGCCATCTGCATGAACCAAGAGAGCCAGCAGTGAAATTCAGCGCTTATCTGAAGGCCTGAGAACCAGGGGACCGGCCCATGGTGTAAGTTTCAGAGTAATATGAAGGGCTGAAAACCAGGGGCACTGTGTCCAAGGGAAACGACTGGGTGTTCCAGTGCACATAGGGCTGATCTGTCCTTCCTCCACCTTTTTGTTCTCTTTGGGTCCTCAGTGGATCAGAAGATGTGCAGGCACATTGGTAAGGGTGATTTCTTTACTCAGTGTACTGATTCCAGTGCTAACCTCTTTCAGAAACACCCTCTTAGACATACCCAGAAAATACATTTTATGCAGTAACTGGGCGCCCCTTAGCTCAGTCAAATTTATACAGACAATTGACCTCTACAATCAGTTAAGGCAGAATCACAAATACTCATGGCTATGCTTCTTCACAGAAGAAAGAACTGGAGCCAGGCACCAAGCAGGAGGAATCACTGTCATAATAAAGAAACCACTGGTCACAACCGCTTACTAGTTTGTTCAAGGCTAATATTAGATGCAAAGACCTTTCAAGGGTAGACTGAGGAAGACCCATTCAACATGTACAAACCACATTGTGTGTCCTGGGATAGGCCTCCAACAATTCCTCTGAGTCTCTGACCCAATCTTAGTGTCCACACACTCTTTAGCTGAAGTCATTTTATTTACAAATATTTCTTCTTAGTATCAGTCCTGCCCAACTGAGGTGATATATGGGTTAAACCAAGCCGCTGGATTCTCTGTCCTGCTCAGAATTAGAAACTCATGTGTGGCATAGGCGATAGGGCAAGGCAGAGGACTTAGTTTTATTTTCCCTCTAATTTCCTTTGCCAAATCCCATCTATTGTTCTTTGTTTTATTTGAGATAAATTTTATTTTTTTAGCTGACTTGAATATGGGTAATAAATTTATGGAAACAAGGAAAAAAGGACAATCCATGGAGAAGCTAGCCTTGCAGGGTAAATGGACCCAACTCCTGTTCCTCTGTTCTTCACAGAGACTTTCATCATGCTATGAAATTGCATCTTCCCTCTCATGAATCGTGAAGACACTACATTTCTCTCAACATCAATGTCGATGGAATTACAGGTGCAGAAAAAGAACCAGCAATTTGGATCAATCTCAGGCACGACAGTATCAAAAGACCACTGACCTCTTCCTCAGTGGAATTACTGAAAATTACTTAAAAAGCAAATATCTAAAGCTTCTGGAGATGACCTTAAGAGTATTTTGCAAATTAAGAAACATCTATTCAAGGAAATCTATGAAAGTTTGTTAAGAAAATTGATAGTGTGTGATATTTGAATCAAGACTCCTGCCCCCTGCTCCCCTCCCAGGTCAAGTTGAAGACTCCACTCCAGACTATTGCAGTCCAAAATACACTGCTCTCCTTTGCACCAGTCCCTGGTCAGAAGGTATTGTTACCTGTTAGTATTTCTCATTGGCCCCAGCTACCTGATGTTGAAGCCAACTTCCAGGTGGTTGGTGATAGAAGTGAGACTCCCTTCCTAGGCCTACTGCCTACCTATGGACTGGCGGCTTTCCTACGGTTGGGGTGCAGTTAATACCCATGTTCTGAGTGCACTTGGCCCAGATGGTGAAGCAGTGGTTTCCTGCTGAGAGGCCAGCTGAATGATCTCTGGCGGCTGCTGCATCATCTTTTCCCTTGCAAATGAATGCTCCCCTGGAGCAGGTGGTCCAGCGTTGCCTCCATCCTTAGATCCAGAGCCTTTGCTCAGAGCATTTATCAGGGGGAAGAAATCAGGACACACGAAAACAAAAAAGCGAAATCACCTTCGAGAAGCCGTAATAAAGAACAGCCCTTGTCTAGACTGTTGAGGAACACTTCTGTTTTTTTATTCCACTCCTTCTTTCCTTCTGTTTCTTTTCTTTCCCAGATCAAACAGGAGAGGGAGAAGAAAGAAGATAAGGAGAGTGGGTGGGAGGGTGGGTGCGATGGGAAGAATTACTATGTTCCTAATGTTGTATTTATGAGATATATACAAAGAAAAAGATATTCTGATCTCTTTCCAAAGGAATGGACTTCATTTGCACCAGACTGGGATGGAGGTCAAGACTAAGAGGATTCTCAGGAACACTGGAGTTTACTGTGAAATGCAGTTGATATTGCTTAGTCTTTGAGCTGGGATGTTTGCAGGAAAAACTGAGTAAGGAAATTATGAGGAGCCCTCCTGGGGTCAGAAGAAATATCAAACACTACCCTCAGAATCTGTTTTTTTTCAAACAACAACAGGTTTTTTTTTTTTTTTTTGATTATGGCAATTTATGCCTCAGAACAGTCTTGAACATAATACAGGAGTCAGCTGGTGATTGATGGATTTTAATAGCTGAGTTATCAGGATCTCCAAATATAAAAATGCCCATTTTTATCAGACAGAAGATTATGACTAATGTGGTACTCTAGGCCTTCTTCTCAAGATTAGAGCCAATGGAAAGACAGAATACTCTAATTAGAAGCTGATTAGATTGACTCATAGGTAACCCAAGTATTCTTTTACTTTACAATTATGATCCTACTTCATAATCCAATCATTGTATATTCTTCTATGAAGCTGAAGACTAATTTTGTTACAATTCACAAGGCCAAATTCACTCCAAAATATGTTCATATTTTGTCACTTGTTTAAACTTTTCTACTAACTACTGATTTGGTTACCTCATATGTCCAAAACTCTGAATCTTCTCTTTACATGAATTATATGTTAGATTTTATTGTATATATCTCATTTTATTTGAAAAATCAATTTATTTGAAAAGCAGAGAGAGAGAGAGAGAGAGAGAGAGAGAGAAAGTGCCAATCCACTGGTTTACTTATGAAATTCTCACAACAGCCTGCCCTGGATCAGGTTGAAGTCATGAGCTGAGAACTAAATCAACTTCTCCCACATGGGCAGTGGAAACCCAACTGCATGAGCCATTCCTGCTGCCTCCCAGGATCTGCATCTGCAGGAAGCTGGAATCAGATTGGAGCAGAGACCTGAGTCTAGGGACTCCAGTACAGATATCTGTATCCTAAGTAATATCTTAATTGCTAAAGTGCCCACCTTGTACATATTTTTAAAAATGACAGTAAGACATTGGTTTTCTAGATATAATGGATGTCATCCCTATAGAAACCCCAAGCCAAACTACTCCAATTGAAATACACATGTAGATTCTAAAAAATATATTTAAAGGTGAGATTCATTTTAGTTATAGATATTGAACTATAATATAATTAGAATTAGATTTATTATTATATGATTTCCAAGTTGAGAAACTTTGATCTGACTTTAAAAATCTTACTTTAAATACACATACACACACACACATACACATATAACTCAGAATGCTCCTATGTCCAATAAAATACTTTTGTGATTTTTCATATTTGATAGTAAAATATTTTCTCAAACATATGAATGAAAGTATCCAATTCTGCCATGACATTTTCATATGGATCTCTGTGTGGAGAAAAGTTTTTATTTATCTTGGATAAATGTTAAAGAGTGGAATTTCTTGACTTCAAGAATCAACCCAATAAATATTAAGCAAGAGATTTAAATAGACATTTCAACTTAGAAGATTCAAAACAGACAAACGAGCACACGCAAAAATGTTTGACATCCTTAGTCATACAGAAATGCAAATTTAAACTACAACGATATACTAGTCCGCAGGTACTAAAAAGACTAAAATCAAAGAGTAGCAAAATGCCAAAAGAATGTGAAGTAGCTTGAACTCTCTTGTGTTGTTGGTGGGTTTACAAAATGCTACAGCTGCTTTGAAGAGTAGCTTGGCACAGGCTCACAAGCTAGTTTCCTACAGCTAGCTTAAGTAAATGGCTCCACCTAGTGATTATATGGAAGAAAGTGCTTAAAACATGATATTCACACTTGAATCAGAAAAATTGCAGAGGGTCAACTTTATCTTACTTTTTATTCTTACTGTGATCAAGCTAAGACGATTCGAAATAATAATCAAATGTATAAAACAAACTCTTTCAACATGCATTTTGTTTTTTGTTTTTGTTTTTTGACAGGCAGAGTGGACAGTGAGAGAGAGAGAGAGAAAAGTCTTCCTTTACCATTGGTTCACCCTTCAATGGCTGCTGTGGCCGGTGCACCATGCTGATCCGAAGGCAGGAGCCAGGTGCTTCTCCTGGTCTCTCATGTGGGTGCAGGGCCCAAGCACTTGGGCCATCCTCCACTGCACTCCCGGACCATAGCAGAGAGCTGGCCTGGAAGAGGAGCAACCGGGACAGAATCAGGTGCCCCGACAAGGACTAGAACCCCGGGGTGCCTGCGCCGCAGGCAGACGATTAGCCTATTGAGCCGCAGCGCTGGCCTAACATGCATTTTCTTAATAAGCGACAGAGTCAGGGAGAAATCCCTGACACTGGATAATGAAAACGTAGTTTTCTCAAAGGCAAAGCAGAAAGTTGGGCTAGAATACTGAGGAAGCAAGAAATCGCTAAGCTTCTAAAGTGAAGAACAGGATTTTTCATCTTGTACATTAGCAGCAGTACTTGTGTTAAGAATGATTATGGGGAGATGACTATGCAACTATCTGGAATTACAACACTTCTATTAACTAATGTGCCAGACACAATACTAGGCCTAACTGATACAAAAATGAATATAGTTTCAATCTTCTAGGAGTTCACATATATGAGGGTATTTCAACACTTGATCTTAACCAAAAGGCCGAGAAGTGATTGAGGGTACTTCAAAACAAGTTGATTGGGGCCTGTGCCGTGGCTCACTTGGTTGATCCTCCACCTGGCATTCCATATGGGCACCGGATTCTGTCCCGGTTGCTCCTCTTCCAGTCTAGCTCTCTGCTGTAGCCTGGAAAGGCAGTGGAGGATGGCCCAAGTGTTTGGGTCCCTGCACCAGCACGGGAGTCCAGGAAGAAGCACCTGGCTCCTGGCTTCGGATCGGCGCAGCTCCGGCCACTGCAGCCATTTGGGGAGTGAACCAATGGAAGGAGAGAAAACCTTTCTCTCTGTCTCTCTCTCTCTCACTGTCTAGAACTCTACCTGTCAAGTAAGAAAAAAAAAAGTTGGTTTTGGTGAAAAAGATTGTAATCTTTGCATATAGGGGTCTTCAAAAAGTTCATGAAAAAATATGTTGTGAAAAATTTATGTATGGGTTTCAAGTTTCTTTCACACCAAAATAAACTTTATATTTCAGTTCATTTTCTAAAAAATGTTTGAAGTACCCTCATATTTTCAAATTGATAACAGGATATAAAAATAAAAGCAACAAGTAAACACAAGCACACAAGTTAAAATTTCGTTCTACAAATAGTGGTTTAATTGGAGATACCTTAATTCTCAGTTTCATTTATTTCACATGAAATTTGTATCAGATGTCAAACATACAATCACATTAATGTCGTTAAAGAGGCTTAAATATGGAAGAGGAATACACATCTCCTTCATACAATTATAAAAAGGATTCTCCAATTAACTTAAAATCCCATAATTACAAGTAATTTAGTGGAAACGCTTTCAGTACTGTAGTATACAAAGCACTAAGAAACTAAATGCAATTTGTATTAAAAAACTATATTTTTTAAAAATTATAAAATTAGATTTTAAGACTTTAAGTTATTTTAAACCAGCAATGTTAAGAATTGGAAATATAATTTATCTGAATGTACTTCTTTAATTCATTTGGTGAAAATCCCTCCCACCCTATCAATATTTAATGCTTTCATAAATGGACCAAAATGCTGAAGTCCACACATAAGCCAGAAAAATTGGAGTAGAAAAATGTCAGTTGGTTCATTTGGGTCCACACCATTATTTTCTCCCATACTGGTGTTATGAAAAGTCTATTTTAGACAGTGGCTGCATTTACAAAGAATTTTAAATTCTGTATTCTGAACAGAACATTAAAAAAATCCAGTGGATTTTATAAATTGAATAAATGAGTTTCCAGGAAAACCAGGGTGTGTAATTCTCTCCTGCGAATACTGGACTTCAGAGGCAGAATCATTCGTGTAAGACTTCGGAAACCAGTCTCAGCTCTGGGCATGCTCTTATTGCCCAGCTGTTGTGGTGTCATTGTAAGACACTGCAGATAGGAACTGTTTTTTTCCCTCGATTTAGAATGGTCATCCCACATGGTTGCAAAGCTTCATGTTTCTTGTGTTTCCTAGCAGCATGGGTCTCTAAAGAGTAGCAGCGGCCAAGATCATGATGTTATTCCCACTGTGCCTAGGAATATTCAAAGACTAAACTGTTTCTCGTTTTGCTTTTGTGTTGTTTTAAGTGTTGGACATATTGCCTATGCTTAATGTTACAGAACTATTTCAAGTACTTACAGGAAATTAAAACATCTAAGCTGTTTATTAATTCAGACAATGTTTCATTTCTAGAGTATAACAAATCATATAATAAATTCTCAGTTTTGATTCATTTCTTAAGACAGCCAAATAAAAAGATGCGATTCTAGGTTTTTTAGAGAATAATTTCTGCAGCCTACTAATGGAAGAACCTTTCCATGTACATTAAGCTTAGTTCACTATTCACTCCAGGTGACTTTAACCATAAACCTTTGCCCTCTTGTATATAATCAGTTGTGTTTGCTTTGTGGTTTGAATGCTGTACAAAAACAATAAATAGCTCCGAATGGTTGTAGACCTGCTTCCTGTCTGGCCACATGGACGCTCTCTACTCTCCAGAACTGTGGCTCGGTCAGGACTATGTCCTGTTTCAGCCCTTCTAATGGAAAGGGGTTTGTTTAAAGCATTTATGTTTTACAACTGTCTTCCCTCTCAGGAAGTCGGTGTCTATTTCACTAATTCAGCCTTGCACCATTCTGGTGATGTAAGAGGCAACGAAGCATTCTGCAACTTAGTGCTAAGGAAGCTGATGATGTTGAAGTTAAGCAGTTTTACAGAAGTTACTCAGAGTAACTGCTCTGTCTTATTTACACTCACCCAGATCCTGTTCTGTGCACTTCACATCTCCGGAGTCTGAGTTTTCTTTTCTTTTCTTTTCTTTTCTTTTCTTTTCTTTTCTTTTCTTTTCTTTTCTTTTCTTTTCTTTTCTTTTCTTTTCTTTTCTTTTCTTTTCTTTTCTTCTTTTTGACAGGCAGCGTGGACAGTGAGACAGAGAGACAGAGAGAAAGGTCTTCCTTTTTCATTGGTTCACCCTCTATGCTGCGGCCAGCGCACCACGCTGATCCGATGGCAGGAGCCAGGTGCTTCTCCTGGTCTCCCATGGGGTGCAGGGCCCAAGCACTTGGGCCATCCTCCACTGCACTCCCGGGCCACAGCAGAGGGCTGGCCTGGAAGAGGGGCAACCGGGACAGAATCTGGTGCCCCAACCGGGACTAGAACCCGGTGTGCTGGCGCTGCAAGGCGGAGGATTAGCCTGTGGAGCCACGGCACCGGCCCGGAGTCTGAGTTTCTATCTAAATTCTATAACCCAATAAGCAATTAAGACGCTGGTGCTGCAGTGATGGAGTTTCCTGCACTAGTTTGATAGTGCAGTGTTTGGGAGGTAATGAGCAGCTCCCTAAAGCATTATGTTTACAGGAATCTTGCTAAGCATGACTTTTCTTGTTATTTTTATCTGCATCTGCTGGTCATCCAACTTATCTGTATTTATTGGTTTGGTTTTGGTTTTTTTCTTCCAGGGGCAGAGGAAGGGCATCATATTAGACGGTTTGAGTCTAAATAAAATTTCTTAATTGTACAGATTTGCGCAATGGTGATAAGAATACCTACAGAAATTTATAACTGCTGACTCTTTGTGGTTGAAGCAAATAACTTGAACTCCAGTATCTGGCAGAGAGACAGTAAGTGCTCTGTTGGGATATATATATATAAAAAAAAATAGAATTCAGTGGGTAGATCTATTTCTTGTTCTCTGGAAGAGGGTGTTTCAAAGCTAGAAAAAGAAGATAGAAGAGACCCTATGAAGTCATTTCTCCAGTCTTTCTTAAGACTTTCTTTGAGGAAGGAAAGACTGAAAACTAACCCCAATTTACAGATTAGATGGTCTTAATTTATTTCAGGTTTTTAAAAGTAAGTACTCAGATGCCAAGACATCTAAGATATTAAGGGATCTTGTTAGGAATGTCAGTCCCTTGTGATAGTTTCCAAAATCTCTACATTGAAGTGCTAAGACCATAGAGATAGTCAGAATAGACCAGGCGATATGGCTCACAGCTCTTTCTCAAGAATAAGCTTGGTGCAAACTATTTGGTGAACAATTTCTGGTAGACTTAACAGGCATACTCATTTTACAGGTGGCTCTTGGTCTAGTTACTGGAAATGTCTTTTAAAAATTTCCCATGTACAAAGAGTCGATTATAATGAACAGCAAAAAAGTTGATTATGTGTCAATGTTATGAAGTGTGACTGATTATATTACAGAACCTAAATGACTTTTGACTTTCCCCCTCACTTGATGGAATGCATCTCAGTACAAATGGGATCCTGTTTGCTGGACCACGATGTCTTACAACAGTGTCCAGCAGGTGTCTGGGGGCAGCAACACTTGTAAGAAACTGACCTAAGAGCTTGGGTGAATAACTATTCAGATCTATGCAATTCTGATTTTTTTTTTGACTAAAATTGTCTAAAATTCAACCATACCATTAGGCCATTAGGAAATCTCTCTCACACACTCTCTGTTAAATGGATTAACTAGTAATAGGGTTTTTTTTTTTTAAGAGAGTAGTCAAATTGAGCCTTTTCATGACAGAGCGACAGGCAGAGAGAGAGAGAGAGAGAGAGAGAGAGAGAGATCTTCCATCTGCTGGTTCATTTTCCATATGGCTGCAACAGCTGGGACTGAGCCAGGCCAAAGCCAGGAGCCAGGAGCTTCTTTTGGGTCTCCCACATGGGTGCAGAGACCCAAGCACTCGCACAGTCTTTTGCTGCTTTTCCCAGGCCACTAGCAGGGAGCTGAGTCAGAAGTGGAGCAGCTGGGACCTGAACTGATGCCCATATGGGATGCAGGAGGAAAAGGCAGTGGCTTTACCTTCTATGTCACAGTGCTGGTCCCTCAAACTGAGTCTTCAGTGTAAGTGTATCCTCAGTTGTCAGAACTTTAATTCTGAAGAGTGCCACTGGATCAGATTACTTGGGGGAATCGACAATTCTTTTCCTTTATGTTATCTGCCATAAGCTGTTGCTCTTGTTCTCTACTTGAATTGTGAATGCCGGCTGTGCAGTTAGCAGCTATTGCGTGATTTCAGAGAGACTGCATCTCACACGGACTCCAACTTCTGGCTGGTGACCCCTATACCAAAAATACAGCGACAGGTGGGAAGCACAGAAATTTCAGATGCACCCAGATGAAATTCTCTGAGGTAGGTTTGAATTTCAGGGCTATTAACATACACATTTATTGTGGTTTTATTTTTGCTTTCTTGTGTGATTTTTCTTTTTTTCTAATTTGTGTTCCAGAATACTTAATGTAACTTTATCTATTTCCTTTACTCCAGTAAGTCAGGCCAAATACAGTAAGTGCTTCAAGTTAGTCTGTGAATCTCACTGGGATTTCCCAAGGCTCACCTTAGCCTCTGTGCTACAGACTAAGCTTTGCATAAAAACAAAACAAAAAAAACTGAAACAAAAAAATAGAAAAACATAAACAAAAACAGCTTCATTTCAGTTGGTTCTCTTGAAGACACAATTTGCTGTAAAATGAAAATTATCAAACTCAAGAGAACTTAGCAAAATCTCAAATAATCTTCTCAGTCCTACTGAGGAATAGTTGCCATTCCATGAACAGAATTTGCTCCCTTTTGCAGGAAGCAAGAGGCCAACAGAAGATCACTGAGGGATTTTAAAGAAGAAACATACTCATCTTTAAATTCCACAGTTTGCCAAAACAATTTGTTCTAAGGCAGGACTTAAATTGGCTCCAGGTGTAGCACCCAGACAATTTAGAAACACCACACAGTGACTGTTTAGCAAACATTCTTAATTATCTTGTTTTGAAAATAAGAGCTGGGCAGCCCCTGTTGGCCTGTTGTTTTCCTTGCCCAGGAGATGCACCCTGGCAGACTGAGAGCAGCTAATCAGGAGTTTTCTCAGCCCTTTGTCCTTTCTTCTGGGAGATAATTCACACCCTGCCT
Organism: Sylvilagus floridanus; assembly: GCA_949820135.1. Taxonomy (NCBI): domain Eukaryota; kingdom Metazoa; phylum Chordata; class Mammalia; order Lagomorpha; family Leporidae; genus Sylvilagus; species Sylvilagus floridanus. Next base: position 23,961,769 of record OX463246.1, on the reverse strand, counting down.
CTCCACAGGGCTGGCAGTGTGGTAAGGCCTTAGAAGAACTATCAGGTGGGGACTTGAGCCCATCAGCCTGGCTGAGAACATCTGTTCTGACCCGCAGAGCCGCAGAGACACAAGAAGCCATCAGCCTACCCTTTTCCTCTTTCCTCAGAGTGGGCACTGAGGAGCTTAAAACCCTTTTCCATCAACGACCAAGACCCTTGGTTTGCTCCTTCCCTTCTCTCAAGATAAGGTGGTTCTGTCTAACCTGGTTGAAGATTTTCACTGAGAAAAGACCTAGATAAAAGACTGGAAGTTGCATCAGAAAAGCTGAGCAGAGGAAGGAGGCTTTCAGGAATCCAGTCGCTGTCCCACATCACAAAGGTCTGTGAACAAGAAGGGAGGTGAAATCTCAAGGTGAAAAAATTGGAGTGAGGATTTGGTACAAAGCAAATAGTGAGAAAACAACTGGTTATTTCAAACAGGGCAAAAGGGGGCATGCTAGGGGTGAAATAAAAATAATAACAAAGTAGTTATGTTCATTGTTTTTTATAACAAATAACAAATAAAGTTATTTATAACAAGTGTGTGTATGTAATTATAATTCTCAATAGTAAGGTAATAGAATGTTTTACTAAAATTTATCCAAGATAATTACGCCAAAATATCCATAGCATATAGATTCTGGATGTGTGCAAAACAGTAAAAACAAAACAAAAATGGAATTTACTGATGAAACTTGGATAGAATGAATGAATTACTCCAGAATTTGGTCTATATCTATATCTATATCTATATCTATATCTATATCTATACCTATATCTACATCTCACATTTAAGATACACAGTTGTATGAGTCAGGAATCACTGATTTGTAAGGGATAAAAGCACAAAGCAACCTCGATAAGGAGAAGAAAACAACAGGATTCCTTGGCACACACTGCTGGGGGTGGGGAGATGTGTGTCAGGTGGAAGAGCGTTCAATGATGTTATCAGGATTCTGTCTCTGTCTCCATCTTTGTGTTGGCTTCATTCTGAAGATAGGCTCTTCCGTATGGCAGGGAGGAAGCCTGCTGTTAGCTCAACATTATATCCACTTGGTGATTGTAGTGGAAAAAGACCCAATATCTCTAGACCAGTCTCAGTGAAAATTACAATTATTGCTTAAGTCACGAGACTAGTTGTGAATCAATAGCTGTGCTTTGATTGGCTCAGGCTGGGTCATGTGACCATCCTTCAGTTGGCAAGGAGAGTTGGATCCCATGTGAAAGAGTCCAAATCAGTGCAGGTAAGAGAAAACAGTGCTATTACAATGTATTAGAGTCACAGTGTATGGTAATTTCCTTATGTGCGGCAAATTACTAGATTTCTTGAATTTTGACATAAAAGTCGCATTTCTAACAGAACTTCTGAAACTGGAGAGTAATAGATAGAGTGCCATAAAAATGTGTCCTAACTCCATGTCTCTCAGTTTTTCCTATTTCCCATAAACTATTCATATCAAATGTCCAGGGAAAAGAAACATTGAGTAAACCAACAAAAATTCCCAGCTGTAGTGATATTTTTAATTTTGGGGAGTGGAAAAGCTCATTTATGGGAAGTGAGTTTGAAAAGTCAAGTTTGAAACCACCGTCATGGCAAAAGAACATAGCAACAGTTTTTATAAATACAAGTAACCTGTACCGAAGGTAGAGCCCACTTATCAGAATGAATGCTCTTCACGTGCAGTCTGCTTCCTACATTCCAGCCAAGTGAGAAATCAAAGTTATCTGAGTGCAAGTAAATCTATTTTCAAGTCTTACAGGAAAACGGCGCTGTAAGAAAAGTGTGATAATTCTGTCGACTCTGACTTCAGTGGCAGAGAAGTAAAGTTCTTGTAACTGAAACTTAATGATTGTGACAGTGGTACGCTACAGCTACGTTCAGTGTCCTGCTCTGTAAGTCAGATGATAGCCAACAAGTGCACAAAATGAGTGTCATTCCTTAGAGAAGCAATCCTCCATCAAGATCTACTGGTGGTTAATTGAAAACAAATCAGTATTTGTTACTAAAGTAGTTAAAAACATGTTTACACTCTTCAGTGCTATTTGTATATATATAGATAGTTGGGGTGTTATAACCTTTGATTATGTAGTATTTAAGTCAATGAATTAAAAATTTTCAGAATCTGTCTTATAGCAAAGTCACATACTACAAATGGTGGTATTGCCACCCTCGGTAGCTTTGCTAATCCTCCACTATTGAATTAATGATCTCCAGCAGTGATATTCAGAAGTCAATAATAAATTCACACTTTGTGCAAACCTTACTGATCTTCAACTAAGAGATAGGGATGTTAGTGAGTGGGAGGCAAGTAAATATTCATCATGAAATGATAATCCAAGTGTTTTATGGTAAATTATTTTGGAAGTCTGGAAAGAACATGAGCTGTCCCACACCACCCTTAGAACAACCGATTCTAATTTGAAAATTAGTCTGAGAGTTAAAGGAAAGAAAGTGACCGAGAAGAAGGAAGTCTCCAGCTTGCTTCCCTTTTACCCTCCCAATTCCATGAAAACAAGCAAACAGAAACCGGGAGAAGGAAGGTGTGTTTGGCAGTTTTGACAACTACATAACCTCCTATTTTAAGCTTCTCATTTGACACAGGTAAAATAAAAAGTATCTGGAATTTCATGTTGATGATGAACACAAGACTTATCGATGTTTCTGGGGCCCGTGCTGTGGTGCAGTGGGTGAGGCCTGTATACCGTATGAGCGCCAACTGGAGTTTTGGTTGCTCCACTTCCAGTGCCGCTCCCAGTTAATGTGCCTGGGGAAGCAGAGAGAGATGGTCCAAGCACTTGGGCCCTTGCCACTCACAGGACAAGTCAAGATAGAATTCCAGTCTCCTGTGTTCAGCCTAGCCCAGGCACTGCCATTGTGGCCATTTGGGGGAGTTAATTAGTGGATAGAAGATAGCTCTCTCTCTCTCTCTCTCTCTCTCTCTGATAGTGGTTGTCAGTGGGCTATTTTTCATTATAACTTTTATTAAGTCTTTTAAGATTTATTTTTATTTTTATTTTTTTGACAGGCAGAGTGGACAGTGAGAGAGAGACAGAGAGAAAGGTCTTCCATTGCCGTTGGTTCACCCTCCAATGGCTGCCACGGTTGGCGCGCTGCGGCCAGCGCACCGCGCTGATCCGATGGCAGGAGCCAGGTGCTAGGTGCTTTTTCCTGGTCTCCCATGGGGTGCAGGGCCCAAGCACTTGGGCCATCCTCCACTGCACTCCTGGGCCACAGCAGAGGGCTGGCCTGGAAGAGGGGCAACCGGGACAGAATCCGGTGCCCCGACTGGGATTAGAACCTGGTGTGCCGGCGCCGCAAGGCGAAGGATTAGCCTGTTGAGCCACGGCGCCGGCCAAAGATTTATTTTTATTTATATGAAAGACAGAGTTCCAGAGAGAGGTAGATCCAGAGAGAGAGAGAGAGAGAGAGAGAGAGAGAAAGTCTTTCATCTACTGATTTACTCCGCTAATGACTCTAAAGACTGCAACAGCCAGTGATGAGCTGATCCAAAGCCAGGAGCCAGGAGCTTCTTCCAGGTCTCCCACGAGGGCGCAGGGACCCAAAGACTTGGGCCATCTTCCACTGCCTTCCCAGGCCACAGCATAGAGTTGGATCACAAGTGGAGCAGCTGGGACTTGAATCAGTGCTCATATATGATGCTAACATGGCAGGCCAGGGCTTTATTCTGCTGCACCACAGCATAGACCCCTTGTTAAGTCTTTAAGTAATAATTTAGTGATATTTATAAGGATCTATGTAGTTAGAGCTTGGGCCTTTCGTTTAGACCTAATTTGAATTCTAGGTGATTTTATGACTTCAGTAAACTAGGTAACACTCTGGCCAACTTTCCCTCTTCCTTGAAATAGGGATAATGGCCGGCGCTGCAGCTCAACAGGCTAATCCTCCGCCTTGCGGCACTGGCACATGGGGTTCTAGTCCCGGTTGGGGCACCGGATTCTGTCCCGGTTGCCCCTCTTCCAGGACAGCTCTCTGCTGTGGCCAGGGAGTGCAGTGGAGGATGGCCCAAGTGCTTGGGCCCTGCACCCCATGGGAGACCAGGAGAAGCACCTGGCTCCTGCCATCGGATCAGCGTGGTGTGCTGGCCGCAGCAGCCATTGGAGGGTGAACCAATGGAAAGGAAGACCTTTCTCTCTGTCTCTCTCACTGTCCACTCTGCCTATCAAAAAAAAAAAAAAAAAAAGAAAAGAAAAAGGAAATAGGGATAATGTTATGCATTCATTTAATAGAGGACCGAGCTAACGAAAGAGCATAGGAACAATACTCTCCACGATGCCTGCATCATGTGATAACTATTATTATTATTTAGTCAAATACACAACAGTATCAACAGAACTTACTAAAAGCTCCCATTTCTGGATTTCAAAAATGGAAAAAAAATATTTATCATGGTTTTTTGAGTAACTAGAATATATCAAACATTGGGCCAGTAGGCTTGTCTCAATTTCTCATTTCATCCTCTTTGTATGAAGCAGAACTTGTCTTTCCAGATTTATATATGAAAAACACTCAGGGAAAGAGAGATTAGCCATACAAACTAATTATATCTTTTTGAAAACTTTTAGTGATGTTAGGTAGAAATTGTTTTAATAATGAAGGAATTCTCAAAGATTTAATTCATCTTAGCATATTAAGTGGAGGATATTCTTATGTCTCATAAGTTATATTTATGTCTAAGTGTTCCCAAAAGATATATCATTCTTGGGCTATTCTTTAAAGTTAGTTAAGTTTCTCAAAAAAAAAAAAAAAAAGAATGCTTAAAAAAAAAGAAGTGAAATCAACTTCGAGATGCAATGACTTTGAACAGCCCTTTTCTTGACCTTTGGACAGTTTCTTCTTCTTCTTCTTTTTTTTTTTTATACAGTTTGTTGAACTCTTTACTTGGTATAGAGTTAATCTTCTGTGTATGGGGTTAATTGAAGGTAGATCTTAATTGAGAGTGAGACTGGAGAGGGAGCAGGAGTAGGGGTGGGATTATGGGTGGGAGGGCGGGTACGGTGGGAGGAATCACTATGTTCCAAAAACTGTACATATGAAATGCATGAAGTTTGTATTCCTTAAATAAAAGGTTTCTTTCAGAAAAAAAATAATAAAAGGGTTGCTGATTGTGCGATGGTTTAGACCTTGTTTGGGATGATGGCATGCCTCATCAGAGTGCCTGGGTTTGATTCCTGGTTTTACTCCCAATGCTAGCTTCCTAATATGCATTCTGGGAGGCACAGTAATTAGGTTCCCACCACTCAAATGGGAGGCCCAGATTGAATTCCAGACTACTGTCTTTAGCCTGGCCCAGCCCTGATTTTGTGAGCATTTAGGGGAGTGACACGAGTGGATGGAAGATGCCTTTGAAATAAAATGAAAAGCAAAAGATTTAACCATAACAAATCCTCACAACTCTTTCTCTGAGACTAATTTTGGACAGTAGAAAACAGAAAATTGTCTGTATTGTGCCTTAGGGTATTTTCTGTTAAATTTCTTTAGATTATTTAACCTTAGAGCCTAGGAAAGGAAAAGTGCTGCTCGTGTGGGAATGTCTCTGTGTATAACATTCTTTCTTCCTTTGGAAAATAAAAAGGAAAGTAACGTGGAGATGAGAGGCATTCAGAAAAGTCAATGCGTCAGATGCCAAATAAAAATTACAGCGTGTTGGCAAACTTTGTTTTAAATATTTGTCAATCAAAATGATAGAAAGTTTATGCTACTATAATGACTTTTAAAGTTTACTTTATATGAGTGAAGTTGAAAATCTTTTCCTTTGATTATTGTGCGTATCCCTTGCCTTTTTTCCTCCTGGACTATGATCTTTATACTTATTTGATGAACTATTTATTTTCTGGAACCACTAAGCCTTTTTTTTTATATAACGCTTTTATTTAAAGAATATAAATGTCCAAAATACAGCTTATAGATTACAATGGCTTCCCCCCCATAACTTCCCTCCCACCCGCAACCCTCCCCTTTCCCACTCCCTCTCCCCTTGCTTCACATCAAGATTCATTTTCAATTCTCTTTATATACAGAAGATCAGTTTAGTATATATTAAGTAAAGATTTCAAAAGTTTGCCCTCACATAGCAACACAAAGTGAAAAATACTGTTGGAGTACTAGTTATAGTATTAATTCACAATGCATAGCACATTAAGGACAGAGATCCTACATGATATATATATTTTAAATTGGTTAATTTTCTATGCAATTTCCAATTTAACACCAAGATTTTTTTTTCATTTTTAATTATCTTTATATACAGAAGATTGATTCAGTATATACTAAGTAAAAATTTCATCAGTTTGCACCCACACAGAACATAAAGTGTAAAATACTGTTTCAGTACTAGTTATAGTATTACTTCACATTGGACAACACATTAAGGACAGATCCCACATGAGACGTAAGTACACAGTGACTCCTGAAGTTGATTTAACAATTTGACACTCTTGTTTATGGCGTCAGTAATCTCCCTAGGCTCTGGTCATGAGTTGCCAAGGCTATGGAAGCCTTTAGGGTTCGCCAACTTCAATCTTATTCCGACAGGGTCATAGTCAAAGTGGAGGTTCTCTCCTCCCTTCAGAGAAAGGTACCTCCTTCTTTGATGGCCCCATTCGTTCCACTGGGATCTCACTCACAGAGATCTTTCATTTAGGTTTTGTTTTTTTTCCAGAGTGTCTTGGCTTTCCATGCCTAAAATATTCTCATGGGCTCTTGAGCCAGATCTGAATGCCTTAAGGGCTGATTCTGAGGCCAGAGTGCTATTTAGGACATCTGCCATTCTATGAGTCTGCTGTGTATCTCGTTTCCCATGTTGGATCATGCTCTCCCTTTTTGATTCTGTCGTGCCCCAAATGATGGAGTTAGAAATGTGCCAGGGAATTCCAATACAATCCCATCAAGGTGGCATGTACCACTAAGCCTTTGAATATAATTTAAGTTGAAAATATGCTATCTCGGCCGGCGCCGTGGCTCAACAGGCTAATCCTCCGCCTTGCGGCGCCGGCACACCGGGTTCTAGTCCCGGTCGGGGCGCCGGAGTCTGTCCCGGTTGCCCCTCTTCCAGGCCAGCCCTCTGCTGTGGCCCAGGAATGCAGTGGAGGATGGCCTAAGTGCTTGGGCCCTGCACCCCATGGGAGACCAGGATAAGCACCTAGCACCTGGCTCCTGCCATAGGATGAGCACAGTGCGCCGGCCGCAGCGCGCCGACCACGGCAGCCATTGGAGGGTGAACCAACGGCAAAGGAAGGCCTTTCTCTCTGTCTCTCTCTCTCACTGTCCACTCTGCCTGTCAAAAAAAAAAATAAAAAAAAATTAAAAAAAAAGAAAATATGCTATCTCAACAAATAACAAATTCAGTATTTTATAAAAAAAGAGTTACAAAATTATAAAAACCCAAGTTAATCCTGTATTGGTTAGAATGATTTATTCAGAGAAATAGTTTGATTTTTAATCTTAGTGAGCTTTAATCCTTAGTGAAGTTATACAAATGGGCCAATGATATGTAGACCTACTTGTCCCTTTAGTTAGGTCTTAAATATACAAAGAAAAATAACACTTCCTTTGTACCTTGTCTTCCTCTCTACCTCAGAGAGGATCCATCAGTATCAGGAAGTTTTAATTAATAAAGGGAGAATTAATAAGTGGTAGAAGAAGTATGAAAGGAGGTCCGAGATGGGACAGCTGTGAGAAAATTTTGCTTGTTGTAGTTATGCTTTGAGGTTCTACTAATTGACAGTAGATTATTATCTGTAAAGACAAGGTAAACCATAAACATGGGAGCCCAAAGAAGATAAGGTTTTGCCTAAGAGGCTCATAACTGTAGTGTTTGTCATCACCCTCTGCATCCTGAGGAATAATATCCAGGAAGTGAATTTTTCCCTTTCTTGTTGTCTGAACTGTGAATACCTTTTCTTAGTTCTGTCTTTTCATTCTTCCACAATATTGGAAGCAACTAGGCTCTTTCCATTATTAATGCTTGATATTAAGACTTCTAAAACTTGATGGACTGTAATTCTTTATGCTAGTCCATGTCATCATCTGAGATATTCCAGAGGACAGAGCTTGGAGGAAGGATTTGTGTGCTAATATTATTGGAAAACAGTCACACAAAGCAGCAGTGAGAGGTGGGGGAAGGAGAATAGGGAGGTCGGAGAAGCTGGGTGATAGGAATTCAGTCTGTGTAGGGAGGATGTGGAACACCTCTCAGGATTGTCCACCTGAGGATGGGCAGGAAGAAGCATTAGGCTGACTCTGCCCCCTACTAACTGCCCAACAGCAGGTGTGTGTCTGCTGAGTGGGATCCATCAGGACTCTCAGACCACAGAATTGGGAAGGCTCTGGGCAGCCCATCCCTTGGGGCTGTCAGCACCCAGTGTATCACAAGAGGCAGTTAATTGATCTCTAGAGCCATGGCTGGAGTCCGAGGTGGGGTCCAGGAAAAAGAGATTGAGCATCTGACCAAACACAAAAGTTGTTTTGGGTTAAAAAATTTGAAATGTTTTTACAGCTTAGATGTAGAATCTGGGTTCCACATCTGCACTGTGGGTCATGTTGAAGCAGTTAGGTACCGCTTTTGTGTCTTACTTGCTATAACGTAGAAATAATACATGCTCACAGTAAGGATGTGGTGATGAGCACTATAGGAAAAGCATTTGGTGCACATGGCTTAGAAGATGCTAAGTCATATAGAAAAGGACATTTATAATTGAATCACATAACTTTAAAAAAGACCTTGACAAGGGGCAGGCACTGTGGCGCAGTAGGTTAAAGCCCCAGCCTGCAGAGCTGGCATGCCATATGGGTACCAGTTCGAGTCCCTGCTACTCTTCTTCTGATCCAGCTCTCTGCAACGGCCTGGGAAAGCAGTAGAAGATGGCTCAAGTCCTTGGGCTCCTGTACCCACCTGGGAGACCTGGAAGAAGCTCCTGGCTCCTGGCTTTGGATCAGCTCAGTTCTGGCCATTGCAGTCATTTGAGGAGTGAACCAGCGGAATGGAAGACCTCTCTCTCTCTCTCTGGCTCTACCTCTCTCTGTAATTCTGTCTTTCAAATAAATAAAATAATTCTTTAAAAAAAATCTTGACAAAAATTATTTCTGTTGAATCACACAGCAATCCTTGAGATAAATAGGTCTTGTTATAATTAAGGGCATTGAGACACATAAAGATCTATGCTTTAAGTAAAATCTCTTATCTGGTGAGGGACAATGCCAAATTTCTGCCTCTTCTAAGTGTTTAATATTTTTTCATTTTTAGCAAATACTAAAACTGCTAAACTGGTCTGCAATTTGTAAATTACAATTTAGCTAAAAATACAATTTGTAGGTCCCAGGCTTAATTGTAATGCATTAATACCTATTTACTCACTGAACTTGGTGAATAGCTCATTCCCTATCATTGATTTTAGTGTCAAAAATTGGGGAAGGCATTACCAAGTCATTTTCCCATGTCAGAATGCATTATAGAAGGAGAAGTACAATTATCTTCATTTACTTCTACCTGTTCATTAAATTAGTTATTCTTGTAGTCTTCTTAAATAAAGTTCTTAGAAAGCCATTGATCTGTCGAATGATTCAGATTAAGGATGAACATTTGGATGTTACTTCTTCTTTTTTTTTTTAAAAAAAAGCCTAAGTAACTATGGAAAAAGTACACAGACTATTTTATAATTCAGAGGCAGAGTTACATAAAAATTGATCCAAAATTCATCATTTAAAAGAAATGTTAGTGATCACAATAATTTTACAAAGATTATTCTGGTCATTTTTAAATTTAATGAAAGTACATTGTAATTCTATACCACAGTTTAACAAAATATCATCATGTGTTCTCTTTTGTGATATTGATTACCAACCCAGCTCTCCTCTAAGCTTCTTACTTATGCTAGCTCATTTAATCCTCACAGTAGCCTAATCCGATGGGAAAAATTATTTCCATTTTGTAGAAGAGCAAATTGAGGCACCAAGAGGTTAAGGGACTTGTTCAAGTTCATATATTAATTAATATACTAATTAATGGCAAAAATGTAGTTGCCAACCCTAGTGGCAGGGCTCTGATGACTATATTCTTAATCACCTTGCCTATTTCCCTGCAAAGTTTCTGAAAATAAAGTTGTTGGAATCTGAGTGAGTTTATAAAGCACAGGTGGGTCTAATTACTGACATGGATTTTTGTTCAGTGGATTCTCCTGTTGACATATATAGCAGAACTACCAACTGAAATGTTTAATAAGAATATGAAATGGACCACAGAAAAAATGTGCAGAGGTGCCTGTGTTTATTTTATTTGTCTATGTTTATTTTAGTGGTCTATATCAAAGTTTTCATATTCCATACCATCTGTGTTGTCTTAGACAGCTAGAAGCAGAAGTTTAAATTGGTTTAAAAAGAAAATGAGGGCTGGTGCTGTGGCTCACTTGGTTAATCCTCTGCCTGCGGCGCTGGCAACGTATATGGGTGCCAGGTTCTAGTCCCAGTTGCTCCTCTTCCAGTCTAGCTCTCTGCTGTGGCCCAGGAGGGCAGTGGGGGATGGCCCAGGCGCTTGGGCCTCTGCACCTTCATGAGAGACCAGGAGGAAGCACCTGGATCCTGGCTTTGGATTGGCATAGTGCTGGCCGTAGCGGCCATTTGGGGAGTGAATCAATGGAAGGAAGACCTTTCTCTCTGTCTCTTTCTCTCTCACACTGTCTAGAACGCTACCTGCCAAATAAATAAAGAAGAAAATGAAATTTATTGGCAGATAAATATGAGTTAAAATTAATGGTGATTTGGATCTTGACTAATCAAAGAGATTTTTTTCTTTATCTCTTTCCATCTCTAATTTTGGTATTCTGATTTATTGACCTCAGATAGACTGTCTGTATGTGACCTCAATGTTGACCATAGAAACACCAGAATTACATCATCTTGAGGGCTCCCAATTTCAGACAGAAGCTCTTTTCATCCAGCATTCATATGAGTTGCCAGGAAAGAACTGATTGGCTACATATGGGTTCTTGTGTCTGATCCTGGATTAGTCATTTATTCCTGGGGTATGTGATGCTTGCTTAGTCAACCTGTGTTAATACAGAGGATGTGTTACTAGAATCACATCAAACAGGTGAAGAACAATTTCACCAACTACATCCCCCACACCCCTGAAGTGAAAAAGAAATGTCAGCTGTGTTACCAATAAGTTGTGGTTTCTTGGGTTTCCGAAATCTTCAGGTCCTTTCTGAACACTTCATCACAATGGCAATGGCAATGGCAATACATATTGCTGGACCTTGTTTTCTCATTTCTCAGGCAATGAGAGAGTGAAGTTGAATCATAGAGATCCTGCCTATTATTTAGCATCTTCATCAAGGGAAAAAACCATACATTTGTATTACTTACAATGGGTTCTTCAATGCTTCTGGTGATTAATCAAAGTAAGCTATTTAATTTGAAGTGAAAACATTATAATCTGAACTCTGTGGCCAACATAATACTGACCACAAGATATGCCTGATAACCCGTAAACATAGCCCTTCTGTAAGCTCATCTTCCACGGTTCCTTCTGAGTCATTTATGTTCCAGTCATGGAAAAACACTGGAAATTCCACAAATGGGCCCTCCTTTTACATGGTAGCATACTTTCACTCTTATTGGAATGTCTTTATCTGTCATCTACACTCTTGATTCTAAGGAAATCTACCATGTCCACTGTCGTTACAGCCTTGCATTGACCTAACTTCTGTCCCTATCTCCTCCCACTCTGCTCTAGTCATAGCCTTTTGAACTAGGAAGGGTGGATGCTTCAATTCATACAGTAACTTCTTCATGAGATAGTATTGTTATCCTCAAATTATCTTTAATGGAATCAAGGCCCTGCAACATTTCATACATTTAGTAAATGATGGAGTCAAAATGCAAATCCAGGCATGCTGATTTCCAAACCTATATTCTTTTTTTTTTTTTTTGGCAGGCAGAGTTAGACAGTGAGAGAGAGAGAGACAGAGAGAAAGGTCTTCCTTCCGTTGGTTCACCCCTCAAATGGCTGCTACGGCTGGTGCGCTGCGCAGATCCGAAGCCAGGAACAAGGTGCTTCCTCCTGGTCTCCCATGCGGGTGCAGGGCCCAAGCACTTGGGCCATCCTCCATTGCCTTCCTGGGCCACAGCTGGACTGGAAGAAGAGCAACCAGGATGGAACCGACGCCCCAACCAGGAGTGCCGGCGCTGCAGGTGGAGGATTAGCCTAGTGAGCTGCAGCGCCCGCCCAAACCTATATTCTTAATCACTATGTTTCCTTTCATTTAAATGATACTTATGCAACAAATAAATTAACCACTATTGAGAACAAACCCTAATACTATCACGTGACTGGAAAAAATAACAATTAAAATAAAAGAAGTCAAAATGACATCACTTTATTTAGACACAAGGCAAGGAAGACAGCACTTTCACATGTTATGAATATAATGTTGATTGGTTAGAGCTATTTGGATAAAATGAGGATTGTTGTTTGTAGAACAAAATGTTTGCTCTTGTGAGAAATTTTTGACGTACTAGACTCAGAGCATTTGATTTAGATACATACATACACTCCTTTCTAGTATGAACTGTTTATTCAACATACACACTTAATATTTAATTTTCTCCTTGAGGCAAGAGTCAAACTTATGGTAACCCACCTACACTTGTTCTTCCTTTTACAAAATTTCACTGGGTGTCTGTCCTTTGACATTTCATGAGCAAGATTTCCCGAATGTGCTGCTGAACCTTGTCTGCGTTGGCTTGAAATTCAGCTGTGTTTGGTGAAGTGTGACACATGGAGAACTGAAAACTGTCAGGATGTGGTTATTTTCTCCAGATAACACTGACTTCTAGAGCAAATACCTCAATTAGAATGGAAATAAAGAAGAGATGATGGTTCATGCAAAAACTAACCAAACAGAAACTTCAAGTAAACAACAACAACAGCTAAAACCTTTAAAGAAATCATATACTCTCTACAGGAACAGAATATGGATCCAAACATGGACCCCAAATAGTAGAATTGGTCATCATATTTCATATCCATATGGAATATGGAAATAAAGCTGCCTTTTAACAGCTTTATCTATGTCATTCCTAATATAATTCCATTTAAAAGATCATTGTTCTCACTAATTTGTTGGCTTCTCCCTAGTTAAAGGTAACTGGTCCTATTTTTGTCTGTACTCTATCAATTACTTGATGAATGTTTCAGCGTCATTTCAGATACATTTCTCACTGCTGAGAACTTCACTAGCTTTCTTTCATTCTTTAAGTAGAGTGCTCTCTATTTTTGACTCTTCAAATGCTATGTCTTGAGATTATTTGCAAACAAGTAGACACAGAAAAATTATTCTATCTTAAAATTAGATACTATTTTTATCATCTTCATCAAAGATTTATCAGTAAGTCTTTAGAGCTATGCTTCTGTACACTTGTTTAAACTTGTCAATATTTACACTCTCATTAATCTGTTCACTGCACATAAGATAGGCAGAAATGAGAGTTCCACGAGGAATTAGTTCTCAACACTCAGGGATCTTTATACAATAAGTTCCTAATGAATTCATGATTATTTTGGTTAATCCACTCCATTAGAAAAGATATTGGTACTGGCTGCCTGTAACATGCTCACACATGTTTCTACTTCAGTGTTTTTGCACTCCTTTCCCAGGGGATGGTCCCAAGGACTCACACAAACTTGAAGTCTGATTCTTTATGTGTTCTGACACCTGATGGGACTCCTAAATCTCTTCTCCAATCCGTTCTCATCTCAGTTGTCCAGAACTTTGAGGTCTTACGTTTGGTGACTCACTCAAATCTGATAAAGCCTGTACCTAGAACTCAGCATAAAGAAAGGATATCACTAACTCCAAATGTATTTTCCAAGATAGGAATTTAATGTTTCAGTCTGAACTATTACTACTGACCTGGGTCTCCTGAACTCCAGACCAAGGTTCTTCTGCTCTCAGCTCCTGCAAACCTCAGTCACAACTCTGCCCACTGATGTCCTTTCCTGACCTTGATCTACTGGATGATTCCTAAACTTTGCTTCAGCCCATATGATTATTTCCATCTTTAAAGTGAAAAACAATGATCCTGGTTCTTATAACCTGCATGTGGATGAGACACTGGGCTGCACAGAGCATTGACAAGGTGGAATAGTTGAGTTACTTTTCCTCCCTCATGAAAGAACAATGATTACTAATACATGGGTGCATATGTGATGTATATTGGGTGTCCAGCTTAAATAATTTGAATAGTTAGTCCCCTGTTTCTGGAATAATAAGAGTATCTATGCATATACATACATTAAATTCCAACTCCAGGGGATGTGCCAAATGAGGGACTTGATTTATGGATTTCTAATTTGCCCTGGTAATGACTATCATCCTCATCATCATTTGTGGATTTACATTTATGGATTTACATTTTGAACTGTAATATATATTTTATATGTTTAATTTTAATTCATCATCAGCACAAAGGTATTATCCTCCTCAGGGAAATAGGTTCATAGATGCTAAATATAACAGCAGAACAAGAATTAGAACTGATAAGATTAATGTTTTGACAATATAGGACAACATTATAAACATCAAGAGACAAAAAATGGAATGTCAATAAGCGATGCATGTATCTAGCTACATTGTTTGTAGGTAAAGAGATTTATTGCCCTATAGGACAAACAAGTGAATAATGGCATCCTGAGTCTAAAAGTAACAGGATAATGAGCCTGATTCTCTTCACATACAATGCACCAACCTTTTAAACCTTTACCCACACATTTCCACATTAGAAGCTCAAAATGCACCCCCCCACCTCTGTCTCTCTCCCTCTTTCTGGACAATCATAACTATGGCCAAAAATAGCCTTGAAAAAATCAGGCAAACTATATAAGCAATGCCTCCCATTATGTGGCTGATACCATTATTGAACATTTGCGCCCCCCCCCCATTATTTCAAATAGCTGAATCTTTACCTGAATTCTTTTTTTTTTTTTTTTTTTTGGTTAAGACTTATTTATTTATTTGAAAGTCAGAGCTACACAGAGAGAGAATGAGAGGCAGAGAGGGAGAGGGAGAGGGAGAAGGAGAGAGAGAGAGACAGAGAAAGACAGAGAGAGAGAGAGAGGCTCTCCATCCAACTGGGAGGTCCACTCCCCAGTTTGCTGCAATAGCTGGAACTTTGCTGATAATAAGCCAGGAGCCAGGAGCCTCTCCTGGGTCTCCCACCTAGATGCAGGGGCCCAAGGACCTGGGCTATCTTCCACTACCTTCCCAGGCCACAGCAGAGAGCCAGATCGGAAGTAGAACAGCTGGGACTCAAACTGGTGCCCACATGGGTTGCCAGCACCTTAGGCGGTGGCTTCTCCTGCTATGCCACAGAGCCCGCCCCTACCTGAATTCTAAGTGAGAGCTGATTTCCAACAACAACAAGTAGCATTGGCTGAATGAATAACTATTGAGATGCAGCAGACTCTGGGTAAATCTACTGTCTTTGAGAATAGAAAATGGAGTTTCCTGAGGCTCATAAAGTTAATGTTACTTGCAATAAGATTTCCCTAGAGATGTTATTTTACTGTGGGATACTCCAGATTTATGGCACAGTTCCAGATAAGGTTCTGGATTCTTTCTTCCAGTGCATTATACATTCATGAATCAAAACACAGACTCAGAAATCAATGGAAGTGTAAGCCTTAAGATCACAATTCCAAAACATTGGTGCAGAAAAAAAAAAGACAATAATTTGAATGAAAGCTTAGTTTAATTTACTAGTTAGATATTAAATTTTAAGGACTTTTGACAATTTTAAAAGGCTGGGAGATTACCAAGAAAAACAAGTTGCTCCTCTTCCAGTCCAGCTCTCTGCTGTGGCCCGGAAGTGCAGTGGAGGATGGCCCAAGTCCTTGGGCCCTGCATCTGTATGGAAGACCAGAAGAAGCACCTGGCTCCTGGCTTCAGATCAGCGCAGTGCGCCTACTGCAGCACGCTGGCCACAGCGGCCATTGTGGGGTGAACCAACAGAAAAGGAAGACCTTCCTCTCTGTCTCTCTCTCCAACTGTCCACTCTGCCTGTCAAAAAAAAAAAAAGTTGAACAAAAACAAAACAACAAGGAGCTATCCTGCTCCTTTCCTTTTGAGTAAAGGAGAGAGAGATAAAGAGAGAGAGAGAGAGAGATTTCATGATTTGCAATTCCATTGATTCAGTGTTTGTATCCCCCAGGATGCACTACCACACCTTGGCTTTGGCTCTGCTGTTGAACAGTGGTACAGATGTGAACTCAGACCATGAGCTGAGCAAGACAGATGCTTTTGTGGCCACATTGTCCTTCCCGGCAGTTTCTTCCTGGTTCTGCTGGAGAGGAGCAGTGCAAGAAGGGTTTTGGCAAGCTAGAAAAACCAGAGTCCAAAAACTACCATCAATAAACACAAGATAAACACAAGATCCTTGTTATTTGCCTGTGTCAGCTGGGTCTGGACCAGGCTAAGACCTGGAGCAAGCAACTCCAACAGGGTCTTCTCTCACATGCGTGACTGGAGCTAGGAAACTTGAGCCATCATATGCTGCCTCCCAGACTGTACCATGTCAATGCTTCACTTTAAGAATTTACATTATGGCTGGCGCCACTTGGTATTCCTCCACCTGTAGCCCCGGCAACCTGGGTTCTAGTCCCAGTTGAGGCGCCGGATTCTGTCCCAGTTGCTCCTCTTCCAGTCCAGCTCTCTGTTGTGGCCCGGGAAGGCAGTGGAGGATGGCCCAAGTGCTTGTGCCCTGCGCCTGCATGGGAGACCAGGAGGAAGCACCTGGCTCCTGGCTTCGGATCAGCGCAGCGTGCCTGCCAGAGTGGCCATTTGGGGAGGGTGAACCAATGGAAAGGAAGACCTTCCTCTCTGTCTCTCTCTCTCACTGTCCACTCTGCCTGTCAAAAAAAAAAAAAGAAGAATTTACATTATTAGAACTTTTATATTGATTGCAAATATATGTTAATAGCAAATGTGCATAATTTACACGTTACTCTGCTCAGTGCTCAGTTATTAAGTATTACAGACTTGTAATTCTTAATCTGAAACCTTTGGGGCTAGATATATTTTGAAAATTATTTGAACTTTAGAAAGGAAATATAGGGGCTGGTGCTGTGGAATAATAGGTAAAGCCTCTGCCTGCAGTGCCAGCATCCCATAAAAGCACTGCTTTGAGCCCCGTCTGCTCTGCTTCCTATCCAGCTCTCTGCTATGGCCTGGTAAGACAGTAGAAGAAGGCCCAAGTCCTCAGGCCCCTGCACCCACGTGGAAGACCCGGAAGAAGCTCCTGGCTCCTGGCTTCTGGCTTCAGATTGGCGCAGCTCCGGCAGTTTCGGCCAATTGGGAAGTGAACCAGCAGGTGGAAGACTTCTCTCTCTCTCTCTGCCTCTCCTTCTCTCTCTGTGTAATTGTGACTTTCAAATAAATAAATAAATCTTTAAAAAAAAAAAGAAAGGAAGTATAATTTATGTACATACTATATAATATGAAGTACCTTTGGCTTGATCACAGGTACATTTCTGATCAGGTGATTGAATATTTGATGATGTGAACTTAAGTGATATTTATGTATGAAATTTAAATTTATGTGATATTCGAAGACCATGAATCAATTCAGATCAGGTTTTAGTACATACAATATGACTTCTGAAGAAACTTGATTTTCATTTTTTTTTGGCAGATAAGTTTTGGGGGGGCTTGTTTTTGTTTTTGGATGTTAAGGGATTGATGACCTGCAGTTTCTAATTATTTAAAATTACACACACAATGTAAGATGAAAGAAAATGATGTAATCAGATATAATCATCCTTGTGGTACTAAGAAACTAAGAACTAAGTAAATATGACATAAAGATAGCCATTTAGCCTTGGGATTCAGATGATCACGTTATGCGGCTGGTGTTGTGGGACAGTGGGTTAAGTTACTGCTTAAAACACAGGTATTACAGTACTGGAGTGCCAGTCTGAATCCTGGCTATTCTGCTTCTGATCCTTCTTCCTGCTAATGTGCCTGGGAAGGCAGTAGACAGTGGCTCAAGCACTGGGTCCCCTGCCACCCATGTGGGAGACCAGGGTGAAGTTCCTGCCTACTGGATTTGGCTTGGCCTAGCACTGGCTATTGAGCCATTTGGAGAGTGAATCAGAGGTTGGAAGATCTCTCTGTCTTTATGTGTGTGTGTGCGCCTGTCACTCTGTCTTTCTAAAAAAGTAAATATACAGATGAACAAATAAATAAATAAATCTTGGTGGTGGTGGGGGGGGGTCCAGAAGATGCTCATATCCCGCACTGCAGAATATGGCTTTGATTTTCAGTTCTGTCTCTGGATTCTAGCTTTGTGCTATTGTAGTTCTTGGGAGATAGCAATGATGACTCAAATAATTAGATTCTTGCTACCCACATGAGAGACCTAGGTAGAGTTCCCAGCTGAGCCCTAGCCGTAGGTATTGTGGGCATTTGGGGCGTGAACCAATGGATGTGAGCTTTCTCTCTCTCTTTCTATTTATCTCTAATCTTCTCAAATATACAAAAAATTACATAAACTACAAAATATTAGATTTTAGAACAATTTTTGCATTTGTTAGTAATTTCCTTTCTTCTCAATCATTTTTCTTCCTAGTTTTCCATTGATTCTGATAGGACGTGGTATTATGTGGTGATATTTGAAGACAGGACGTTTGGGAGATCATTACAGTTAAAGGAGGTCTTAAGTAGGGGGTGGAGAGATTCCTAATCCAGTAGAGCTGCTGGCCCAACGAGGAGCAGAAGAAAGAAAAGTCTCTATTTCCATGTGCTTGCGTTAAGGAAAAGGCCATGTGAACACTCACCTAGGAGACAACTGCCTGTCTGCAAACCAGGACGAGGACCCTCATCAGAAACAGAACACACTGGCACCTGGCTCTGGAACATTCTGGCCCCAAGAAATGTGAGACATAAATTTCTGTTGCTGAAGGCACTAATGTGGGGTGCTTTGGTTATGGCATCCTGAGCAGCATACGGATTCAGACCCGAATCAGAACATTGTGAGTATGCACTTAGGATGTTATGAGAGGTAGGCAGGATAGGGTGGGAATGTGGCCTTTAGGAGTAACTTGGATGCAAAGCTTGGCGCTGTCAGTTGGTAAATTTGTAACCTTGGGTGAGTGATAAATAAATAAATAAAAGTCAGGGGTGGGGAGTATCCAGCCCATGTGGACAGTTTGAAGGAAGTCAACTCCACGTGTGCTCTGCCAGAGAACTCGCCACTGAAGAATGGGGTAACACCTGGTTGTTGTCTCTTTTCACAACCTTTCTTTCTTAAAAAGTATACCTCTTACCCATCAGGAATCTTACCATGATGCTTTCAGTTGATATATTAATTTCAGTACCTGCATGAAATAGTATTGTTAGTAGTGCTGAGACAGTGAATAACACTAATATCTAAAGTTACTTTTTTGCACATCTAGTGATTTATAATTCTTTTCATTCCACAAAACGAAGGAAGACCTCATTTAGTCTTTGAGTGGTGGATCATTGAAAATATTTATGGATAATAAGAGCAGAGAAATCTTCCACTTCCACATACTTTGATATATGAACATGATGCTTAGCTTGTGTGTCCCTGATCATAACTTAAAAGAACTATTTTTGGGGGGCTACTCTTGTGGCACAGAGGGGTAAGCTAGCATTTGCATCACAGGCATCCCATGTTGGAGCTCCAGTTCATGTGCACCAGTGTGAGTTCTGGCTGCTCTACTTCGGATCCAGCTTCCTGCTAATGTGCATGAAGCAGATGATGGCCCAAGTGCTTGGACCCCTGCTTACCAATGGAGGAGGCCTCTATGGAGTTCCTAGCTCCTGCCGTTGGCCTGGTGGATACCTGGCTGTTGCAAACTTTTGGAGAGTAAATCAGAAGACAGAAGATCTCTCTTGCTCTCACTGTCTCTTCCTCTCACTGTTTTTCTGGCTTTCAAATAAATACATTTAAAAGTATCTTGAATTTTTAAGTCTGTATTTTGAATTGAGGTCGTTGGGTCTCCAGAATGATCTAGCCTTATAGGCAGAGAGCTACTGCTCTGGCACTAATCACAAACCTGTCCAGACTCAATGGGAAGACACACAGATCCCACTCTTTGGTGGGCAGTTGTTAACGTCGCATAGAGAAGGAGCATGAAGAGGAGGGTAAGCATATATCATTGTACCATCTTTGAAAAATGCAGAATAGCATATTTTGGAGGGAATCCTAGGCCATCAAAGTATCAAGGAACGTTTTTGTTTTTATAAGTGGAGAACCTTGAATATATTTTTGAAATCAGGTATTGCCTTTGTTTTAGGTTAGAAACACAAACATTTTAATAGGCATTTCCATAATGTAAGTTAATATCCCGTTCTGGAATTACAATATATATCAAATGATGAAGAGTAAAATTGTTGTTCATTACAAATAAACATTTTGAATTTAGAAAAAAATTACATATGAACATGAAAATCCTGAACTAAAGATCAAACTATGTAAATAATATTTTTTAGATCACAGAAGTTGAATAATTGCACTTTTGTGTGATTCAATTATCTTCATTTTCTTCTATCTTTAAAGAGTTACTTAAATTAGAAAGAACTGGTATTTATTCTCAGAACCACACTACATATGCTTGAACTTTTTTGAGTATATAGAGTTTTTACAGATGGATGCCATTCCTGAGATGCTAATTCATACTAGATTTTTTTTCTCACCCATTCTTGTCCCTTTCTTCCTCCCATAAAAATAAAAAGTTCATTCTGGTTTCACAAGGACTAAAGGGAGATAATTCCGGGTAGATAAGGAGGGCCTCTGAGAAGAACAGCTAGAGAGAGCTATATCTTCTCTTCCCTAGGGTTTGGGGAATGGATGGTGAATGTGCTTTGGAGATTTGGGGTCCCTAGAGTGAACTGACTGTGTTGCACAGTTATTGTCATAATATGTGCCATGAAATCCTGGTACATCAGCCACTTCTCTCCTCACATTCCCTTTGCCCTCAGGTCAGTCCACTTTCTGGTTGCTCCTTCTGAACAGAGTGTTACAAATGAAATATGTATTTGATGAGATTGTGTCCTCTTGTACTGGTGAATTCCCAATGAAGTCTATAATTATATGTGTTAATACTCATGCACATTTGAACGCTAATATACTGGCCTTTTCCAGTTCCTTAAAGTTCCTATGATCGTTCTCACCATACAGCCTTAGCATAAGCTGTTCCCTCTGCCAGAGTATTCTTCTTACACCTAGTCTGTGGCTTAGAAAATCTGCGTTTATCAAATATTTCCCCCCCAGAAACCTTTTAAGAAATACAAGCTTCCTGCATTTGATAAGTACAACTTTAGGAACATAGTGATTCTTGCATTCATCAAATATTAGCTTACATGATTTCCAAGGGAACCCATTTTAATTCTCTGTGCTAGGGCAAAATTTCTTGCTGTATATTCTCATTGTACTTGGTACTTTTCTTTTTTGGTACTTTTTTATTTAAAAACGATTTATTTGAAAGGCAGAGTGATGAGAGAGAGAGAGAGAGAGAGAGAGAGAGAGAGAGAGAGAGAGAGAATCTTCTATTTGCTGATTCATTTCCCCAAATGACTGGAATGGCTGATGCTGGTCCATGCCTAGGCCAAGAGCTTGGATCTCCCACATGGACGGCAGGAGCCCAAGTACTTGTGCCATCTTCTGCTGCTTTCCCAAGTGCCTTAGCAAGGAGGTAGACAAGAAGTGGTGCAGTTGGGACACGAATGGCATTCCAATATGGGATGCTAGAGTGCAGGCAACAGCTTAGCTCACTGTACCACAACACTGGCCTCCTACTTTATAGTAACTTTAGAGTCTCTGATAAATAACCCATGTTTCAGTTATTATCATGTATCTTTTTAATCTACTAGAACAGATGTTGACAAGCCATGGTTTCTCTACAAACTAAGCCATATACTTGTTTTTTTTTGTAAATAAAGTTTTGTTGGAACACAGTTTTGCTCATTCACCAACATAATGTCTGTAGCTAAAGTAGCAGAATTGTAGCTGTGACAGAGACCTTTTCAAATCCTGATGTGTTTACTAGTTGACTCTACAATGTAAACCTATAGAAGTCTGGAAACAACATAAAATGCTTGCTTCCTTTTCCTATCATGTCTCTTATCAGTTAAGTACAGATTCATTGGCGTTAAGGAGTCTTTCTGTCCTGACGTCATCTTCACTACCAGTCCCTCCAGAATTTACTTTCTACCCTCCTTGTAGTGCTCCTTCTCATAGCCACTGATCTTATCAATGAAGTACGGTGGAGCGGAAGTGGAAGTTCTTTGGAACCCTCAAACAGAAACATCTGCAAATCCAAACTTTCTCTTGCTAGCATGGACTTCCTATTAAAACCACATTCTGATCCTAAAAGTTTGCTGCTCTCCTCAGTCTCACCAAAGATGCTTTATCTAGAAAGGATTTAGACATGGAATCAAAATCAGGATTAAACTATACTTGCACCTATGGGTACATATGTGTGTTGAGACCAGAAATCACTCTCTGTGTCTTTATTTTTTGTTTCATAAATAACTCATTTTGCAAGACAGAGAGTGACAGAGACAGGCAAACAGATAGAGATCTTGAATCTTCTGATTTACTCCCCAAAGAACTGCTCCTCTCTTCCCTCCACACACACACACACAACTGAGGCTGGGCCAGGCCAAAGCCAGGACCCAGGAACTCAATGCAGGTTCCCCAGGTCAGTGGCATGGATGCAAGTACTTGGGCCATCATCTGCTGCATCCCAGAGTGTGCATTAGCAGGAAGCTGGAGTTGGAAATAGAGCCAGGATTGAAACCAATGCACTTCTGATATAGGACATGGGTGTCCCAAATGGGATCTTAACTGTTGTGCCAAATGCTTGCCGCTGTGTGTATTGATTGAGAAAATAAATACAGACAGAAATTGCTTCAGAGATTAAAAACAGGGAGCTGCTGTGTCCCTATGTTGGGAGGAGATACAGAGAAGGTAATGTTGCTGAAGGGAAGGGACTAATGCTTTATGGCAGAAACTGGATCCATGGGGAAGATGGAGCTGTTCCTAGAGAAATTACTAAGACAAAGAGAGAGGGTGAGAGCTGCTCTGGTTTCCTCCTTCTCCAACCAATTCCTATTGGTTAAATCTGGCAGGAGAAAGTACCTAGGAAGGCTGAGCATTTCAGAACAGACCAGCAGAGGGACAAAGAATGGCAATGGGCATAAATGGACCAAGCACCAGTGCATCATTTAATGGGGCACAGAATAGGTCAATAACGCTAAATTTCTTCTTCTTCCAGTTCCATTGGCCTTAGGTTCTGTGTCATACCACTAAGAAATAGAAAAGAAAAGTGCTTTCATAAAGTTCTCCAGGATCTCAAATCAGGACAAAAGCTCTAAGAATACGAAGGGCTGTCCTGCTCTGAGCTGATTGAAACCACTGCTTTTAGAAGGTAGTTGTTACAGGTTAAATGGATGTCACTCTCTCACTCCTGCATTCAGTTCAGTGCCTATTCTGCCTCTCTTTTGCTTGATTTTTCAAAGGTCTTTTGTCTCTAAGGCTCATCCCTACATCCTGCCCTGAAGAAACTTTTTCCCATTTATTGCATTTCTTCAAATTGGATTACTGTCCTGTTTCACACAGGCACATTCAAAACACTGGATTTTGTGGTGATACTAATTATGTTGCCTTTGGCCTTTGGGTTCTGAACATTTGAAAAAATAGATATAGAAGTGAGTCAGGGAGCAAAATTTCAGCTTTGCTGCTGAAAAAGAAACTACATTAAAAAAAAAAAACTGCATTGGAGAGTGCAATGGGAGCTTGAAGATAAATGTGCTGCTTCTTCCTACTGAGTGGGACTTACAGAGAGGACGCCAAACTCTAGGCTGGGGTCCTGCACACTCAGTGTCATTTCCCTACACGAACCGGTTAACAAAGTTAACCCTTCCATGGAGGATTTTCAGGTAATGAGGTGGAGGGAGTGACTAGAATTTTTCCTCCATGTTCTTTTCTCTGGGGAGTGTAAAAGAAGTCCTCTTTGTTCAAATGAGAGAAGACAGACAATAGATATCAATTTTCTACCTAGGGTAAACTCTCAATCATACATCTGAAACCTGACTTTGGTACGAGTTTGCCTGCAAATGAGACTTCACTAGTTTTAAAATTTGCCTTATAATTTTTTTGCCTTGAAGAGGCAGTTTGGGAGTTGATAAGACGCTTCTTAGGATACCCACAACCAATATTGGAGTGCCTGGTTTAAGTCCTGGCTACTTCTCTTCTGATCCAGATTTCTGCTAATGTGCACTTGAGAGGCAACAGTGATAGATTAAGTACTTGGGTCCCTGCCACCCATGTAGGAGACCTGGGTGGAGTTTCAGCCTCTCAGTTTGGCCTGGCCCAGCCTGGCTGTTGCAGGCACTGGATTGTAAACCCACAGGTAGAGCTCTCTCCATCTCTCTGCATTTTAAATAAGAAAATAAATTAATAAAAAATAAAAATGAAAATGCTTCCTTTAAAGCTCAAGTATTATAAATATGTTGTGCTCTGTTATAAAAGTTAGCATAGTATAAGCAAAAATATATTATACACTGAATATAATTAAAACTCTTTGATTCAACTCTCAAAGCTAGAGTACTAGAATCGTGGTTGAGAATGTTAATTAATTTTGTGATTGAAAATAAGCATGCCTCCTTGAAAGAAAATGTAAGTAACAAAACTAATAGCAGGTGAACTTTGTTATAAATGTCTAATTTCATTTATTTCAGATTTAGTAAAAAAAAAAATTGAAACTCTATGTCCTCTAGGTGGCAGCAAATTAAATCATTTAAAACACTATTTCTGATAAAATAGAGAGGAAGGGGAGTCCGTACTGCAGCAAGTTGTAGGGGGAAAGCTAAGAATTCATAAAGAAGCCACAGTTTGCAAAATGCACTGGCATATTAGTCTAAAGAGACCAAACAAATTGTGATTACAGACTGTCTTGGTCTTCTAAACTAAAACTCTCAATACTCGGTCCTTCAGAATCACGTGTTTGTGTGTTCTTTTTTTTTTTTTTTTTTTTTTTGACAGGCAGAGTGGACAGTGAGAGAGAAAGAGACAGAGAGAAAGGTCTTCCTTTTGCTGTTGGTTCACCCTCCAATGGCTGCCGCGGCCGATGCACTGTGGCCATCGCACCGCGCTGATCCGATGGCAGGAGCCAGGTGCCAGGTGCTTTTCCTGGTCTCCCATGGGGTGCAGGGCCCAAGCACCTGGGCCATCCTCCACTGCACTCCCTGGCCACAGCAGAGAGCTGGCCTGGAAGAGGGGCAACCGGGACTAGAACCCGGTGTGCCGGCGCCGCAAGGCAGAGGATTAACCTGTTGAGCCACGGCGCCGGCCATGTTTGTGTGTTCTAAGACAATCTTACAGATACACTGATGTCACAGTAACTTCCTGTGATGACCGGGGCACAGTTTGACCAGGTTCTTTGAAGCTTCAGGTGCCGGAGGCTGGGTCTCCAGTGTGGCAGTGTTGAGGTGGTAGAACCTTTAAAGGGCAGGGCTCAGGAGGAGTTGATTAGGTCATCAGGAGCATCAACCTTGGAAGACACCAGCTATGTTCTGGAAGGGCCCCAGCTGGTTTCATTGGGAATGAATTGTTATAAGAAGAGCAAGTCTGGCCCCTGCATCTCTCTGGCTTCCTGTTGTGCCTCGAGATTGCTTCTGCAGGTGCCAGTGTTGCAACGTGATCTGCCAGGAGGTCCTTACCAGAGGCCAGATAGTTTTGGGAGGAGAAGGAGGCTTCATCTCGGACTTTCAGCCTCAACAACCGTGAGCTGGGTTAACCACTTTTCGTCATGAAATACTAGGCTCAGGTATGTTGTTACCGTCACTGACGACGGCACTCTTCATACTAGCGTTCTGAAAACACTGTCATTGGCGATGGCAGAGGCACAAATTCTGACGGACCTGTGCTAAGAACATTGTGTAACAACCTCCAGTGCCCAAATCCTTCAGGTACCCTTCTGTAAAGCATTCTTGGTATCCATGCTCCCTTGCTGCTATGGAGCTATTCCTAACTGTGCTGGCTAATGCGCTTTATTTAATACATTTTCTTATTGGTTGATAAGCTTTATTTATTATATCAATAAGTCACATTACTTTCAAAATATAGTAAAGGATAATCTCCTGAAGTTTCTATGTATTGAAATATATTTATTTCAGGTAATATAAGCAACATATTGTCAACAGTAAAAAAAAAAAAAAAGAAGAAAAAAGAAAAGAAAATTCAAATGTGTGTACTGACAAAGACTGTTTCCTTACCTGACTTTAGATAGGCACCTTGCCCAAATCAATCTTAGGAAAGATCCTGCAAAGTTGTCAGACACTTGATGACTGGTCACACTTGGTATCTGGTTAAGTTTCCCATCTCCTATAACTGATGAAGACCTTGGACAACCTTTAGCAGGAATCCTGTTAGGTGAGGTTAGCAAGACTCTCCATATCACTGATGTTTCCTCCTAGAAATTTTCTATCCATTGATGCTCTGCTATGATTTCAGTGTTCCCTTTAAAACTCTTGTTGAAATTTAATTGCCCCTGCAACAGTAATGGGAGTTGGAATCTTCAAGATGTGTTTTTATTGTTTTACTTGTTCTCAAAACTATAACCTGTATCCTTGCAAAAATTCTAAATGGTTTTAAACCAGAGATTATTTTAAAAGTGCATTATCTCTAGCAGAAAGTTTCTAAATGACTTTTCATCATTTAACTTCTGTTTCAGCAGTATATAACTCCATTTGTTTTCCTGAATAATCTATGAAGGGTCTTCAAAAAGTTCATTTTGAATATATATTATAAAAAACTATGTACAGATTTCATTTTTTTTTTACCAAAATGAGCTCATCTTTGTATTTTAAATTTTATTCTTTTCTTTTCTTTTTATTTGATAGGTAGAGAGGACAGATGGAGAGAAATCTTCTATCCTTTGGTTCACTCTTCAAATGCCTGTAGCAGCCAGGGCTGGGCCAGGCCAAAGGAAGGAGCCTGAAACTCCACCATGGTCCCTGTATGACTGGCAGCAATGCACAAACTTCTCCCCTCCTCTCCTGCCTTCTAGGATGCACATCAGCAGGAAGCTGCATTGTAAGTGGAGAAGCCAGGACTCAAGCAGGCACTCCCAAAGCAGCCTTCTCAAGGGATCACTTAGCTACTGCACCACATGCTCACTCCACAGAATAAACTTATTTTAATTCCATTTTCCATAAAATTTTTGAAGTATCCTTGAAGTATCTCCAACTCTAATCCACTCTACCATTTTATTACTGAAATTGCAGGCTTCACTAGTAAAAGAGTAAAGAGAAACATGTTTAATTCCTCATCACACATTTCTTGATTGTTGGACCTCATCTCTTCCAGTTTGAGTTCCTTTTTCCCACAAAGATTTCAATCAGGGAGCCATTTTTGGGTATCTGCATCTATTTATTTTTTTGGTCTAGATACTTCTCTTTCAGAATAGTTTTTGTCACTGAAGCTGTTTCAGGAAGCCTATCATAGGATCGACTCTCTTTATAAGTGTCTTAAACCTTACCTCATATGTACCTCACAGCACACATTAATTTCGGATGTTGTGTTTCTTGTAAACATTTTTACTTGTTTAAGTTCAAATTCCACCAGCTGGTTAAGGACAATCTCCAGTGTTGCCCTTTCTCTATGACCTTCGGTGATGATGTTTGCTGATAAAATTTTATATACTTGATTAATTATTTTAATTGTGGGACAAAGTGTGATAATTTGATTCATGTATTCAAAGAGTGATGGCCAAATCAGTTTGGTTAGCATTTACGTCTTTTTTAACATTAAAAATTTTAGAGTAACAACACCTTCAGGGATCAATGAAGTAAAGTGTGACATTGCCACAAGTGTACACGATGTGTTCCAATGAAATCAAAGCAACCACTGTTTTCACTGCCAGTAAATTTCCCCTTCAACTGAGTCAATTTTTACGTACTGACTGGGGACACAACTTGTACAGAGCTGTGCATGGTAGCTGTTTTCTATAACATAGTGGTTCATGATTCTGATCATTCAAAAAATAATTCCTTAAGTGCCTACTCTGCCAGGAATGGGGCTAGACACTTTTTTTTTTAATCTATTGTTTCTAGTCCTCACCCTGATTATCCAAATGGCTAATTATTATCCTCATTTACCAATGATG
Organism: Sylvilagus floridanus; assembly: GCA_949820135.1. Classification (NCBI taxonomy): domain Eukaryota; kingdom Metazoa; phylum Chordata; class Mammalia; order Lagomorpha; family Leporidae; genus Sylvilagus; species Sylvilagus floridanus. Next base: position 23,933,541 of record OX463246.1, on the reverse strand, counting down.
AACTTAGGGTTGGAATGAAAGACTTACCCCAAATCAAAGAGTAACTGAGCAGTGGCGCAGGATCCAAAGTCTGTGCTTTATTCTCTACAATGATGCGTCCTTCCTCCCTGCTTCCTTTCTTGTTTTCCTCCAAGTGTTAAAAACTATGTAGCATTTCGTTTATATAGAGGTTTTCTATTGTCTACAAAGTAAAGCAAATTGAAAACAAGCCAAAAAAGAAAGTAAAAAAGAAAATAAAAAAAACCTGTAAATCATCAAGAAAAATAGTATTTATAGCACTGGCATACTTAATATAGTTTAGCTTAGAACTTGCCGATCTTATATTTTGTGTAGAATATATTGTGTTTGACAACATAATCGTGGGAGGCAGCATATTAGAAACCAATAAAAGCTCATGCTCAATGAGAGAGTGAGCAAGAATCATTTTTCAGGGAAGTTAAGCAAATGAGGACTGCTTACTAAGAGAAAACAGTTTTATATTCTTTAACACAGGTCATTCCATTAAGCCACATTGCGGTGATTTGCACCATCAAGTTCTCTATTTTACTGACTCACTTTCTAAAATGGTTATATGAACTGCCATTAAAATGAGTAGCTCTTCTTACATATTGAGAAGTTTTAGCTGAAGTAGATATTATGTGGAAAATATATAATAGCATCTCGTAAATTGTCTAATTCAAGGTAGTTTCTTGAATTATCTTAAGCTCTTGGAACACTAAACTCATCAGGTACTGCTTAGTTGGTAGCTCTATTTCAATGTGTGTATTGAAGTTTCATGGGATAGTAACTTGTTAACTTCGAGAAAACATGCAAAATGATTGCAATATCCATGCTTTTCTAGGCCCAAAGACAATTTTTTCACTTTTAATCTTTTCTTTCTTTCTTTTAATATTTATTTATTCATTTAAAAATCAGAATCACAGAGTGAGGAGAGACATTCCATCTGCTGGTTCACTCCCCAGATGACCACAACAGGCTGTGGTTGGGCCAAGCTGAAGTCAGTAGCCGGGAGCATCATCTGGGTCTCTCATGTGGGTGGCAGGGGCCTGTGTACTTGGGCCATCTTCTGATGCTTTTTCCAGGACACCAGAAGGAGGTGGATTGGAAGTGGAGCTGCTGGGACTCAAACCGGCACCCATATGGGAGGCTGGCATTGCAGGCGGTGCCACAACGTGGGCCCCCACACGTAGTGTTTTCAGAAGTGGAATGTGTTTTGTGACTCTTCACATTTTCTACAAAATCAGGGATTGATACTTTAGGAAATTATACAAAGATATGTTAATTTTAATTTAGTTGGAGCAAAACTTGGAAACAACTCAGTAGCCATCAGTATGGAAATGATTAAATAAGTGATTGTGATGTCATGCCATGGAACTCTATCAAACATTGTGTTGTTGCATGAAGACGGAAAAAGTGCGATGTTTACTAAGGTTCAGTGTGGAAGGCAAATACCCACTATTTCTTTCTTTTTTTTTTTAAGATTTATTTTATTTATTTGAAAGAATTACAGAGAGAGGTAGAGACAGAAAGAGAGAGGTCTTCCATCCACTGGTTCACACCCGAGATGGCTGCAACGGCTGGAGCTGCACTGATCCGAAGCCAGGAGCCAGGAGCTTCTTCCAGGTCTCCCACGTGGGTGCAGGGGCCCAAGGACTTGGGCCATCTTCTACTGCTATCCCAGGCCATAGTGGAGAGCTGGATGGGAAGAGAAGCAGCTGGAACTAGAACCGGCGTCCATATGGGATACTGACACTTCAGGCCAGGGCTTTAACACGCTGTATCACAGTGCCGGCTCCCCACTATTTCTAAATTACATAGACTACAATTCTGGTGGCTGGATGATAGTGTCCTCTACTACGTAGTAAAAATCTCATGACTAAATGTATATCTGAATAAATATATATGATTAAATATATATCTGAGTTAACATATGAGCATATGCTGAACATATGTAAATACATAACATATAAAACACGTCGAAAACATATGCATGCTTATATAATGGATATAAATATATATTTCATGTATACATATGTGTAATACATATACCATCTTAAGTAAATATAAACATATGTATATGAACTTAAATAAATGTTTATATTATAAAGATATAATTAAGTCATTTATCCTGCCTTTAAAAAATAAATTTATTATAAAAATGGAAAAAGCAATGATTTGCTAGTCAAATATTTAATGAGGCTACAGTTAAAGAATTAATAAGTAAAAGATGTCATTTCTGTTATTTAACAGATTCTAACTTTACAATAACTTATAAACTTAACTTTTGAGAATGAGGAAGGAACTTCTGTAATCATTCTCTCCTTTAGGGCAGTCACCAGTCACCAGTGGCCACTGAGCATGTGAAATGTGACCAGTCCAAACTGATGTATGTTGCAGATACAAAACACACACTAACTATGTAAGACTTCATGGGAAAGAAAGAATGTGGAATATCTCACTAATAAAAATTTTAAAATATTGATAATGTGTTAAAATGATAATATTTTGGACATATAGTTGAAATAAAGTGAAATATGTTGTTCAAATTAATTTTACCTGTTTCTTTTTATTTTTAAGATGGCTTATAGAAAATTTTAAATTACAGTCGTTCAGTGTTGCTGAGGATGTAGAGAAATGCTGACCCCTTATACCATTGATAAAGGATGTAAATTGGAATAGCCATTGTTGGAAAGCAACAGGGAGGTTCTTCATAAAATTAAAAATAGAACCAATCATTTGATCTACTAATTCCACTCTTGGATATATATCCAAAGGAATAAAAAGCACAATCTTAAAGAAGCACTTTTACTTCCAATGTTCTTGCAGCATTATTCACAATAGCCAAGATATGGAAATAACCAAAGTGTTCACTGATGTATGGATGGACAAAGAAAATTTAGATACATTATATATTTATATATATGTGTGTGTGTGTGTGTGTGTATAGTTTAGCCTCTGAAAGGGAATAGTGCCATTTGTAACTACATAGATGAATCTTCAGGACATTATCTTAAGTAAGAAAAGCCAGTTACAGAAAGTCAAATACTACATGATCTCACCAATACACTTGTAATGTCTTTAGACATTGCAAATGATCTCTGGATGCCTGTGGGCGGGGTGGGGGGGGCAGCACTGAATTAGAACAAAGCTAGAATTCCAACTGTCTCCTGTACTGTTTTTTTTTTTTCCCCTTGAAGCAAGGACTTAACTTCCCTGAGTCATGAAAAACCAAGAGAAATGTCAATTTCAAGCATGTTGTTAGATAGGGAATAGGAACACAGCAAACTATAGTTCTCTTCTTTGCTTTGTCTTTGTTTTCACTTTTCGAAAACTAAGAATTTATCATAGATTCTAGAAATGGAAACATTATACTAAGAAAGCAGTTTACCTTGTAGGATTTTAGTGTGGTAAACAATGAGATAATTCTAAACCAGAAAGAAACCCAAGCAGTAAACACTGGAAGAAAAAATTGTGATTTTTTAAAAAATATTTTAGGTTTTATTTTTAATTAAATTATGTTGTAGTTTAATTATAATATTTACAAGTCTGAAATTTAACAATTTTACAGATTTAGTTCATTTTCATTTATATTATTACCTCTGATTTTCACAACATACTTGTGAGATATATAAGGCAGAGAAAATCATCATTTATAAATAAAATAAGGATTTTTTTGGGTTCAGAGGACTCAGTTGACTTGTTAAAGATGTTTGGTTACTTATTGTGGCAGGTGGATCTTGTGTTAGGTTTCTAATTCCAAAGGTAGTATCTTCGATTTTTTAATAACTGTCATTTACTAGACTCAATCTATTATTTGAATACAAGTCTGCATTTGTAGTTGAAGTACAGAGTGTCTTTAAAGATTTTAGTGTATATTTCCTGCTATATAATTCAACTCAAGATTTCAGGGGGATGAACAGACTGGCTTGTTTTTTCAAATACTTCTTTTTGAAAATTTACACAAATTATACTTAAGTTGCCATTTAGTAAAGGTTATGAAAGAAAGCTACACAGAAACACAGGGTGGACTCTGCTTAAATGTACAAGGCTCTACGCAGATTGATGGACAGCTTTCCTTCTTTACAATGAACACGTGCTCTGGCTCACAGGGAAGAGCTTTAAGTCACTAGCTAAGAAGTCTGCTCTCCGAACTGAAACCAGTCACGTTCGTTGTAACTAATGTTCTATTTCTGTAGCCCTATCTGGTGGTAATCTGTCAAAAATTTCCACTTCATTGCTCTAAATAGTCAGACAAGAGTCCTTTGGAATCACATGAGAAATATTGATAACAATAATAAGAAAATTTGAAAAATGTAAATATGTTTTAAAAAAAAAGATATCTCAACTCAAAACTGTATTCCTGGAACAGAAAAGGTTACGAAGGAAGAAAAAACACAAGGTTACTTAGACCTAGAATAAGGACAAATGAAAATGTTCTAATGAGTTAACCTCAGAAACTCACTGATCCAAGAAAAAATATTTTGGGTTTAAATGTTAGCTTAACTGGAGAAATTTAGAATTCCCTTTGTGACTCTACTGGGAGGAAGCTCCTTGATCAAAACAATCTGGTTGTTTCAACAGGGTCAAGAAAAGTTGATAGCTCATGGAATGTGCTCAGTCATGGGTCTGAGCTGAATGCATAGAGATCACCCCAAATGGTATTTCTGTCAAATGAGAAATGATCCTGCAGAGGTGAAGGAATGGAGAAGGGGAAGGAAGGTAGGAGGAAAGAAGGGAGAAGAGATAACGTCCCTGATCAGTCTGGTTCTAAAGGGTAACGGAAACATCTCTATACACTGTGAGTATTTTGAAGATGAGTCTTTATGCGACTGTTCAACTACCAACTGAATCTTAGTATTATCTGTAAAGGACAAGAAGCATTCCAAGAACTGATATTGCACATGATCATGAAAGCCAACTTTGCCCACATGGTACCTGTTTTCATTTGTGGTTCTTTTAGTCCTCCCTTTCCATTTCATTGTCACTTTCTCTCAACCCATTCTGCAACCAAAATATCTACTTAGTGAAAAGTACAGACAAGCTTCTTTTGAATAGATCTTATTGAATTATTTTAGGAATTTGATATTTCAGATTGTAAGATTCATATTTACCATTGGAAGCATGGGGTCAAGACCACAAGAAGAAAGGAAGTTTGAAGGATCCTATGGTTCATCATTAAATGCTATCTTGAGGCTCTCCCTCCCCTCTTTGTCAACAAGTCTTTGCAGTCTTTACCCTGTTTCAAAGTGACCTGTAGAGGCTGCATCATCCACATCTGTGGTTCTCAAACTTGTCAGCACACTGGAATCAGTGAGACATTTTTGAAAGAAATCATTCCTGAGTCTAACACTCAGAGATTCTGAAACAACGGACCTGGATATTCAAACCTTTATCTTTCTCAAGTATTTCTAATATGAAGTCAAGGCTAAGTATTTCTGGTACAGCCAGTGATCTGAAGGCAAATGTAGAAGTGAGGGCAATTTTCTGAGGCTCATGAGGTTATAACCAATTAGAAGTGAACAAAATATTGAGTCTTTTGCTAACACTATTCAAAAATAACTCTTCAGATACAGGACTTAGAGCAAGGGGTAATGGTCTGGATAAACCAACCTGGGAGTCGATGTTTCACCAACAATGCTTGTCAAGGAGCTCCCAGTTAGAACTTTGTTTGCACAGGCTTTTGTCTGAACTACTAACCACTTTTTAACTAGCATTAATCATTGATCTTTCTTATTGATTTTTAGTTAAATTCTGCTGTCAGAGATCACATTTGATATGATGCTAACATTTTAAATTTGGTTGATATTTAAGTATGACTGAGAATGTGGCCTATCCAAAACATAATTTGTAGTCTCCTGTTGTTGGGTAGAATATATAAAAATGTCAATAGGTCAAGTTGGTTGACACTCCTGTTCAGGTTTTCTATGTCCTTGTGATTTTTGAGTATTGGTTTACCAATTCCTAGGAAAGAGGTTAAAATTGCCACCTACATCTGTGGATTTGCCTGCAAACATTTTTCTTTTAGTTCTATCAGTTTTTGGCTTATGCATTTTTCAGCTGTGTTACTACAGGAATATACTTTTGGAATCATTTTCATTTTCATGTAGAATGCTTTTGTACTCAGATTGACATTCTTGTACATATGTATGCTCATGAATTTGTTCTTTTTGTATCCATCTAACAATATTTTTAAAATTTATTTACTTGAAAGACAAAAATACACACATGCACACACACACACACACATACACAGATCTCTCATTTGATGGTTTACTCCCAGCTGCCAACAACAGCCAAAACTGCATCAAGGAGAAGCCAGGAACTGAGAATTCAAAGCAGTTCTCCCACATGGGTGTGTAGGGACTCAACTCCTTGTGCCATCCCCTGCTGCCTCCCAGTGTATGCTTTGGAAGGAAGTTGGAGTCTTGAGAAAAGCCAGAACTTGCACCCAGGTACTCCAAAACGGGATGTAGCGATCGCAATATGGAATCTTAACCACTATGCCAAATATCAGCCTGAATCTTTGCTTTTTTGATGGAGTGTTTAGACCATTTACTTAAAATTGTTTTAAAGATTTATTTATTTATTTTGAAAGTCAGAGTTACACACACACACACACACACAGAGAGAGAGAGAGGGAGAGAGGGAGAGAGCGAGAGGTCTTCCATCTGCTGGTTCACTCTCCAGATGACCTCAATGGCCAGAGCAGGGCCGATCCGAAGCCGGAGCCGGAGTTTCCTCCGGGTCTCCCACGTGGGTGCAGGGGCCCAAGGACTGACCTACGGCACTTCCATTCGCGCTGGTCTGGCGCTCTCTGGGTTCGCGGCCATCAGAGAGGACTTCCTGCGTCCCCCTCCCCCGCCCTGCCCCGGAAGGAGGAGACAGCGGTGGACGTTCTCCCAGGGCAACGGAGCAACGTCCTGGTGCCGGCGGGCTCGGGCTGCAGGTACCCGTTGTGGCCCAGCCCTGCGAAGCCCACGTCCCGTGGTCTTGGAGTCGCTGCTGGCGCGGGAGGCCAGGGGCCCTGATCCCCCTGGTTGGTGCCATGCCTGGGGCCAGGAAAGGATCGGTAACTCATGTGGAGCCCAAGGCCTTGGCAGGTCGCGCCAAGGCTGAGGGCGCCAGGGAGACCCCAAAGGCCCGGAAGAAGGCTCCCTACCTGTTTCCAATCAGCGTGATGAGGTTGGGCAATATCGAAATTAGAGAAAGAGAGCGGCCCCCTGTTCTGGAGACGCTCCCAGAGCCGGAACAGAACCAGGAGGAGGGCTCCTGCGGACTGGGCTGCTTCAGTTTCCCGTGCTGTCAGCGTTTGAATGACATTCGCTGCTTCATGGTTATCTACTTCATCCTGGCCTCCTCTCAAGGTGGGCCCGAGGGGCAGGGGTCTCCTGGGCATGGCAGGGGGGAGGCAGCGCCCAGAGGCGGGCAGGATGGGCTAGCACTTCCTGTGATGGCTCCAGCAGGAGGTTTGAGTCTCTGTTCTCAAGCTGTGGGCGGAATAGTGAAGCAATTGACCCCTGCCATTTTCAGGTAGGGCTCCTGTGGTTGCAGCCCTCCTGGACCACCCCAGTGACACGTTGTTGGGGGGGAAGGGGCCAGGTGTGTGGATGGGTTGGCTAGTTTGAGGGGCTGTTGGGTTATTTAAAGCACTGGGAGCCAGTGAAAAGGCTGCACGTGATAAGTGCTTGGGCCTTGAACCTGCATGGGAGACCAGGAGGAAGCACCTGCTATCAGCGCAGTGCACTGGCCATAGCAGCCATTTGGGAGGTGAACCAACGGAAGGACGACCTTTCTCTCTCTCTCTCTCTCTCTCTCTCTCTCTCTCTCTCTCTCTCACTGTCTAACTCTGCCTGTGGGGGAAAAAAAAGAAAAAAAAGAAAAAAAAAGATGAATTTTGACTAGTAACCACTTTTCCTTTTTATTCTGGAGATCAATTTAATTTTTTTTAAAACACTTATTCTGGCTATTTTTCCCCTGTTTGGGTGCCAAGTGATAGAAATGCACATAGTATGGTGCCATTTATTTAATATTAAAGAAAAGGAAAAAGGTATCTCTACTGTTTGAGGGGGTTTATATTGTGAGGAAAATGTTAAAATAAAAATGGAAAATTTCGAATACAGGATACTGGTTACAAAAGGGAAAGAAAAGAATGTGTTGGACTTCAACTATTTTGATATTTCATTTTCTATTCTAGATGATATATAAACAAAAATTCAATGTATCATTTACTAATTTTTAATAATTAAAATATATATTATAGTAAATAATATACTCAGTGAGGTGAGTTTATACAATTAGTATTCTTTAGGAAATTACTTGTAGAGATAGCTTAAAAATTGGTTTAAAAATTTAACTAGCAAAATTTCATAGAGGTTAAGTCCTATTAGCATTTTGGAAAGGGAATCATGTGCTTACAGGTTTTAAATTTCATAATGAGGTAAAACAAATATAAATCAGGTTAAATTAAGTTTTGCTTTGTCATGTTTATAATGGTGATCTTTTTTTGTATCTTAAAAAGTACATTATTGCTCTCTTTTGTTCCTTTTTACATTTTAGGTATTGTGTTTGGTCTTGTAGATCTGAGCATTAGCAATTTTCAGAAGAACTATCATCTGAAAACTTCTGAAAGTATAGTATTGACATCCAGCTATGATATTTCATCTTGCCTGGTAGCAATATTAATAGCATACTACGGAGGGAGAGGAAATAGAACAAAATGGACTGCATATTCCTCCTTCTTCATAGGACTTGGATCAGTTTTACTTGGTCTTCCGCACTTACGTGGTGAAAACAATCAATCAAAGCTAAACATTGAAGGTAAGGTTTTTAAAATATAATGTTATATGCCAAATCAAAACTCATTTAAACCATTGGAACTTTAAATAGACTGTGATACCTACCTGTCTGTTTGTATATTCATCCATCCATCCATTTACACAGGTTTATTTGACAAAGTATCCCTATTAATTGTGGCTCTCTTTAAACATATATATCATATTCATATACCCTTTCATATAATAGATGGACCTAGAAAGAAGAAAGAATATTTTGGGATAATTATTTTGTGAAACTGTTCATTCATTTATTAAATATTTATTTATTTGAAAGGCAGAGTTACAGAGAGGCAGAGACACACAGAGAGAGGTCTTCCCTCTACTGGTTCACTCCTCAGATGGCCACAAAGGCTAAAACGGCGTCGATCCGAAGCCAGGAGCCAGGAGCTTCTTCCAGGTCTCCCATGTGGGTGCAAGGGCCCAAGGGACAACTGTAATACATTAATATATTTATATCCTGTGTAGTCAATGTTAAATAATATGTTGTTATGTCAGTCTATGAAGCATATGATATGCGTAAATGAGAGTGCTTGTAGACATTCAAGGAAAAGTGGAATTGAAACATAATTTCAGTTTGGTGCAAGAAAAACCTTTGAAAGTCACACATAAGTTTTTCTTAATGCACATTTAAAAATACTCTCATAGATATTTTCAACATATTCATTGTAGTTATAGAATAGCTTGACAGCTCGTTGAACTGGAAGATGACTTATAGGAAGAGTGGGATAGAAAACATGTCATTCTTGTTACCTTAAACCTTGGTCTGGTCAGAAAGGGTTAAAAGTTAGAAAACACTGTTTGATACATCTTAAAAATGCTAATCAGATCTCAATATGAATCATGGGAGTAGAATTAGTACAATCTTCCTTTTGTGTTTTCTTTAGATTATATGTATATTTTGTTAGTGACTTCTAGCACAGAATTATCTAACACTACCTATTTAGTGTATTTATTGGGTGCCTCTCATTTGTACTAGAGTAGAAGAAATAAACAATCTTTGCTACAGAAGTGTTCATTTCCTACACCTCTCTTTGCATATATTCCACTTATTGTGTTTGAAGTTTAATTCTTACATAATGACTTTTTCTGTGTTGACGTGCAGTTCATACACACACACACACACACACACACACACATATTGACATGTTTACATTCTCTTATGAGGTTCTTTTCTTCCACCTTTCTCTTTTCTGAATATCTCCTGAATGTTTTTACTCCTACTCTGCCCTCTGCTTTTATTTTCCAATTAGTTACCTGTTACACTAAGCTTCCCTTATGAGTTGTTTGAACCTTGGTGAAGCCCATTTGCTCCTATTTCCCCTTCAAAATCATGATAATTTTCCGTACTGATGATAGGTTGACCTTCAATTTCTGTGCCTCAACCAGTGTGTATGAGGGATCCTCAAAATGTTCATGAAAAAATATAATTGAAATGTATTTTGGTGGAAAATTTTTTGAATATTTCTTTTTTAAAATTTGTAATTAGTTTTTAAAGATTCGATTTGGTTTGTAGATAAAATTCTAGTAATATTCTCTCTGTCCATCCCTTCTCCCTTTCCTTGTTTTCTTTTAGTTTTTGTTTTAAATTTACATTACAGTAAAAAGGGCTAATATTTCACTGAATAAGAAGTTTAAAAAGTGAAAAACAAAATGACAAATGACCCAAGGTTAGTAGGAATATAAGACAACTTATATAAACAGCAGCTAAATGTAAAAATGAACATGTCACCCATACACAGAAAATTTTAAGGTGATCACAACTCATTAAAACTATAGTAGTATAACATTCTTAACCACTGGTTTCACAAAGGAATGAAAGTTTTACAAAACTGAATTTGTTGCGATACTGATCTCTTTTCTTCTTCTTCTTTTTTTAAATTTTAGTTTTCATATATCAGGGAGAACATGTGGTATTTGTCTTTCTGGGTCTGGCTTATTTCACTCAACATGATGTCCTCCAGTTGTGTCCATTTTGTTACAAATAGTAGACTTTAATTCTTTTTTACAGCTGCATAATATTCCATTGTATACATACATTTGAAAAATCCATTCATCTGATGATAGGCACCTTGGTTGATTCCAAATTTTGGTGATTGTGAACAGTGTAGCTATAAACATGTGGTACAGTTATTTCTTTGATACTTTCATTGTGTTTTGGGTATATACCTGGTAGTGGGATTGCTTGGTCATGTGGCAACTATATTTCTAGTTTATTAAGAAATGTCTACCTTGTTTTCCACAGTGGCTGCACACTAATTTACATTCTAACCAACAGTGTATAAGTGTTCGCCTTTGTGCACCTCCTCGCTAGCATTTGTTATTCTCTATGTTTGGGATTTTAGCCATTCTTATAGGGGTGAGGTGGTTCATTGTGGTTTTGATTTGGATTTCTCTGATGGCTAGTGATGTTGAGCATTTTTTCATATACTTCTGACCATTTTAATTTATTCTTTTAATAAGAGTCTATTGAAATCCTTTGCACATTTCTCAACTGGATTTTTTTTTGTTGTTTAGTTTTTAAGTTTCTGATATATTCAGGATATTAATCCTTTGTTGGGTAGATGGTTTGCAAATATTTTCCCCATTTTGTTGGATGTCCCCTCACTCTATTAATTGTACCCTTTGATGTACAAAAGTTTCTGAGTTTCATATTGTCCCATTTGTTTAGTTTTGATTTTGTGGCCTCTGCTTTGGGGGTCTTGTCCAAGAGATTGTCCCCTATACCAGTGTCTTGGAGTGTTTCCCCTACATTTGCTTGCAGCAACTTCATAGCCTCAGGTGTCACAATTAAGTCTTTGATTCATCTTGAGTTGATTTTTGCACATGGTGAAAGTTATTGGTCTAATTTTATTCTTCTGCATATATACATCCAGTTTTGCCAGGACCATTTGTTGAAGAGCTTAACTTTACTCCACTGTATGTTCTGAGCACCTCTGTCAAAATCTGCTGGCTATATGCATGTGCATTAATTTCTTTTCTTTAAAGATTTTTATTTGACAGGTAGAGTTATAGACAGTGAGAGAGAGAGAGACAGAGAGAAAGGTCTTCCTTCCATTGGTTCACCCCCCAAATGGCCGCTATGGCTGTTGCTGCGCTGATCTGAAGCCAGGAGCCAGGTGCTTCCTCCTGGTCTCTCATGCGGGTGCAGGGGCCCAAGCACTTGGGCCATCCTCCACTGCTTTCCCAGGCCACAGCAGAGAGTGGGACTGGAAGAGGAGCAACCGAGACCAGAACCCGGCGCCCATATAGGATGCCGGTGCTGCAGGTGGAGGGTTAACCAAGTGAGCCAGGGCACCAGCCCCCTTAATTTCTTGTCTGTATATTCTATTCCATTGATCTATGCATCAGTTTTTAAGCCAGTATCATGCTGTTTTAATTATTATGGCTTTATAGTATACTTTGATGTCAAGTATTGTGATGCCTCCAGCTTGATTTTCTTGTTCAGGATTGCTTGGTCTTTAGTGATTCCAATTGAATTTTAGGATTGTTTTTTCTAGTTTTTTAAAGAATGTCATTGGTATTTTGATAGGAATTGTGTTGAATCTGTAGATTGTTTTAGGTAGTATAGACATTTTAATGATATTGATTTTTCCAATCTATGAGCAAGGAATATATTTCCATTTTTTTGTGTCCTTGATTTTTTCATCAGTGTTTGATAATTTTCATTGTGGAGATCTTTCTCTTCTTTGGTTAAATTTATTCCTAAATATTTCATGTTTTGTGGCTATTGTGCACTGGATTTCTCTTTGTGTAAGTTCATCATCAGCGTACAAAAAAGCTACTTTTTTGTATGTTTATTTTGTAACTTGCAACTTTAATGAATTGGTTATCAATTCTAACAACTTTTTGATGCAGTGTTTAGGTTTCTCCATGTACAGCATCATGTCATCTGCAAACATGGATAATTTGACTTCCTCTTTTCCACGTTTAATGTCCTTTATTTCTTTCTCTTTCATAATTGCTCTTGCTAAAACTTCCAGAACTATATTGAATAAGAGTGGTGAAAATGGACATCCTTTCACTGACACATATTTTGAAAGAATTGTTCATGGACCCAGATGTTTATCTCCCCTATTCTTTATTTGGCTGGCTTTAACCTGTTTTGAATCCAGAGTGGTGTAGAATTATTTTTACCAAGTCATCAACACAATTAGTGCAAATTGATATTATAAAAAACCTTATATATTTCTTCAACTATCACCAATATTTTGTGATATTGACTAATTCCTCCTTCTTGAAATTCTTTGCTCTATTGGTTGCTATTTCCAGTGGTCATTTAACTTATAGTCCATAATAAACTTTTTAAAAATAGCATTAAATTATTAGTTTTATTCTACTAGTGGAAAACATTATTTTTAAGAAGTTGGACAGTAGGATGCTCAGTACTGTGACCCCTAGGAGAATGGAAACAAATGAGCTTTCAATGAGAAAGCAGTGTACATAGGTTGGGGACACAATTTATTGTTATCAGGAGCATGAAGGACCTCCTTGAGTTTGTTTGTTTATTATTTTTTAAAAAGTTAGTTATGTGAGAGGCAGAGTTACAGACCGAGAGACGAAGAGAGAAAGAGAGAGAGAGAGAGAAAGAGAAAGAGAGATCTTTCATCTGCTGGTTTACTCTCCAAATGACAACAATGGCTTCTTCCAGGTCTCCCACGTAGGTGCAGGGGCCCAAGCACTTGGGTGATCTGCTAAGCCATCAGCAGAGAGCAGGATCAGAAGTGGAGCAGCTGGGACTCCAACTGGTGCCCATGTGGGATGCTGGTGCCACCGGCGGAGGCTTAACCTACTATGCCACAGTGCCAGTCCCTTCTTTGAGTTTATTAATCATGCGTTTAAAGTGATATTTGCATGGTTGTGTGCTCTTCTCTAGCCACATACAACTTGAAAATATAGGTGTAGAGTGGGGAGAAGAGTTGATTGTAATAAGTTTAGAATTTTACCAAGTGATTGCGTGATTTGAAAGACATCAAATGAGTGACATAAGGAATGATTGGGGGACTCTGGGATAATGAAAAGGAGCAGGATCAGTGGATTTGGATCCTGGTGAGTTTTAACGATTATTATTGGAATTGGGTTTCTAGATGGAGTGGACTGGAAAGGTAGGGATGGTTAGAGTGTAGGTTTTTGGCACTGCAGTGAGCTATTTGTAGTTACTACATTTGACATTTAAAATGAGTAAGTAAGGTAGAACTAGTGTAGTGCATGAAGGGAGAGGATTTAAGGAATGAAGAGGCTGGTGAATAAGTGAATTACCAGCATTTGAAATACATTTCTAGAGACTTTATGCGAAGACACAGGGATCAGCTTCACACACAGGAAAGTAAACCAGCTGAAAATATCTATCTGTGTTCTATTTTGCAATCTGCAGCTTAAGGTTTCCCACAATAACATTTTAAGAACACTTGTCAAATTTAACCTCCAATATTCACAACCAATATGATCCAATAGTGTTGTGTGGAACTACCAGTCTAATAACAAGTGCAAATATGTGAATATTTATTTAGTACTATTCTATAAACATACAAATTTTAAAAACCATAAGAAATATGCTGCAAAGTGAGATAATTCAAATTTAATGGATAATCATGTAATGACTATAACAAATATTTTAATGTAATATCTTTTCCTTATTAGCCCTTGTCTTAAAATTTAGTGAGAAATTAATAATTGTGGGAAATTATGTAAGCAGAGTAACACAAAGTTAATGTAAAAATTAGTAAACAAGTGGATGTAGAACTCAAGTCAGAAGGTAATCTTTTGGCCTTCGCCATGTCGTAGCGGGTTAATCCTCTGCCTGTGGCACAGGCATCCCCTATAGGCGCCGGTTCCAGTTCCAGCTGCTCCTTTTCCAATCTAGCTTTCTGCTGTGGCCTGGGAAAGCATTAGAAGATGGCCAAAGTCCTTGGTCCCCTGCACGCACATGGGAGACTGGGAAGAAGCACCTGGCTCCTGGCTTCGGTTCAGTGCAGCTCCGGCCATTGAGGCCATTTGGGGAGTGTGCCAATGGAAGGAAGACCTTTCTCTCTGTCTCTCCCTCTCACTGTCTATAACTCTACCTCTCAAATAAATAAATACAATCTTTAAAAATAGAAGGTAATCTTTGATAAATAAGATGATTTACAACATTAGAGATACTTTAAAAACTTTAAGAGGGAGGGAGGAGGAAGGAAAGAGGAGGGAGAGAGAGAGACAGAGACAGAGAGACAGAGAGAGAGAGAGATTTCCCATTCACTGGTTCACTCCCTAAATGCCTACAACAGCTAGAGCTGAACCAGACCAAAGCCAGGAGCAGGAATGCAATACAGATCTGACCCCGTGGGTGTCAGGGACACAGATATCTGAGCCATCACCTGCTGCCTCCCAGGGAGGAATGCATTAGCAGGAATCAGAGTGGAGTTGAAACTTAAACCCAAGCACTTTAATAGGGGATGTGAGTACCCAAAGAGGTGTCTTAACTGCTGTACCAAACACACACCCCACATTAGAAATCCTTTTATCTTGGAGTCAACAGTCGAAGGACCTGGACCCTGCACTGAAAAGGAAAGTGTATGTATATATATAATATATAAAAATATATATATATATTATGTGTATGTAAATGTATATGTACAAACACACATTGATGCACACCTGTGTATGCACAATCATGCTTGCACATTTATGCTTTGGTTTATGATCCATACACTTTTCTAGTATTCCCATAGGTTTACTTTAATTATGGTGTTTTCCTGAAAATGTGATAATTGTACTGCTGTATTCAATGTGCATAGAGTGTTAACTGAAAAACATAGTTTTGGAAAGTGCAAATATTTGATAAACAATACTTTATATGTGTTTATATTTGACTTTAATTCAATTAATAACAATGTAATTATCTTTTCAAAAGATATTTGTGATGAAACGAAGGTCCTCGATACTTGCCCAAAAAGCACGTCGTTATTTCAGTCAAAATATGTATTCTTGTTCATCATCGGGCAGACCGTGCAGGGAATAGCAGGAATGCCTCTTTACATCCTTGCAGTCACCTTTCTTTATGACAGCGTCGACACACACTCGTCTGGCATCTATTTAGGCAAGTGTCTGCTTATCCTCCATTTTGGTTGAGTTTTCATGGAACTTCTGTACTTTGGTGTATATGTCTAAAATCATATGGCAGTACTAACTGTTGGCCCTTATGATGACTTTGCATAAACTAAATGTCTTTTGGGTCTCTGATATGTTTAAGTTAACTGAACACCTAAACATGTTCATCCTATCAAGAACAGAAATCATATGCTATTTAATTGAATACAGTGTAGTCTCTCCTATTAACAATGTCTTATGCTACTCTCTCCTACAATTAGTAACTCTAACTCTGGGTATATCTTAGAGTAATCTGTACTTTTTGTGTTTAATAGCTTTTAGCCCTGGTAGATTGTTTATTTGTACAGGATTAGGTAACTAGGCCAGGCCACAACCTGGATCTAGGAGTTTCATCTGTGTCTGCCAAGTGGGTTTAAGGGGCCAAGCACTTGGGCTGTCTTCTGAGGCTTTTCTCAGGCACTAACAGGGAGATGGATAGAAAGTGAAGCAGCTGGGACACCAACTGGCACCCACTTGGGATGCTGGCAAAACAGGCAGCAGTCTTACCTGCTGTGTTACAATGCTGGCCCTACTAACTATTACTTTTGAAAACAAAAAATATAAACTTGCTTTTATGTGTAAAGGTGGTATAAAAAATAATACTCTGCAATAAAATAATCATTTTCTAACAGAGATAAGAAAAGTAATGTTCATATTTAAATAGATGATACTCAAATTTGTGGTTTTTTTCTTTTTGGTTCTACTGAATAGCAAGCAATAAAAACACACATCTACCCACTGTGGGGAGAAGCTTACTCTGTTGGCATTTTTGGCCCTCTCTCAGCTAAGGTGAGGGATACCAATGACAAGATCTCATCTTACTATAGAACCACAAATTAAAATTAAATGAGAGAATTAATATTCATATTAAGCATAAGCATATAAATTAAATAAAGGCAACAAATTATGTAATTGCATTATATTTTTAAAATACATCCATTGGATAATGTGTTATGATTAGTTTAGTGTATCAGCTTGGCTGCGTTATGAAACCAAGTTATCTGGTCAAACAACAAGCAGATTTTTTTTAAAAAAAAGTATTGATTTATTTGAAAGGCAAAATTACAGGCAGAGAGAGAGGCAGATGCAGATAAATCTTCTAACTGCCAGTTCAAAATGGCCACAATGGCCATGGAACTTCATTTGGGTCTCCCATGTCGGTGTCAGGGGCCTAAACACTTGGGCCATCTTCCGCTGCTTTCTCCAGTGAAGTAGCAGGGAGTTGAATTGGAAGTGGAGCAGCTGGGACATGAATCAGAGAGCAAATTAGATGCAAGCTTCACAGGAGGTGGCTTAACCCACTCCTCCACAATACCAGCCCCATAGTCAGTAGATTTTTGAGTAAAGTGTGTTACTTCCATAATGTGAATAATCTCTTTCAATCAACTGATGGCTGTATAGACATAAAGACCAAATTTTCTTGAACATGAATTAGTTCTGTCTTGAGACTGGACTATTATTATTATTTTTTTTTGACAGGCAGAGTGGACAGTGAGAGAGAGAGAGACAGAGAGAAAGGTATTCCTTTTTCCGTTGGTTCACCTCCCAATGGTCGCACCGCACTGATCTGAAGCCAGGAGCCAGGTGCTTCCCCTGGTCTCCCATGCAGGTGCAGGACCCAAGGACTTGAGCCATCCTCCACTGCACTCCCGGGCCACAGCAGAGAGCTGGCCTGGAAGAGGGGCAACCCGGGACAGAATCCAGCGCCCCTACTGGGACTAGAACCCAGGGTGCCGGCACTGCAGGCGGAGGATTAGCCTAGTGAGCAATGGCGCCGGCCTGGACTATTAATTATTATTTAAATTTCCATCCTGCTGACTCCCCTTTACATTTGGGAGTTATTAGACCTCGTGATTGTATCAACCAATTGCTTAAAATAAGTCTCTCTCTCTCTCATATGTGCATGCACAGCACACATATACATGATAAATATCTCCTATCAGTTCTCTTCCTTTGGAGATATCTGCTAACAGTCATACAGAATGTGGGGTACAACTTGTGATACACTGGATTAAGCTGCAGCTTGCAATGCCTGGGTCTCCATCAGAAAGCTTGGGATTGAGTCCTGCCTCCACTTCTGCTTTTGATCCAGCTCCTCTCGAACATGCCTGGGAGGGAGCAGATGATGGCTCTCCAGTACTTCAGTCTCTGCCACCCGCATGGCAGACCCAGATGGGATTCTGGTCCCCTGGTTTCAGCCTGGCCCTGTCCTGCTGCTGCAGACATTTGGGAAGTGAATTGGGGGGGGTGGTGGTGGTGGAAGATTTCTTTCTCTCTGTGTTCCATTGTCTTTTAATAAGAAAAAAAGTAAATATTGAAAAAGAATGCCAGGAAAAGTACTCAGAAAGTGGTCTATTTAAGTCAGTCATTTTAATCATTTTAAGACAGAGCTGGTTTGGAAGTTGCTTGATGCTCGATATTCATTTGTAGGTTTTGCAGACGCTGCAATAATATTTGGATATGCCTGTGGTCATGCTATGGGAGCACCACTAGTTAAGGTAGCTGAGAACAGCACTTTTCCCAGAAAGTAAGTCATTTCCTCGGTTACATTCTATGAAATACTTATCGACTAGATAGCATAGCTTACAACCATGTATTTGTATATTAAATTTGTAAGACCCATATTTTTAGAAAAACGCAGGCAAATGTGATTAGTACGCACATATGTTCATATAAATTAGAGGCAATGCGTGGAGTTTCAGTTTTGCAAGATGAAAAAGGTCTGTGGCAAAAAATGTGGTATATAGGTGACATTCCTGTACACGGAAAAATGGTTAAGATGGCACATTTCGTATTATTTAATAAAAAAATTAGGAGGAATTAGTGGTAAGATTTTCATCATATATAATGTTTTAAATTATATTTCAAGCAAAGATAACAACATACTTTTATATGGATTTAAATGAACACATGAAAGATCATACCGCCAAGTACGAAGGGCTAGTGGGGAGGTGAGCAGCGGAATGGCGGGAAGGTAATAGCTCCTTTTTGTGAAGTGGTTTACTGCTTGGGACAGTTAGGGCTCAATCCCACTGGAGGACTCTGAGGTACAGTGTAGAACGTGTCTCAGAGTTGTCCCAACAGCTGCATACAGGAGCTGCATGCATACCCGCTCACATCTGGTCCTCAATGGTTGAGGAGCAGGCCTTGAGTCCACATGGACCCCCTGGGGACTTCTGACATGCCTTCCGGAACCCTGAGCCAAAGTGTTTCCCATTCAGAGCTTCTGTGGAACTGGGACACTATTATAGGACAGGGACACCTATAATTGCATTTTACACCCCCCCCCCCCAGACTAAACATCTACCCCAAGAACTTCTTAATAAAGACAGGAAACTAAAATTTTACAAAAGGAAAAAATACTGACATATCTGACTATACAACAAGGTTCATATAATGAAAGATATCATAAACAAAGTTTAAAGACAATTGAGAGAACTCATTTGTCATGTATCCAGCAAATAATTAACATCTATAACACATGAAGAATTTCTACTAATCTGCAAGAAATAATGAATCAATATAAAACAAGAAAGGACATGAACAACACATTCAAATTAAACAAAAACAAGAGGCCCAATAAATGTATGTATGAATTATGTATGAATCACAGTCCTGATAACATACTCTTGTTGGATAATTTAACAATATAATAAAAAGGGCTGTTTAAATCATATTAAAAAACTTAAATATATCTGAACAGGAAGAGTTCATACTATGAATTTAGCAAAAGCAAAGAGCCAGTATCACCTTTAGACCTGAAAAGACAAGAGGAGTCAGAAGTTCAGTAGACGATACAGACAGCTAAGTCAAATGACTGTAGAGGGGAAAACATGGCCTTTTATTCAACAGGCACAGCTAAGCCACTGACATGGGAATGACTATCCAGATCTCAGTTTCCTCCTGTTCTTCTCACCCTGCCTCAGAGCTCTTGCAGTCCCCACACAGGCCAACCCTACACAGGGAGCCAGAGGAGAGAGGAGCCCGCTGGTAATGTCTGTGCATATGGTTCCACCCTGTCAAGTACCACAGCAGAACGGGAAAAATACAGGTGGAACTGCGGCAGCAAACATAACACATGTATCCAATGTAATCCATCACTTCTGTGCCTCAGAGTCTATTCCTGCTTTTAGAATGGTGAAAAATATATACATATTGGGTAAAAAAAAAAATTCTTGGGCTATGCTAAAACATGATAATAGCACACACCCCTGTCCTATAATAGTGTCTGAATTCCACAGAAGGCTCTGGGTTCCAATTCCAGTTTCCACCTAATGCAGACCCTGGGAAGCAGCAGGTGATGGCTCATCGGAGACGTGGATGGAGTTACTGGCTTCCAGCTGCAGCAGAGCCCAATCTTGGCTGCTGTGGGTATCTGGGGAGTGAACCAGCATATAGGAGCCCTCTCTGTCTACCTACTTCCCAAATAAATATTTTAAAAAGTTCTGACCCTCTACAAAATTAATAAAATATTTGACTGCATATTCTCCAATACTTTTAGAAATATATTTCTGTATTAGATCTAAATTCAATATTTTTTTTTACTATAATATGAAGTGTGGGCCAAGACTCTATTGTTTTTTCCTCAAAGGGATTTTTAAATGTACTGGTGAACCTGATGGATCATTCTTTATTTTTAAAAATTGATATTTTAAAACAACTTTTTTATAAATCAAATTTTCCCCTTTCTATAGACTTAATTCTTTTGTTTTTGTTTTTGACAGGCAGAGTTAGACAGAGATGAGAGAGAGAGACAGAGAGAAAGGTCTTCCTTTCCCTTGGTTCACCCTCCAAATGGCTGCTATGGCCTGTGCACTGCGCCGATCCAAAGCCAGGAGCCAGGTGCTTCCCCCTGGTCTCCCATGCAGGCGCAGGGCCCAAGCACTTGGCCCATCCTCCACTGCCTTCCCAGGCCACAGCAGAGAGCTGGACTGGAAGAGGAGCAACCGGGACAGAATCCGGAGCCCCAGCTGGGACTAGAACCCAGGGTGCCGGCACTGCAGATGGAGGATTAGCCTAGTTAAGCCTAGACTTAATTCTTTTATCTCTAATGTGATTTCTGATGAATTGTAACCTTATCAAATTCTTCGTTTACACTTTATAGTTTTCTAAGTTGATTTGTGTGGGTCATCTTGCTATACAATGAAATAAACATGTAATAATCATATCATATGCAAAAGCATAATGTATACAGTTAGAATGCATAGCTGGGTTCAAAAGTGAAGCAAAAAATCCTTTGAACTATTATAGTTATGATTATATTATTATTATTATAATATACTACATATTATAGTTAACTATAATATTAACTTGATATTATAGCTAGCAAAGAAACTTACAGCTCTAGTGAAAATCCAGAGTTGATCTCTGGGTGTAACCACATATGACTGGCAGATACTGTAAATCAAGACTGCAATGCCACATCATCGTGAGTTAGAGTTTGTAGTCCTGAAGAATGTGGGCACATTCTCATTGTATGAAAGGCAGTGGATGCACCAGGTCTTGGTTGCCAATAGTCACCTGTGAAGACAGAAGACAGAGGGCTTAACAAGCAGTCTTCACAGTAATTCGGAATAATCACTAGAAGGATGGATCCACACCAAAGCTGGGAGTTGAGTAAGGGGACTAGAAGAAAGGCATTCAAAATATATGTGATATTAAGGGTCAAATGCCATATAAAGGATTGGTTGTGGAAATTACAAGGCTGAGTTTGCGATAAAAGTCTAGATGCTTCATTTAAAGAGGCAAGGTTTATTTATTAATTATGGGTGTAAGGGAGAGAGCCTGTTCACTCCCTAAAGGCCTGTAACAGCCCAGCCAGAGCTGTAGTGGAGAGCAAGGAGCAGTCCAGTCCAGGCAAGGCATGATTTTAAAGAAAGGGTTTAGGCTGGCGCCGCGGCTCAATAGGCTAATCCTCCGCCTTGCGGCACCAACACACCGGGTTCTAGTCCGGATTGGGGCACCGGATTCTGTCCTAGTTGCCCCTCTTCCAGGCCAGCTCTCTGCTGTGGCCAGGGAAGGCAGTGGAGGATGGCCCAAGTGCTTGGGCCCTGCACCCGCATGGGAGACCAGGAGAAGCACCTGGCTCCTGCCATCGGATCAGCACAGTGCGCCAGCCGCGGCAGCCATTGGAGGGTGAACCAACGGCAAAAGGAAGACCTTTCTCTCTGTCTCTCTCTCTCACTGTCCACTCTGCCTGTAAAAAAAAAGAGTTTAGAAGACTATCCCTTTAACCCTACATGACTCTGGTAGAGAAAAAAGTCAAGTAGGAAAGAGCGAGCCTGCTTTTTCACCATAGCAGTGCCAGGACAAGGAAGGAAAGTGCAATGATTAGTATCCAGCAAGAAGAGAGGAACATAATTGGAGGACTGGCTAGCACTCTGCCTCAACAAAACCAGCAAACAACAGTGACGAATTCACGCATAAAGTTTCTTCTCTCTCTCTGATTATGACTTAGTTTTTAATAAAACACCCACAGTTGAAATTTTTCATTTCTCTCTGTTACAGCTATATGGTTCGTGCTGGTAACCTAAAACTCCGGTGGAATTGGTGGAATAGTTTTCTTCTTGCCTCTTTTATTGCATGGTCTACATTTATACCACTGTTGTGCTTTCCACGTAATATAGCAGGTGACTACACAATTCTAATTCATTAAATGGGAGATCACTGTCTCCCCCTACTGCCCTCCTCAACTCCCTTCCTTAGCCCTCAGATGAGCTACATTTCTTCATGACTATGTCACTTCCACGTGCAGTGGCTTGTCATAGAGATGCAATGTCACCAAATATTTTATTTGCACACCACAGTCTCATTAGTACATATTTTTGTTTCTCATTATTTCCTTTCAAAATGCTTTATATCTAGAGGCCAGATGGTATTTTTTAAAAAAATGAAGTATATTTAAATCTATTTAACTCACATCATTTAATATATGTATTTCATTCAACTGTTGGAAGAAATAATCATCATTAAACTTATTTTGGTAACACTAAAAATACATGTAGTGAGAGAAGTACAACAGCATATTTTGATGGTATAATATATTTTTGATACTATCAAAGATTATTCTTTATATTCCAGGGTTGTGCTACAAAATATGATAGCCATATGCCAAATGTGGCTACTTAAATTTTAGGCTAAGTCAAATTAAAAGTCCATTTATTCAGTCATAGGAGGTACATTTCAAAAATTTAGTAGCCACATTCAACTAATGCTTCTAGTACTGGATGGTACAAATATAGAGTATTTTTGTCATCACAGAATGTTCTTGAGGACAGGACTGTTTTATAAGAAGGTGTCTTTTAATTAAGTTGATCAATTCTTCAAAAATAGCTCACTTGCCATTCCAGGGAATACTGGGTTTATTAGGATTAGGGTGTGTGTGTGTGTGTGTGTGTGTGTGTGTGTGTGTTTTATTCATGTTTTACGTTTTTGAACATGCCATAAGTTTTTTTTTAAATAATTGTTAACATGTAGGTACA
Source organism: Sylvilagus floridanus (assembly GCA_949820135.1). Lineage (NCBI taxonomy): Eukaryota > Metazoa > Chordata > Mammalia > Lagomorpha > Leporidae > Sylvilagus > Sylvilagus floridanus. The sequence goes on along the minus strand of OX463246.1, from coordinate 23,910,101 downwards.
GCAAAGATAACAGCTGGGAAGTGTAAAAAGACTTATTCAAGTGACAGTCTCAAAGATAAGGAATTTGGAACTAGTATCAAGGATTTGTTTGCTGCACTTTGGGTAAAGTATTTTATGTGTACAACCTGATTAAGGTGAATTATATAGTTTTATAATAAGGACTTAAGAAAATAACCAATAAAGTTGTAAACTTAAAGCTAGAGCCTCTTAATTGTCTTATTAGATTTCCAGATAACGCAGAATAGGGCCTGGCTTAGCTAAATAGCATTGCCAAGAACTTCGCTAGTTTTATAGAAAGCAATCTGATCTTTTCTTCCTATTTCTTTTAACTTTATTTTTATAGTATTTTGTGTTTGTTTCTCCCCTATGAAAATAAATAAGTAAGGCATTTAATCAGATAATGTGTAAGTGTAAACCTTATGGTTTTTATTTTGTTTAAATGACATTGAAGAGAACTCCAGAAGTTAACAAATACTCCCACAAGCATTATGTCACAGAAAATATCTCAATGTCAAATGGAGAAGAGCTCTTTGTTTCTCTAGATGGGAAGTAAGGCCTAAGGTACAGATACTATGGAATGAAAAAATAAAAACTTCAAAATATTAATACTATTTTAAACTTATTTTCTCCTACTCATAACTTTATTCTCTATGCTGCCTACAGAATTGTAGTCCTCACCAATTTTATTAAGTTCCTGCCCAGATTACAAGACAGATGAATTTCACAAGATTTTAGTGAGACTTTCAAGACTCTTTGTGAAAGTGTCAACTGGGGGCTGGCACTATGGTGTAGCAGGTAAAGCCGTCACCTGCAGTGCCGGCATCACATATGGGTGTTGGTTCAAGTCCTGGCTGCTCCACTTCCAATCCAGCTCTCTGCCATGGCCTGGAAAAGCAGTGGGAAATGGCCCAAGTCCTTGGACCCCTGCACTCAAGTGGGAAGATCTGGAGACAGTTCCTGGCTCCTGGCTTCAGAACAGGCGCAGCTCCGGGCTTTGTGGCCAAGTGGGGAGTGAACCAGCAGGTAGAAGATCTTTCTTACTCTCTTCCCCTCCTTCTCTCTCTCTATGTAACTCTGACTTCCAAATAAATCTTTAGAAAAAAGAAGTATCAACTGAATTTCCCTCCCTCATTTCCTCAGAATTTTATCCCTGTCTGACACATACTCTGGTTAAACTTGTTCTTTTCTGGACTCATTTGGCCCTTCTAGGGTTCTGTGAACTTATATAGATAATTTCTTTACTTCAAATATCCTTACATTTCTTCTGCATTCTAAGAAAACATCTTTGTCAGATCCTACTGAATATTTCTAGGCAAAATATTTCTCTCTCCTTAACACTCTGATAGATAATTGTTAGAATTTATATATGCAATATATATACATATATATGTATCATGCTTTTATAATATTAGTCTGATTATTCATAAAATGAATGGATATATTGTATAAAATCAGAAATCTTTTTACTTGTTTCTATTCACCTAATGTTTATTTTTTTTATGAACTTCTGAACCATTCACAGTAGTTGATGATTTTCCATTCATATTTTTATGTAATTTTAATTTTTTAAAAAGATTTTATTTATTTATTTGAAAGTCAGAGGTACACAGAGAGAAGAAAGGCAGAGAGAGAGAGAGGTCTTCCTTCCGTTGGTTCACTCCCCAATTGGCCGCTATGGCAGCTGTGCTGCACCGATCCGAAGCCAGGAGCCAGGTGCCTCTTCCTGGTCTCCTATGCAGGTGCAGGGTCCAAGCACTTGGGCCATCCTCCACTGTCTTCTCGGGCTACAGCAGAGAGCTGCACTGGAAGAGGAGCAACCGGGACAGAATCCGGTACCCATATGGGCTACTGGCGCTGCTGGCGGAGGATCAACCAAGTGAGCCACAGTGCCAACGCCATAATTTTAATTTTTAGAAATAGTACATGTACATATTTTAACAAAACATAAGTAATACAATTAATTATAAACTCTTTTATGTTGTTAACGATTAAGATAACATTTATAGAAAACACATCACAACATTTAAACATTAATGTTTTAAGCTTTGATTGTTTTTTTTTGTATTATTGATACACAAGAAACAATAACAGGTGGATCCCAATATTTATCTCTTGGAAATAGTGTGCTTTGATCATTACTATGAGGATAAAAAATAATATAGTTACCTGATAACAACTTCTTAGGCTTCTACTTGTGTGCTTAGGTCGCTGCAGGATGTCTTCCTCTAACGTTTGTCAGAAGGTGGGACTTCTAGGATGGCAGAATAAGGGCCGTGGCAAACCCTCACCTCCAAAAAACGATGATGAAATTGGTGTAACTGTCAATGACCATTTCAAAATTGTGGAAATTAACCAGAGGCATACAACAAGCCAAAAACATTTATTCAAGAAAAGTTCGTGAGCTTTGTTTAGAAGAATGAGATCCCTGTCATTTAAATTGTTCCCTTTTCCTTTACTTCCATGGTCTGATCAGTGTGAAGGCTGGCAGTCTTCCTGCCATAGGAGGTGAGTGATCTGATTTGTGGCCTAATGGAAAATCAGGGGCATTATAGTCAACAATAATGATATCGGTGGCAAACAGGTATGAAAGGCCAACTTCACAGCCACTAGAGGCGTCACTTCTTACTGGGGTAACAACAGATGGGTCAAACATTTAAAAATGTGCATCTGTGCAATGACATTGGACTTTGAAGGTTCTGATATATTCCTGAGGATCTGAAAGTATTTTCATAATCAGAAGAGTTCAGAGGTGGTTCCAGTTACCAACTGGTTCCTGGGCATCCACACAAGCAAAAGGTACAGCTAAGGCAGATTGTATACTTCCTGAACTTTTAATGTTATGATCCATCACACTAGAGATTTCCTAAAGGAAAGGGAGGGAGCCTCATCTTCAGGTGTTTAAGGAAAATTGCTGCCATATCATTCAGCAACAATCAAGGTATGCTGATCCAGGGTGACATAAAGTCTTACAAATGAAGAAAAGAATTAAAAATTGAAAGAGCATGGACTTCAGTGACTATGTACTCCATGGGAAATATAATTTATTTAATTGGCCCTGGAAAGTAATAAACAAACAAACAAACAAAAACACAACGAAACCAATTCCTGAAGGTGGAAGAATCAGTATCCAGAAAGTCTACACTATTCATTCAAAATGTCCAATTTTCAACCAAAAATCCTGAAAAATACCAAGAAAGAAGAGTGTGCCCATTTATAGGAAAAAGAAGTCAGTACAGTCTCTAAGATGGCTCAAATGTTGGACTTGGTAGAACAGGACTTCTCACCAACTATTATGGAAAGAAAAAGATTTGAATAAATGAAGTATGGCTATAAAATGGTAGATGAGAACACCAGTAAAGAGAAATATTTAAAAAGAACCAATACAAATTCTTGAGTTGAAATGGAGATGAAATGAAATGAAAATAAAATATAGAAGGACTCAACACTAGATTTGATCTCAGAATAAGAGAGAATCAGAGATCAATCAAGATTATCCAGTTTGGAGAATGAGAAGAATGCAGAAAAATAACCAGGTTTCAGAAAATTTAAGGATGCCATCAAATACAGCAACATGTACCTTGAAGGAGAATAAAAAGGAAGAGAAGCAGAAAGATAATTTGAAGAAAAAATGTTCCCAAACTTCTTCAGTTTGGTGCAAAATGTTACTCTCTACACATTCCAGAAACTCAATGAACTCCAGGTACAATAAACTCTTAAGAAGTATATATTTAAACATGTCACAGTAGAACTGAAAACAGCAAAATGAAAATTAATCATTAATATTCAAAAGCATCTTAATAATATTAAGAACTCACTTCTCATCAGAAAAAAAAGAGGTTGTAAGATAGCAGATATATTTAAAATACCGAAAGAAAAAATAATTACCAAGCAACAAGTGTGTATCCAGTGAAATAATTCTTCATAAGCACTATAGAAATGAAGGTTAAAAATAAAAGACAACCCTGAAAAGAAGATGAGGAAAGACTTCATTGCTACAGGACACACTTTACAGGGTATATTGATGCAAGTTCTTCAGGTGGAAAAGAAAACCGAGAGTATCTAGAATCCACACAAAGAAAATATATGGCATCAGTAAAGGCAAATATTTGTATGTTAGTAAAAATAAAAATATTTTTACTGCTCTCTTCTGTTAAATGATTTAAAAAACTACAGAATATAATTCTAGGGCTTCAAACATAATTAACTTATATGAAAATAGCATTCTTATATGAAAAAATGTAGGGAAAGGGAGTTTGATTGTAATGTAATTAATATATATTATTGTATTTAAGTTACTATTAATGTGAAGTAGATTTGTTTAATTGAAATGCATATTTTAATACCCAGAATAATCCCTAAGAATAACTAAAGAATACAAAAAAAGATAAAATCAAAGACTCAAATTCAAGATGGCTGAAAGTGAAAACATGTGATTACTTTGACCACGGGAACTAACTGAGGAAAGGCAGAGTGGTTGCATTCCCAGAGAAGCGTCAGAGAGAAGTTTGCAGGGGCATCTGTGGAAAGGGAGAGGATCCATGGAGCAGCATGAACAGTACAAATACACAGCTGTGAGCAGGGACGTGTACCACCAGTGACCCCTTGGCTGGGGGCTGGCGGAGTTGTCAGCTTCTTGAAGTGAGGTGAGAGACGACCTTGGCAGCCCATGCCACTGTAACATTGCCTGAAGCAGAACACTGTGGACCACACTGACTTTGAGTCCAGCTAGAAGCATTTGTGCGGGGCAGGGTGCCCCCACTTAACCCCATAAAGGGAGAGAACATTTCTTCTCATCTCCCAAGAAGGGTGCCCAGTGACTAGCTCTGTGTGTCTCACACATTTGTGCTACTAGGGGATTTTAACCAGAGGGATAAATCCATCTTCCCATTGAGTTTGGTCTAGAGGGTTGGCAGGGGTCAGGGCATCCACTAAGGACTAGGAGGTACTCCTCTCTCCCTACTTTATCACAGGCACCTAGACTCAAAGAGCCAAGGTGGAGCACTGACAGGCAGCTGGCTCTGGGAACTCCTCTGCTCTCTGTGGATGGGGCAGCCTTGTAGGACTGAGAGACACAGATAGAAAACTTCCCTAATTTGGAGATAGGAAAAACCTAACGCTGGAAGGACATAGAACTCCTAATAGACGTGATCAGAGAAGAACTTCACAACAACACGTTATAGTCGAGCTTACACCAATAAAACATAAAGAAAAGTTTCTTAAATATGTATGAAAGATTACCTTTAGAGGATCCCTGATTAGACTAACAGCTGTTTGCTCATCAGAAACCCTAAAGGCTTTGAGAGAATGGAGAGATATAGTCCAAGTCCTAAATGAGAAAAAATCTGTCAATCCAGAAACCCAGAATGCTATGTCCAGCAAAGCTCTCATTTATAAATGAAGATGATCTTACAAAATAAACAGAAATTAAAAGATTTTGTCACTACTCTTTCAGCCTTACATGATACTTAATGATGTGATATGCACAGAAACAGAGAACAGTATTCATCATTATGAAAGAAAGTGAAGGCAGGAAATCTAGTAAAGATACAAAAGAAATCCAAAATGAACAATAGGAATATTTATGGAAAATGGCAGGAACAAGTTGTTACCTATCAATAGTAACTTTGAAAATGGCCTAAATTCTCCAATAAAAGATGTAGACTGGGTGCATTGATTGAAAAACAAGACCCATCTATTTGCTGCTTAAAAGAAATACATCTCACCAACAAAGATACATGCAGAGTGAAAGTGAAAGGATGGAAAAAATATCCCATGCTAATGAAAAGAAAAATGAGTAAGTGTAACTATCCTAGTATCATACAAAATAGACTTTAACATAAAAGCTGTTAAAGGAGTCAAAGAAGGGCTTTATGTAATGATTAAAGGATCAATTCAACAGGGAGATGTGACTATAATAAATATATACTCACCCAATGCCAGGGTGCCTGGCTAGTTAACACCAATGCTAATGGATCTAAAGGGAGATATAGATTATAAGACAATAATAACAGGAGACTTTAACACCCACTTTCATTCTGAACTGATCAATTATACAAAATATCAACAAAGAAACAACACAACTAATATAGACCAAATGTATCTAATGGATATCTACAGAACATTTTGTCCCAAGTTGCAGAATACACATTCTTTTTATCAGTGTATGGAAGTTTCTTTAGGATAATCCATATGCTAGGCCATTAAACAAGTCTCAAAAATTAAAAAAAAAAATTACATCGTATGATATATTTTTTTCTGACCACAATAGAAAGACTTGGAATTAACAACTTAAGAAACACTAGAATATATGCACACATAGAGACTGAACAACATGTTCCTCAATGAACAGTGGGCCAGAGATAAATTCAAAAGAGAAATAAAAAATGTCTAGAAATGAAAGAAGATGGCATCACTGTATATCAGAACATGGAATAAAGTAAAAACAGTGCTTAGAGGAGAGTTTATAGCAATTAGTGCCTACATCAAGGAATTGGAAAGATATCAAATAAATGAGCTATCAACGCATCTCAAGGACCTAGAAAAACAAGAACAAACCAAATCTCAAATTAGTAGGAGGAAAGAAATAATTAAAAATAGAAAAAACTAAAATTGAAAATAAAAATATAAAAGGTAGTGATGCACAGAACTGATTTTTTAATAAAGAAAGTAAACAAAATTGATACACCATTGGCCCAACTAACCACCCCTCCCCCAAAAGGAGGGAGACTCAAACTAATAAAATCAGAGATGAAAAAGGAGATGTTACAATGGATACCACGGAAATAAGATGAATCATTAGGAATTACTACAAACAGTTATATACCAACAAATTGTAAAATCTAGAAGAAATGCATAGATTCCTGGACACATACAATCTACCAAAATGAGTCATGATTATAGAGAAAGCTTAGATAGACCAATAACCAAAGTAGAAATTCAATCAGTTATAAAGACCTTCCCAACAAAGAAAAGCCCAGGACCAGATGGCTTCACTGCTCAGGACTGGATGGCTTCACTGCTGAATTCTACCAAACCTTTGAAGAAATAATTCCCATTATTCTTTAACTCTCAAAACATTTTAAACAGAGAGAATCTTCCTAAATTCCTTCTTTGAGGCCAGCATCACATTAATTCTAAAAACCAGAAAAGGATACAACAAAGAGAACTATAGGCCAGTATCACTGATGAACATAGACACAAAACTCCTCAACAAAACATTAGCTAATCTAATCCAACTACATATAAGAAGGCTCATTCACAAAAATCTAGTGGAACCTGTCTGTGGTATACAGGGGTTCAACAAATGCAAATCAATAAATGTGATACATAACATTAACAAATTATAGAATAAAAACCATATGATTATCTAAATGGATGCAAAGAAGGCCTTTGATAAAATACAACCTACTTTTTGTTATAAAAGCCTTAAGCAAATTCAGTATAGAAGAATACTCCTCAGCACAAATAGGGCAATATATGGCAAACCCACAGCCAGTATCAAATTGAATGAGGAATAGTTGCAAGCATTTCCAGTAAGATCCAGACAAGGGTGCCCACTTTCACCATTGCTATTCAGTATAGTATTGAAGTTAGTCAAATCCATTAGGCCAGAAAAAGAAATGAAAAGGATACAAATGGAAAGGAAGAAGTCAAATTATCCCAGTTTGCTGACAAGATCCTCTATAAGATTCCACTAAGAGACTATTGGAACTTGTAAGAGGATTTGGTAAAGTTGCAGGATGTAAATTCAACTCACAAAAATCAATAGCCTTGTTGTACACAATTATATGGCTGATGGCTGAGAAAGAAGATGAGCCTCATTTGAATACCTTATAAAATTTGAATACCTTATAATCAGTTTAACCAAGAATGTGAAAGACCTCTACAAGGAAAATTAAAAACATTACATAAAGTAATAGAGGGTGACACAAAACAATGGAAAAATCTTCCATGTTCATGGCATTGAATTAATATCATCAAAAAGTCCATACTACCCAAAGCAATTTATAGATTCAATGTGATTCCAATCAAACTATGAAGGGCATTCTTCTCAGATCTAGGAAAAAACTGCTGCTAAAATTCATATGAAATCACAAGAGACCTTGAAAAGCTAAAGCAATCTTAAACAACAAAAACAAATCTGGAGGCATGACAATACTAGATATCAAGGCATACTACAGAGCAGTTACAATCAAAACAGCTTGGTACTGTCACAAAAGTAGATGTGTAGACCAGTGAAGCAGATTTATTCCCCAGAAATCAATCTACACCCAACTAATCTTTGATAAATGAGCTAAATTCAGTACCAGGAGAAAGAAGAGTCTCTTCAACAAATATTGCTGGGAAAATTGGACTTACCCATGCAGAAGAATGAAACAATATCCCTACCTTACAATCTTAAATCACAACCCACTCAAACTTTACCAAGGTCATAAATCTATGACCCAATACGATCAAATGACTAGAGAACTTTGGGAAAACTCTACAAGACACTGGCATAGGGAAAGACTTTGTGGAACAGACTTCAGAAGCAGAGGCAATAAAGGCAAACACAGACAGAAAGGATCACATCAAAATAAGAAGCTTCTTCAAAAGAAACACTCAACAAAAGTAAAGAGGCAAACAACAGAATGGAAGAAAATATTTGCAAACTATGAAACTGATAAAACATTAATATCCAGTAAAAATAAAGAGCTCGAGAAACTCAACAACATCAAAACAGTTAAGAAATGGGTAATGATATGACTAGGCATTTTTCTTTTTCTTTTTTTATTTTTTGACAGGCAGAGTTTGACAGTGAGAGAGAGAGAGGGAGAAAGAGACAGAAAGAAAGGTCTTCCTTTTTCCATTGGTTCACCCCTCTCAAGTGGCCACTATGGCTGGCGCGTTACAGCTGGCGTGCTGCACTGATCTGAAGCCAGGAGCCAGGTGCTTCCTCTTGGTCCCCCATGCGGGTGCAGGGCCCAAGGACTGGGCCATCCTCCACTGCACTCCCAGGCAGAGAGCTGGACTGGAAGAGGAACAACTGGGACAGAATCCGGCACCCCAACCGGGACTAGAACCCGGGGTGCTGGCACCGCAGGCGGAGGATTAGTCTATTGAGCTGCGGCGCTGGCCTAGACATTTTTCAAAGTGTGAAATTCAGATGATGAAAAGATTCATGCAAAAATGGTCAGGATAATTAGCTATTATGGAAATGCAAATAAAAACCACAATGTTGCACCTCACCCCATCAGAATTGCTATCCAAAAGTCAAAAAACAATAAATCTTTGCAAGCATGTGGTGAAAAAGACACCTTAATACATTTTTTGAGACCATAAACTAGTACAGCCTCCATGGAAGACATTATAGAGATTTCTCAGAAATCTGAAAATAGAGCTGTCATATCACCCAGCCATCCCAATCCTGGGAATTTACCCAAAGGAGATGAAACCAGAATCTGAAAGAGTGATCTGTACCCTCAAATGGTAGCAATGGCTGGAGCCAGGAGCTTCCTCTGGGTCTCCCACCTGGGTACAGGGGCCCAAGGACTTAGGCATCCTCTGTTGCTTTCCCAGGCACATTAGCAGGGAGCTGTATTAGAAGTGGAACATCCAGGACTTGAACCAGCATCCATTTGGGATGCCAGGGCTGCAGGCAAGGGCTTTAACCTGCTATGCCACAGCACCGGCCCCATCCCCCCAATCTCCAACAAGTAACCAAGACCACAAGCAAATTTATAGATGGTATGTATAATAAATTAAAATAGAAATGGTCAACTAGTATCTGTGATTGATCAAAAATATCCTTTGAAAGATTGCTATTTGTATAAATATGAACTGTATATTTCTGTTTGAATGACTTAATATATGTGTTTTCCAGTTTAGACTGGGAAAGGTAAATTTCTGTAGATTATTAATATATAAATGTGTATCCTTCTTGATCTAACAAAAATTATTAATATATAACATTTCTACTTTAGATTCTTATGAAGAATCCAGTGTTTATATTCCTATGTCTGTCCAAAGCATCAGAATCTTTAGTTCTTATTGGAGCTGCTGAATTTTTGCCTAGATATTTAGAAAATCAGTTTATATTAACACCCACTATGGCAACTATAATTTCAGGTAGACTTTCTTTATTATTCTTACTTCAAAAATTTGTATAAGATTTTCATGTATATGAAATATTTCAAGTAAGCAGCAAGTACAAGGAATGACATACTTGTTTGTTCAGATATAAAAAATGTGAGCACTTTGCCGTCATTGCAATGTTCTTCCTCCTAGGCATGGGCAATATTCTTTTGAAGTTACAGATCATCCTTTTCATACAGATTCACACATCTTTAGTGCTCATGTGTTTTTCTATATACAATCCATTTCTAAAATCCATGACTTGTTTTATACATACTCTCCTGTTTCTTCTGTCATTAAAAATTATGTTGTTCAGATTTATATTGACATATTTAATAATCATTAATAGTGTGATGGTATCCCAATTTATGAAAAAAAATCACTGTTTATCTACTATCATACTAATGGATATGAAGTTTATTTTCAAAGTTTCATTTGCTCAAAATATCCAATTTGATAACATCATTTTGACAGTCATCCATTTTTCCATTGTTGTAAATTTTTATATAATAAAATAATTTATCATTTTAAGTTGTTATATTTTTAGTTAATTTATTTTTTCCACTCTACTTTCATGTCTTCTATTGATTGACTCATGTTTCAATCACTTTTCCCCTTTGGAAATTTTAAGTATTCACTAACATTTCACCACCCTCACTATTACGTATATTTTTATGTGTAACCATGTTTAGTAGAGCTCATGAATTTTATATTTTTTCAAACAAATTGCTAAGTAATATTTTCTATGCAGGCTATTTCAATTTTTGCTTTATTCTGATATGTAGTTTACCTACTTTGTTTCCTTATGTGATTGAAATGTATTTTTAATGCTCCCTCATGGTTCAAGAGTACTTTTATGCCCAGAATGAAATTTCTCACTCTTAGCTGTAATTTTTCAAACATCATGTTTTTGGGTATTCCTTCACTTGCTTTATGGCCTCGTATATGGTCAATCCTAGAGTAGGTTCCATGTACTTCTGAAAAGAATGTGTATTCTTCAAGTGTAGGATGAAAAGTTCTATAGATATCTGTTAGATCCATTTGGTCTATAGTGTCGATTAAATCTGCTGTTTCCCTGTTGATCTTCTGTCCGGTTGATCTGTCTATTTCTGAGAGTGGAGTATTGAAGTCCCTCAATACTATTGTATTGGAGTCTGAGTCTCCCTTTAAGTCCGTTAACATATCTTTTAAGTAAACCAGTGCCCTGTAATTAGATGCATTTACGTTTATAATAGTTACATCTTCCTGTTGAATTGATCCCTTATAGTGTTCCTCTTTGTCTCTCTTAACAGTTTTAGTGTTAAAGTTTATTCTGTCTGATATTAAGATGGCTACACTAGCTCCCAAATGAATGCCCGAGTTTGTGGCATCTCCCACAGGGACTACTCACGTCTCAGCCACACCGTGAGTTCTCCTGCATACACCTTTTTTTTTTTTTTTTCACAGTCCAGGTTCATAAGCTCCACACATTCACTAGGTCTTAGTATCCTTATTTCTCCCCACCAGAGTTAGGTTTTTCTGCTTGGTTGACGGTGGGTGCAGCCCTGAGCTGGCACAGCTGTTATGTATGTCCAAAATGGCACCAGCTCTGTTCTTGCTTGCTTTTGTGAGGTGAGTGTAGAGAGCGAATTATGTCCATACCGGTCCCTTTTATTTACTTTTTTTCTCTCCTCTAGTTAGGCTGGTGTACTCACCCCCCCTCCCAGGGGCCTCAAGCCCCGTTCCCTCTAGGCTCTTTCTGCCGTTTTCCCGCCAGTGTCTCAGGATACTGCGGTTTTGCCTCACCTCCCTTTGCAGCACTGATGCATAGACTCGGCAGCTGGGATCCCGAGCTGTGGGCACCTGTGCCCTCCACGAAGGTCCACCATGCCCTACTAATTCTGAAAGAGTTTCCTCTGCAGTTTTTCCCCTAACTCTTCCCTGAGACTGCACTATCTCTGCTTTTATTTAACTATCTTTTCCCTGAGTATCAGTGAGCTCCCTCCCTATTCTGCCATCTTGGAGCCTTCCATGTCTAGCTGTGTTTTTTATTTGCACTACCCTAATATACTGTTGGTGGGAAGGCAAATTGTCACATCCATTACAGAAAACAGTATAGAGATTCCTCAGCCAAAAATACAAGTACTGTATAACTCAGCTACATATAATTGGAGTGTTCCTGGAAATAGATCCAAAGGAAAAACAGAAATCAGAATATGAAAGAGATACCCCCACTTCCATGTTTATAACATTTTAATTCACAATATCAAATATATGGAATCAACCTAGATGTCCATCACCTAACGTTTGGATAACGAAAGTATGATATAAATTTACAGGACAGAATATTATTCAGCCATAAAAAGAATGAAAGCCTGCTATTTGCATCAAAATGAATGGAACTGGAGATCATTATGCTAAATGAAATAGGATAGATCAAGAAGGACAAATAGCACATTAGGTAGAATTACAGACAGAGAGAGGGAGAGACTGATAAAGGTCTTCCATTAGCTGTCTCACACTCCCACATAATGGCAATGGCCAAAGTTGGGCCGATTGGAAACCAGAAGCCAGGAACTTCTTCTGGGTCTCCCAGGTGGGTGCAGGGGCCCAAGCATTTGGGCCATCTTCTACTGCTTTGCCTGGCCATAGCATAGAACTGGAACAGAAGAACAGCCAGGACTCAAATCAGCACCCCTATGGGATGCCAGCGCCACAGGCAAAGACTTAACCCACTGCACCAATGCCCCAGCTGGCTAATTCACTTCTAATTGTTTCTAGTCTTAAAATTATTGTGAAACTTGCGTTTTAATTTCAGTGACAGTATTTTTTTACAAAAAGATTTATTGATTTATCTGAAAGTCATAGTTGTGGCTGTGGGGGGAGAGAGAGAAAGAAAGAGCAAGTGAGAGAGAGAACGCTTCCATCCACTTGTTCACTCCTCAGATGACCACAATAGCTGGGGCTGGGCCAGGCCAAGGCAAGGAGCCAGGAACTTCATCTGGGTGTCCCACATAGGTAGCAGGGACCCAAGCACCAGGACCATCTGCTGTTTTCCCAGGCCATTAGCAGGGAGCTGCACAGGACATGGAGCAGCTGGGACAGGATCATGATGCCAACATTGCACGCAGTGGCTTTGCTAGATGCCACAACACTGGCCCCTCAGTAACTATATTTGTTTTGGTTTTAATATCCAGGTGTCTTATTTGTTCTTTTCTCATCTACCAGCCTTTCAGTAATTTTTTTTTCTATTTTTAATATCTAGTTTTCTTATTTGTTCTTTCTTCTTTATTTTATGGGATTCTTGATTTTAATGCTATGTATTTTTTGAGCTTTCTAAAATTGCTTATTTTGAGATCTTTGTCAAGTGTTTCTGTGACATAAATTTAAATGGGAGTTATTGGAATTGTTTTTGTTTGTTTTTAGTCTTATATTTCTTTTGCTGTAGTGCTCTGTAAATCTATCATTGTTGTATTTTGGGGGGAGGTAAGAGGTGATCCTGTCAATGTATGAATTCACCGTGCTGTCTTCATCTGCTTTTGGTCTTATTGTGTTTCCCCTCACCCAACTCCTTTTTCTAATTCTTGTGCTCGACTCTTTCTGCTCCTTTATGCTTGACTATAAAGCCACATCCTAGAATGACCACTCTGGAGCTCCATTTTGTGGAGAACTTGCTCATATTTCAGTGTACTCATAGAACCAGTGGCTGGGTTGTTTCAATATTTATTCACAAATCTGGGAATCTGTGACTATCATCATGCCTCTTGCAGTCAGCCAACAATCCAGGCAGCTTGCTAATAATAGTTCTTGTTAAGACAGCCCCCATCTTCTGTTTTGCTTGGAATAAGTTTCTGCTTTGTTTTAGACACCATTATTGAATAGGAGCAAACCTTCACTATCATTGCCTTAGAGTGCAACAGGTCTATGGCTTTGCCTTCATTCATAGGTTTGTATTTCTCTAGTTTATTGCTGTGGCATTTATCTTGCCTTTAAGTGTTCTTGTCTTTTAATTTAAATTGTAGTTTGCTATAGGTTTAGAGCAGAGGGGATTGAATTTTCTATGCTGCCAGCTGATTATTTTGTAACTGTATTTCTCTCTCTTTTTTTTTTAGGACTTATTTTACTTCCAGGTGGAGCCCTTGGCCAGCTTTTGGGAGGTGTCATTGTTTCCAAGTTAGAAATGTCCTGCAAAGCCCTGATGAGATTTGTGATGGTCACATCTGCTGTATCAGTAGTAACCCTTGTGGTTTTAGTTTTTATACACTGTGATTCAGTGAAGTTTGCTGGAATCAATGAAGATTATGATGGGTAAATATAACCTTGTATATTATATTTTTACATCAGCACCCAATAATATATTCTTTAGTTAATTAATAATTATCGTTCAATAACCCTTATGTTTTAATATCATTCTTGGATTTACTGGTATTTGAAAGATACATGAAGTATAGTTTCACCTTTCATATTAAGGGTTATCTTGCTTGGCTGAGGGCAGGCACAGCCCCGAGCTGGCACAACTGTTATGTATGTCCAAAATGGCGCCTGCTCTGTTGTCTCACATGCCTTTGTGAGGTGAGTGGAGAGAGAGAATCGTGTCCTTACTTTTTCTCCCCTCTGTGCAGGCTGGTGTACTTTCCTCCACGGGCTTCAAGCCTAGTTTCCTGTAGGCTCTTCCTGTCACTTTTCCACCAGTGTCTCAGGGCACTGCCGTTTTGTCTCATCTCTCTTTCCAGCACTGGTGTGGAGGAGACTCTCAGCAAATCTGGGAATCCTGAGCGGTGGGCGCCCGAGTCCTCCACATTGATCCACCACGTCCCTCTAATTCTGGATGATATTGCTCTGCAGTTTTTCCCCTAACTCTTCCCTGAGACTGCACTATCTCCACTTTTATTAAACTATATTTTCCTGGACTATCAGTGAGCTCCCTCCCTATTCCACCATGTTGGAACTGCTCGCAAACTGCTAATTTCTTTAGGACACACAAATTTTTCCTAAACCATCAGTTTATATTCGATCCAAGCATAACTATAAATGTAGTGTAGTGTTTTTTCTTTCTTCAGTTTAAGCAGAATTTATGTTATTCTGATAGGATTTTTTTCACAATGATGTCATATATTTTTTAATGCCTCAAATTAGATCTTGTTCACACATACTATACTAAATTCAAGTTAGCTTCAATTTATTTTGTGCAAAATTTTTGAAATGCATGTATAGTTTATTTTTAAAGATTTATTTATTTATTTGAAAGTCAGAGTTACACAGAGAGAGAAAAAGAGGCAGGGAGAGAGAGAGGTCTTCCATCCTCTGGTTCACTCTCCAATTACCTATAACTGCCAAGGCTGTGCAGATCTGAAACCAGGAGCCAGAATCCACCAGATCTCCACTCCAGTACAGGGGCCCAAACATTTGGACCATCTTCCACTGCTTTCCCAGACCATAGCAGAGAGCTTCATTGGAAGTAGAGCAGCCAGGACTTGAACTGGCGCCCATTTGGGATGCCAGCACTTCAGGCGGCGACATTACCTGCTATTCCACAGTGCTGGCCCCAACATGCATAATTTTTTTCTTAATATGTTTTCATAGAAATGGCCCATAAACATTTTGGAGACTCCTTCCTACTAAAAAGAAATTAGATTATATTCAAATCAGATTTATCACAGAAATGAAAAGATGGATTAATATTTAAAAATAGGCTGATTCACTACTCCATAGTCACTACTCCATAGTCACTACACCAACTAAAAGAAAAAATCTTACTAAAATCTGCATAGATCCAAAAGATAAAAAAAAATACTACTAAATAAAATGTTACTTCCATTCTAATAAACCAAGAACCAAGGGATGGAAAGGAAGTATGTCAACTTGGTAAGTGAATGTATGAGAATTCGCAGTTCACATTATTCTCGATTTTTATGGACTAAATATTTGCGTGCCCCCAACAGCTATACATTGAAGCCCTCACCTCCAATGTGATTATATTTGGATGTGGAGCCTTTAGGACATAAATAGGTTTAGACATGGCCATGAGGGTGGATCCCATATGCTGGAACCAGTGTACTTCGAAGGAGAGGGAGAGATCGTGCTTTACCTCCCTCCTTCATGTGACAACACACTGGAAAAACACCCTCATCAGATAAGGAATCTGCCCTGACAGCACTTTGGTCTTGGACTTCCCAATATCCAGAACTGTCAGAGATAAATGTCTGCCTTATAAGTCACCCACTTCCTGATATATTGTTACAGCAGTTCTAGTACACAAAGACAATGATGAAACAGTGAATGATCCAGGAACAAAAGATATCTGCTTTACATATGTCTACTTTGATATTATAATTGAGATTCCAGCCATTTCAATAATATAAGGAAAACAAATAAAAAGTATCCAGATAGGAGAAGTAAAAGTGTCTATTTGAAGACAGCAGGCCTGTGTATGTAGAATATGAAAATAAATACCAGAACTAATAAAATAAGATTGGTATGGTTTCTGGATATGAGATCAATGTACAATAATCTATGGCACTTTATGTAATACCTGTAAACAAGCAGAAATTAATATGAAAAATGGGGCCAACAACAATGGCATGAAGAAAAATTGTTGTAGAAATCCAGGCAATATATAAAATATCTAAAGTATTTTTGCATACTATACACAAACATCTGGGAATTATTAATAAATAAAATATTATTAACAACTGAGATTAAACACTTAAAGATAAATCTGAAAAAGATATGAATGACCTGTATTTATATATTGAAAAATTAGTGGGTAAAATTAAAGATCTAAATTTAAAATGAAAAGATGTTCCATGTTCATGAACTGGAAGATGTCAATTCCATTCAAATTGATGCACGTTTTTAATCAACTAACAATAAAATTTCAGTCATATTTCGTGCTTAGATATTAGCAAAAGAATATGTAAATTTATACAGATATGAAAAGGATCTAGAAAAGCCAAAGATAATTGTTAAAAACAACAGAAGGGCTAACACTGTTTGATTTCAAGACTGATTAGTTTTGTGT
Organism: Sylvilagus floridanus; assembly: GCA_949820135.1. NCBI lineage: Eukaryota > Metazoa > Chordata > Mammalia > Lagomorpha > Leporidae > Sylvilagus > Sylvilagus floridanus. The sequence goes on along the minus strand of OX463246.1, from coordinate 23,892,988 downwards.
TTGAAATATCACAACAAATACCTGATAAAGAAAGAAATAAATTGAAAAACTATAGATTTCATCAAAAATTATGCCTCTGATCTTTGAAAGACCCCTGTTTACACAGGGTAGACTACTCTAATATTTGAAATTTCTATATTTAGGTTCCAGATTATATAAAGTACATTCAGTGTTTAACAATAAGAAAACAAATAAGCAAATAAAATGAAGCCAAACAATTAAACAGATATTTAGCCAAACAATATGTGAATATGAAAAATAAACATATGGAAAGGTGGTCAATATCATTAGTCTCTAAGGAAATACAACAGTAAAAATTACAATATGCCCTAGTAAGAATGTTTAAAGTAAACTGGAGACAATATGAAGAGTTGGTGAGAAATAGGGGAGAACAACTAAAACTATTATATATTGCAGGTGAGAACATAAAGCATTACAACCTCTTGAACAAATTCTTGAACACAGAGCCTTAATAATATTTACTTATGAGGAAATAGAATACCTACATTGTCCAATAACAAGAAGCATATTTGAATCTGTAATTTAAAAAATTTCATTAGAGAAAAGCCCAAGACCATATGGCTTCCCTCAAACTTTTAAAAGAAGAAATAACAACTGTGCTTCTTAAATTATTTCAAGGGGTCAGAGCCATGGCATAGTGCACCACCTGCAGTACCAGCATCCCATATGGGTGCTGGTTTGAGACCCAGCTGCTCCACTTCAGACACAGCTCTCTGCTATGGACCAAGAAAGCAGTAGAAGGCGGCCCAACTGCTTGGGGCCCTGCACCCACCTGGGAGACCCAGAAGAAGCTCCAAGCTCCTGACTTTGGATAGGCTCAGCTCCAGCCATTGCAGCCATTTGGGGAATTTGCAGTGAATGGAAGACCTCTCTGTCTCTGTCTCTCTGTCTTTCTCTCTCTCTGCCTCTGACTTTCTGTAACTCTGCCTTTCAAATAAATAAATAAATCTATAAAGAAATCTATTTTAAAAAATGAGGAGGGAGCTCCTTTGAATTAATTATATGAAGTCAGCATTACCTTGATACAAGAACCAGACAAGGACATACAAAAAAAGAAAGCTGCATGTCACTATACTTGATTAACATGCATGCAAAAATTATTTTAAAAAATAGAAAAATAGTAGCAAATATAATCTAACAGCACTTTTAAAGGATCATTTACCATGTTCATGCATTTGTCCCAGGAATGCAAGGATGGTTCAATATACACAGATCAATAAATGTGATACACCAATGGTGAGAATGAAGGACAGAAAGGATGTCATCATCATATTAGATGCAGAAAGGGTATTTGACAAAACTCATCCCTTCATGATAAAAATTCTGAGCAAATTATAATGAAGACTATTGCACAGCCAATATCGTATTGAATGGGGGAAATCTGATGGATTTGTCCATAAGATTTGGAGGAAGAAAAGGATTCCCACTTTCAGAACTTTTATTCAACACTGTCCAGAGGTCCTAGCTAGAACAATTAAACAAGAGAAAGAAATAAAGAGCATTTAAATTGGAAAGGAGGAACTCAACTGGTCACTGGTTATATTCAACATGATCATATATAGAGAGAAAAGCCCAGAGACTCTTATCAAATGGTGTTAGAACTAGTAAACAAGCAAAGTTTCAGAACACAAAGTCAGTATACAAAAATCAGTAACATTGTTATACAGCAATAGTGAATTATCTGAAACAAAAAATCAAGAAAGCAATCCAACTTCCAATAGCTACAAAAAATACATAGGAACATATTTAACTAATGTGGTGAAAGATCTGCATAACAAAAACTATAAATCACTGATGAAGGGAATGAAAAGATATTCCATGTTTACAGATTTGAAGAATCAACATTGTTAAAATGTGCATAATATTCAAAGTAATTTACAGATTTATTGTAATCCTTATTAAAATTGCAGATTTTTTTTCCCCAGAAGATGAGGAAAAACATTACTAAAAAATTTTGGAACCAAAATAGGCCCAGAGTGGACAGAGCAATCATGAGCAAAAAGAACAAAGCAAGAGACATTTACACTACTTGATTTCAATGCCATATGGAAAGCAGTCATGTGAAAGAATTCATGGAAAGCATGCATACTCCAGTATTCCACTTTGTGAAATGTTAGGAAGTTAAAACTGATGAATAGCTACAGAAAGTGGATCAAGGAATGCCAAAGGAAATTGCACACAGGGACAAAGAAACTTTTCAGAGTGATGATTGTATTCATTAGCATCATCGTGGTGATAAGTTCATGTCAAAAAGATTCAAGTTGTACATTCTAACTCTGCACTTTTTGTATGTAAGTTATACCCTGGTAAAGCTGTTAAGAAAGAATGTTCTTTGTTAGAAGAAAGATTCTTTCTTTGTTAGAAGAAAGCTTTAAGAAGAACTTATTTTGACAGGTGTATTTTATGAATCTGATAGATACATTGATATATAAGTTAATAATTATGAAGCAATGGCATTATAATTATTTTTCATGTTGTTTTTGCAGAACAGGGCAAATGGGAAACCTCACAGCTCCTTGCAACAGGCACTGTAGATGCTCAACCGCACTTTATTCTTCTGTGTGTGGAAGAGATAATGTGGAATATTTTTCTCCTTGCTTTGCTGGCTGCAGATTTTCTAAATATTCACAGGGAAAAAAGGTGATTTTATTTTCTTTTCCTTCTTCCTCTCCAGTAAGGTGTTCAATTTATAGATGTTGGTTATATTTTATTCCTAACTCTATAAAAACTTTTTAATTAAAAAATTAAAGCAAAATTTGTTTTGTTTCCATCATACAAGGGCCTGTGGGGATTGGGAGTAGGGGCAGTAACTCCTCTGTTAACACCTACCTCCATGTGTTACATCACCTGTTTTGTAGCCGTGAAGCAGTGGCTGTCTATCATCTGCCTCTCATCAAAACAATGTTGAAAGAAACATTGACACTGACATTGTGTTCACTTTAATGTAGTTCTTTTTTTTTTTTCTATGCTCTCTGTCAGCAGCATTCAATTCCTCAAAACCTTAAAATACAGACTTTTCCATAGTAAGAGTTTGAGCAATACTGTGCTTTACACCTGTTTCTGTTTTTCTGTAAAGTATACAGAATTTTTGCTGTGTATCTTCTTGTTTCCCTCCCTTTCCCCTTCATGTTAAGTCAGATCAGGGGATCAGTCACTTTATGGCTTACTAGAATAGGCCACACATAGATGGCCTTTATGAAGCACATCAGCCGTGACAGCTAAGTTGGAGATAAGGAAGAGTCGCCTGGCAGGAATGACCTGAAACCAAATGAATGCTTTCCTTGTTTGTCTTTTGGCTTTGACATAAATTGCAGCAGTTTTAAAATCTGCCCCCTCCCCAGGTTGCTCTTCTCTTGAGGCTGTTACCATCCTAATCCCTTATTTACTTGGGCCTTCTCATTATTGTCATGAAAAGCAGTTGACCACTCCTTTATTGTTTGGGTCTGGGTTAATTATTTTTATATCCAAAGGTGCACAGATAAGCTTTTAACTAAATGATGGAATATCTACTTCAGCTTTTACCTTCTAAGTAGTACAGAAGTGCGGACCCAGGCTTTAAAAATCCCGTTTCTGTTTTGCTTCTCTACGTAGTCTTTGTGAATGGGTAAGAGCAACAAAGTGATATACTTCCTGATTCATAGGCGTTATTCCACCTTCCCTAGTTAATGATAAAGTCACTTGTCACCCATATGTGACTGTCTGTGATACAATAATGCCTTCAGATTTTCACTGGGTATTAAGCTAAAGTTATAAATCCTTTAAAGATCTTTCTTCTTAAGTGTTACATGGTAAAAGTAATGTTTAAGACTTCAGAATATGTTACTCTGGAGAGTTTTAAATGTAGGAGGAAAGCACAATGAATGCCAATTACTCAATTTCTCATCTTCAATAATTAATTAACTTATGAAAAATCTTGCTTTATGTAGCTTCCTACTTATTTACTTTCCTCCATTTTATTTTGAAATAAATAAATGCATTTTTTAAAAAAAAAAGCACTTTCACCAGCGTGTACAGAAGAACTCCTTGAACCTGATGTTTTGGAACCAAGAGATATTTGAGAGCAAAGCAGGCCATCTACTCTATACCTTCAGTCCCTCTTTTCTTTCCTGGAGACTTCCTGTCAGGGACATTCTTTTTCTTGGAACTCTTCATAACTTCATTACATTCCTCTAAGGAATAGCTGATTCATCATGAGTACATTGGAAATTAACCACTCAAATTATATGGTAACTAATATGCTATATGCTAGCTAATAGACATTGAAGGGAGCAGGAAATATTTTTCTTGATGAAAATATTTTCTCTACAAAAATTGAAAGAATAAAATAATTTTTCCTAATAATACTTGAAAGAGGAATACAACAGATTTGTCAGAAATTACCCAACAGGGCAATTAGCTGTCATGGCAACAATGGTTCTGCAGGACATCTGACCATAGCAAACACTCTGATTAGTAAAATTTAATATGGGCTGTAAAAAAAATAAGGTCCTTGTTTCCTTGTGGCTGTCTGCTGGGGACTAGTTTTATAAACACAGGCTACCCATATGTGTTTTTAGCTTCTACATGTCTCTTTTCAATTTCAAGCCTAGACAATCTCCCTTGTGTCAGATGTTTGAAGCTCTGACTTCAGGAAGATCTCAGTATATTTTGAGGCTCACCCAACTAGGTGAAAATTACCCCAAATATTCCCTTTTCTTAAAAGTGATTTTTGCCATGGTAGCATTCATCAGTTCACTGTCCTTGGAAATATGCAGGCTACATACAACAGAGGGAGGGCATCTTGGATGGATGGCGTCTTAGAACTTGCCTGATACTGATACAGACAGACCTTGGCACTCTCTCCCCTATCTTTTCAGAATTTTCTGTTTTTCATCTCCCGCTTTGGTTTGTTAAATAGAGGATGGGCCTGTCTTTCAATCTCTAACCCTCAATTCTGCATTCTCTACTGTACCGTTAAACACACCTGCTGAGGTTCTTATTTCATTTGTAATTTTCAGAATTGAATTCATTATAATTTCAGCTGAACGGTTTTCTCTCCATTTCCTGGAAGGTATTAACCAAAGCTACCTTAACATTCTTGCTGCAAACCCCAGTCTCTAGGTTACCTCCAACTCTACTTTTGTTATTGTATTTCTTTTAAATTTAAGTAATTTTTGTTGTCACTTTGCATGCCTTGTAATGTATTAAATTATGAGCACTGTGTATGAAAAAGATCTTATACTGTAATTGCATAGTTACTCATTTCTCACCTGATGTTTGCTCTGTCTATACTGAGATTCTGTTCTGTGTACACACTGACAACTGTTACACCTTCCGGATGTGTGGTTCCTTGTATTTTTACCGAATGTACTTTTGCACCTCTGGAAATAATATTCTTTGTCTTCAAGACTATCTTATAGGATACTATACAGTTACTCTAGCTTTCTTCTTCTGATTATTTCCATAGTATATCTTAATTCTAAACTCATATTTTCCATCTATTGATGTCTTTGTATTCAAAGAGTCTCCCACAGCCACCATATAACATAGTTTGTTTATGCAATTATATTAATCTGTCTTTTGAGTTTTCAGACTATTAATATTTAATATATTGTTGATGTGGCAGGATTTATATCTACTTCCCTGTTTTATGCTAGAATATATTTGCTATTTCATTTCAATGTCATTTTGTTTATATTACTCTGAACTTTTAAAGAACTGGTGGTTCAAGGACTAGTCATATCATGCCCATTTTACTTCTACATGATTGTCATTTTCAGAAGTCATGAGCTGTCAGGAAATTTCTTATCCCTATATGGCTATGCTATGTATCTCCTTGATTGATTTCAACTTCCTCTTATCCATACCACCCTAACTCTTCTGCTGTGTCCTCTGGAAGTGACAAGCATCAGCAAAATCCCCATATTTTCACCCTCTTTTCTACCCTCGCCCCTTTACCTTTGGACTCTGATTCATGCTTTGTCCTGGAAAACGCTTCCCTTTTCACTGCTACTTAAATAGCAGATGGCTGTATTCTCTCCCATTTGCCACCTGCCTGTGTGTCACAGTAGAGGTTAGCACCGCCTTGTTCCTCACTACTACCTTTAAAACATGTTCTCCCTCCCTTCTCCCAAGCCTCGGTCACTGAAACATCACACCAGGTGTTCCTTCTACTAGCCTTCTCCTTACTGTCATTTTCAGATTCAGGGTGCTTCCTCTCATTCCATGAAGACTTCAGGCCCTCCTTCATTGTTCACCTATTCAATAAAATCCTTAGTGATTTTGAAATTCATCTTGAGAGTCTAATCCCCTGTCCCTCTAATTGCTGGATTTATTCTTTCCCAAGCATTAGTGTGCATCCTACCTCATCTGCATCTTCATCTGGTCAGCATGTAGGCCTTTTCGTGTCAATAATCTTACTTGTTTCCTGATCTCAATTTCAATTAACCTGCTATTGAACCACGGCTTCCTTCTTCTTCTTCTTCTTCTTTTTTATTTTGACAGGCAGAGTGGACAATGAGAGAGAGAGACAGAGACAAAGGTCTTCCTTTGCTGTTGGTTCACCCTCCAATGGCCGCTGCAGCTGGCGCGCTGCGGCTGGCACACCGCACTGATCCGAAGCTAGGAGCCAGGTGCTTCTCCTGGTCTCCCATGCGGGTGCAGGGCCCAAGCACTTGGGCCATCCTCCACTGCCTTCCCAGGCCACAGCAGAGAGCTGGACTGGAAGAGGAGCAACCGGGACAGAACCGGTGCCCTGACAGGGACTAGAACCCCAGGGTGCTGGCGCCACAGGCGGAGGATTAGCCTACTGAGCTGTAGCGCCGGGGACAGCTCATTCTATTCCTCAGTTCTTTAACCCTTCCACAGCTTCATATCTACTTGATAAATCTTCATATTTCCACTTCTCCCTTTAGTTACCCTGGATTCTGGGCCTGAAATCATCTGCTGAGCTGGGTATCATTTGTCTGACCTCCAGATGCACTTTTTCATCCTTTCTCCCCCTTTCATTGTCCTAGTAGAATGAGCGATAGGATGAGGACTTCTTTGCCTTCTGAATTCTGATTGGATGACTAGAATGAGTCCTCACTGGTATTCAGAAATACAGAAACAGAGGAGTGAATTCATGGTGCTTTTCTTCTTAACTGCTTCCCAAGTTTGGCTGAAGGTCTTGGTCTCTCAGGGAGGTCCTCCCCATAGGACGTTCTGTTTCTGATAACTACTCCCAGTCTAGGGCCCCTTCATAAATGCTTTCAAATCTACTTTCAGAACAAACGGTAAAACTGACCATCTTCATGATTTTTTTTCATATGTTCTTTGGTACCCAGCACTGTTGTCTTGCACATTTAATTGCTTTTTAATTGTTTTCTCTGCCTTTATCCTTGACTTTGTAGTCCAGTAGCTTACAAAGCAGCCTGGGCCATCTCTTAATATATTACATCCTTCCAATGGCTTCTCATTGCTAAGAATAAAATCCAAGATTCTTGAATTGATTTGATTGTTACCAATTGAGGTCTATATAATTTACATTTCCTCTACCATCTTGAATATATTTCCTCTTAGTTTCCTTCATGTTCATTGCACTCCAGGTCATGCCATTCTTGCTTTTCTTTGAACCTGTCAATCAAGTGTTAGCCCAAGACTTTAATTACTAGTATTTTCCCATCTGAAAGACATTTCTTCTAGATAGCCATGTGACTCACTTCTTTAATATATTCAGATCTTGGCTCAAGTACAACTTCATCATCCAGACAATCCCTGAATATGCTAACAATGAATATTACCTTTACTTTTACCCTGCTTTGTTTTATTTCTCCATAGTACTTGCATAGTTATGTTGCATTATGTTATTTGATTTCTTTTTTAATTGCTAGTCTCCCTTTACAAAGAGTTTTCTATATGCCTTCAATGCTCTCTCTTATATAATTTAGTATGTTTTCTCAATATCTAGAATGATGTTTGCCACATATGTGGTAGATAAGTTTGGTGGAATAAATCAATTGCAACTGAGATGTTTGGGTATTTCTATTATTCAACATTTGCAGCTTTCCCATAGCAACTTCCTCAACCCAATTGGCATATATGGGCCATAATTTTCTGAATTTCTCAGGTTGAAGCCGTTTTCTACTCCTCTTATTCCTTTACTCGCCATCTAGCTCTGTGTTTCTGTTCTTACTGCTGATATTCTTCGTCTCCTTCCTTCTTATCTTTCTCCCCTTCCTTTTCCGAAATTTAGAATTATTTCAATAGATTAATATATTAATAATTACTGAATCTCCAAACTATGCTTAGTCTTCTCTGAATATATCCCTGACTTGTCTCCCCTGAATTATCAGCCTTGAAACAGTAACTACAAATTTTCATGGCTTCTGTATGAAGGACCACATTATAACTTTCATGGGTACTATATTCTGTTGCCTTTGTGTTCCTCTTTCTTCTTAAAAAAGTAATTCTAAGCAATAAATGGCATTGTTTAGAAGTGCATTGTATAAAAAGAAATATGATTTAGGGTAGATTTATGATTAGATACTCATTATTTTTTATTGCTTTTGGCACTTAAAATATTTGTATGTGTCCCTGAAAGCACAGCCAGCCCCAAGAGCTGTGTCTTCTGCAACAGGATGACATGTAAAACAAAACCTTATCTTTTTAGCATAGTCCCAAACCCATCATATTCAGTTAACTGTCCAGATTTTGTCACAGTTGAAATTAATTTTATTCATTACATTGTTCTTAGAAGTTCAAAATGTATATAGTTGTTCAATAATTATTTATGAAAGTGAATATAAAATCTTTCAGGAAAATTTGTGAAATCAGCATAACTTTTCCTAAGTACCTACATTTATACACCCACCCACCCCCACACACAAAACACCAAAAATAATGATTCTAGGTAAAGTAAAATACCTTGGATTTATATCATTAATATTTAATTCTTAAATAGTGCAAGGGGGATTTAATGTAAGGAAATACATTAATGAAATTGTCTGGATCACTCTCTAGTTACTGATTTAATTTTTATTTTGTGACAATAAAAGTTTTTGTTTAATGACTATACTTCTGAAACATTGTTTCCTGTCTTCAATTCTCATAGACGTACTACAAGTGTTCTTGCATTCATAAGGGATTAACAAGCCCAGATCAGGATGGGGATATTGTTGATGCCAGACTTGGGAAATGTGATGCAAACTGCCATAAAGTACCTTTGTTCATTGCATTGTTGCTTTCTTCAATTATATTTTCTGGGTTTTCTGGTATACCAGGAACCCTGTGCATCTTCCGGTATGTATAAATTATACATAATCATTGTGCTTTTAATACATAAGAAAATAGTTTTAGTAAGATTTTAGAATATTCAGAGGTAAAAATTAGTACACAATTATGTATATAATTTTTGCTCTTTGGACTTTATGTAAATAGTTGCATAAAGTGTGTAGACATCACATTTAGTTTTGGTTATTTAAGCCAATTTCCCATACATGCGAAATTCAAATATTTGGGAAATTTTTACATATCAAAATCATGCATATGTTTAATATTCTCTTTCAGCTAATTTATTTGCCTAAAAGATTTAGACATCATATTCAGTTTAACCTAAAACTAAATGGATTTACTTAATTTGACACACATAAAATATTCATAAACATAGAAAATGTAATTATACAGGTTTAATTATTGGTTGATTCATTAACTTTAGCTATTTATTGACTATTTACTTCTAAATATCCTATTTGACTAGGAGAAATGGAAATGTCTCAACAAGTAAGCCACCAGGATCATGTGGCTACTAAGCAAGTTAGATGTGGCTAGTGGAGGAAGAACTGAATTTTAATTAATAGCATGCCTATTAATCAACCTTTACTCACTTCACTCTCATCTTCCCTCTCTGGCCAGGCAACCATCACTGTATTTTTAGCTTCTATGAGATCACCTTTTTGAAAGGTTCCACATGAGTTAGATTATGTGATAATCATCTTTTTGTGTTTGGCATATTTCACTTAACATTTGACCATCCAGTTCCATCCATGCAGTTGCAAGTGGCAAGTTTTATGGTTGAGTAGTATTCAGTTGTGTGTATATACCACATTTTCTTTGTATGGTCATCCATGAATGGAAACTGGTTACATTTCTTGATCTTTGTGAGTGAGGTATAGTAAAGATGGCAGTGAGTATAGACATCTCGTTTACAGACTAATTCCACTTCTGTTAGATATACACCTAGTAGTGAGAATCTTGGATCATACGATAGTTTTAATTTTAGTGTTTTGAGTAACCTCCACACTGTTATAAGCAGTGTCTGTACTAATCTGCACTCCTACCAACAATGTGCAGAGGCTCCCTTTTCTCCACACCCTCACCAACACTTGATATCTTTTTTTTTTAACTTTTATTTAGAATATAAATTTCCAAGGTATATCTTATGGATTACAATGATTTCCCCCACCATAACTTCCCTCCCACCCGTAACCCTCCCCCTTTACCCGCTCCCTCTCCCCTTTCATTCCCATCAAGATTCATTTTCAATTCTCTTTGTATACAGAAGATCAGTTTAGTATATGTTAAGTAAAGATTTCAACAGTTTGCACCCACATAGAAACACAAAGTGAAAAATACTGTTTGAGTACTAGTTATAGCATTAAATCACAATGTACCGCACATTAAGGACAGAGGTCCTACATGATAACTTTTTATCTTTTTAAAAATTACTTTATGGAGGCCAGTGCCACGGCTCACTAGGCTAATCCTCCACCTTGCGGCGCCGGCACACCAGGTTCTAGTCCCGGTCGGGGTGTCGGATTCTGTCCTGGTTGCCCCTCTTCCAGGCCAGCTCTTTGCTGTGGCCAGGGAGTGCAGTGGAGGATGGCCCAAGTGCTTGGTTCCTGCACCCTATGGGAGACCAGGAGAAGCACCTGGCTCCTGCCATCCTGCCATCGGATCAGCGCGGTCGTAGCACGCCAGCCGCGGTGGCCATTGGAGGGTGAACCAATGGCAAAGGAAGACCTTTCTCTCTGTCCACTCTGCCTGTCAAAAAAAGAAATTGATATGCAGCTTTCTTCTTTTTGTTTGGCCCTTGGATCGTTTGACCAGTGTATATATTGACCACATAGAACAAATTTAGAATTCCATCCTCTTCTGTTTTTGAAATAATTGAGGAAGGATTGATGTTAATTCTACCTTAAGTGTTTGATAGAATTCAGCAGTGATGTCATCTGGTCCTGGAGTTTGCGCTGATGCTAAGTATCTTTTGGTTTTTTTGACAGGCATGGATTGCTGTGCATGTCCCTCATAGTACTGCTTTTGCTGTATCTCATAGCTTTTACTATGAAATGTTTCAATTTTCACTCATTTCAGGAACTTTTCAATTTTATTCTATGATTGCTTATTCGATACATTGTTCACTCAGGAGTAAATTTTTTTTAATTTTCACATATTTATGTAGTTTCTAAAGTTTTCTTGGTAGTGATTTCTAATTTTGTTGCATTGAGTTCAGGAAGATGTTCAAAATTATTTCTGTCCTTTGAAATTTGTTAAGACTTGCTTTGTGACTTATGTATGATCTGTTCTGGAGAATGTTTTACGTGCTGTTGAGAAGAATGTGTATTCTGCAGCAGTTGTATCAAATGCTCTATAAGCGTCCTTTAGGTCTGATTAATCCAGTGAGCAAATGAACTGTTTCTTTGTTGATTTTCTGCCTGGATGATCTGTCCATTTTGGAAAGTGTGGTGGTAAAGTCCCCTACTATCCCTGTAGTAGAGTCCATTTCTCCCTTTAAATCTACTAATATTTTATTTGGTTGCTTTGATATTCGGTGTATTTATATTTATAATTGTTATTTTGTCTGACTAGATTGAATCCTTTTTTTGTTCATTAAATAATGTTCTTCTTTTTATTTTTAAACCACTTTTGATATACATTTATAGTCTATTTTGTTTGGTAGAAGGATGGCTATTCCTGCATGCAATACCTCCCTCCATTCTCTCATTTTCAGTCTATAGGTAGCCTTAGGATAGAAATGAGTTTCTTGGAAGCAGCAAAAAATTGGTTCTTGTTTTTCTTTTTTAAAAATACATCAGCTCATTCCATGTCTTTTACTTGGAAAATTTAGTCCACTGATAATTAATTATTGAAAACAAAGATCTATTACTATCATTTTGATACTCATTTTATGTTTTCATTATAGTTCTTTTCTTTCTTCATTCAACTCAATCTTCATTTATGGTTAAGTGATTTTTCTTTAGTAGTGTACCTTGATTTCTTATTATTTTTGGTAGGTAGATATGATATGTGAGTGTTTGCTTTGTGTTTACCACCAGGCTTACCAAAAACTTCTTTTTGGTTATAAGAAGTTATTTGGAGGACCAGGGTTGTAATGTAATGGGTTAAACCACTGCCTGTAATTCTGGCATCCCATATGGGTGCTGGGTCGATTCCTGGCTGTTCTACTTCAAATCCAGCTCCCTACTAATGTGTCTGGGAATGCAGTGGAAGATGGCCTAAGTCCTTGGATGTCTGCACCCATGTGAGAGACCAGGATGAAGCTCCTGGCTCCTGGCTTTGGCCTGGTTCAGCCCTGTCCATTGCAGCCATTTGGGGAGTAAACCGCCAGATGGAAGACTCTCTCCCTCCCTCCATCCCTCCCTCCCTCTCTCTTTCTGTCTTTCCCTCTCTCTCTATCCTTCTATAACTCTGCCCTTCAAATAAATAATTTTTTTTAAAAAGAAGTTATTTTGAAATGATGAAATCTTAATATTGATAAGATAGGAAAAGAGACAAACAAACAAGCAAACAAAAAAAAGATAAAGAGATCCTAATAGAGCTGGCATTGTGACATAGTGGTTTACAGTTATACCATGAGTCCCAACTGTTCTGCTTCTGATCCAGCTTCCTACTAATGTGCCTGGGAAGGCAGCAGAAGATAGCCCAAGTATTTAGGCTCCTACCACCTACTGAGAAACCAGGATGGTTTCTTGGTGTCTGCCTTTGGCCTGGTTCATGCCTGGCAGTTGCAGCCATTTGGAGGAGTGAATGAGTAGATGACACATCACCTTTTCTCTGTCTTCCCTTTCTCTCTTAGTCTTGTCTTTTAAATTTTTAAATTAAAAAAAATCACATATGGGATTTTGTATATCTAAAATAATAAAGTCTTTGTCTCTTGGAACTCCCTGCCTGGCTACTGCAGCAGGAGGTTTCTGACTTAAATAAATCTTTCTTTGCTTAAAAAGAAAAGAAAAGAAAAGAAAGAAACCAAAAGAAAAAAGGTGTTGGCCATTAAATAATTCCAAAAGGTTTTATTACTGTACTTTTTTTCAGATATCTTGACAGGGATAATTCCTTGCATCTCAATCAAGAATTAAGCTAATTTGAGAACAGGCTAAGGTCTTTAAAAAATGTTTTCAGTTTCCTGCTTACCCTTGAACCTTTGGTGTAGTCTTTCAAGGCATCCTGACTGACAATAGAGTGAAACCCATGACCCTTCACTCTGGGTGAGATTTGACTCCAATTGGTATGCTCTTCCTTTACCACAAAACTTCCAAGGCTAATATTACCATTCCTTTCAAACGTTGTATTGGAAATAATGCCTATCACCCTTATATAAGAATTCAGTAGGTAGCAGGGTATGGAAAATGCATAAAATAAATAGGCTTTTTAGTTTCTTTCCATATCAGATAACAAAATGACAGAGAGTAGCTCCCTTAAAATGGAAAAAATTAAGGGGGAGCAGATGAGGCAACAAAGAGAAACACTTACATATCAATTTAACCAGAAATATGGGAAGCCTGCTCCTGAAGGCACCCTATACAGAGAGGGACTAGATTATTGGTTGTCATGGGACAAGGTTAGGTTGAGGGATTGTAGTGGTGATTTCAACTAGGTAGTATTGGATGTTCTTTTACAAAACAGAACATTCTGTATCTTGTGTATGATGCTAGTTGTACAAATTTGTGCACAGAATAATGTTGCACAGAATGACACACAAAAATAATTTTAATTTTAAAGTTTTTTTTAAAAAGCTAACAAATGAAAATATTATAAAGTCTATAGTTAACAGTAATGCCCCCCATTTCAATTTCCTGGTTATGAAACTATATTATAGTTATAAAGATGTCTCACACACACACATACACACTCACATGCACACGCACATATATATGTAGCTCTAAATTATATATTTATATTTATATAAGATGGGTGAAACTGAGTGAAGGTACGTAGATACGTTGTACTTAAAAGGCTATAAAGTTCTTTTGAAGTAAAAGTAAGAAATAAAACACACATACACACACACATATATTCACACAACCAAATTTACAAACACAGACTGACTTAAACTGGAAAGACATATCTTGTATTATTTGATCAAAACACCTAACACTACAAATATATAAATTCTCCCTAATCAATGATTTCAGCATGATAGTGAAAATACCAATAAAAGTGTTAACTACACAGCCTGATTCCATAATTTCTTCTGCTATTCTCAAGCTACTTTTGCTTGAGAAGATGAAGCAAAGAAGCAAAATAGTGGAGGCTTAGCCTCATAAGCTAAAATGCACTATAAAATCATAATAGTTAAAAATACAGTAATCACTTATTAATAGACTGACTATAAGTCTAGAAACAGATCCTAATCACATTAGAATATATTATATAATGAAAGCAAAATCTTAAATAAGTGCAGGAGAAGTGGAGTTTTGCAAAATGATTTGGGTGTAATTGGATAGATTAGGAAGAAATTATATCCAGAACTCATATAATACACTAGGAAAATCAAATATAACAAAGGTTTAAAAGTAAAAACAAAAAAAATTTTAAAAATGCAAATACTAGATGTTTTAGTCAGTTTTCAGTTACTACAATGAAACACCTCACAGTTTTGGAGGTTCACAGTCCAAGATCAGACAGATTACATTGGTTCTGCCACTGGAGATGCCAGCAGCATGCCAGGGTAGCACAGAGTATCACGTGATGGGTCTCTTTTAAAGCCATCAGGATTTGACCATGGGTTTCAACATAATGACCTAATGGAAATCCAATCACCTCCCAAAAGTCTCACCTCTAAACAACATATTTGTGTTAAGTTTCCACTCCCTTGGTACCATAACATGAGGACCAAGCTTTTAACACACGGACAATTGACGGACACCCATACTAATATCCAAACCATAGCACCAGAAGAAGCCACTAGCACATTTCCATATTATCTTTTAAAATTGATTATTTGTAACTTGACCTAAAGTTTAGAAATTGTGAGGAAATACTGATGAATTTAGGGACAGTTTTAGCAGAGCAGGTGAAGCCACCACTTGGGATACTGCATTCCATATTAGAGTGCTGGTTTGAGTCTCACCTATTCCACACTCCCTATTCAGCTTCTTATTGATGCTCTCAGAAGACAGCAGATGATGATACAAATATTGGGGTTCCTGCCCTCTCTGTCGGAGATCCAGGTCTCCTAGGTGGGTGGCAGGGTCCCAAGTACTTGAGCATCTTCCACTGCTTTCCTAGGCGCATAAACAGGGAGCTGAATCAGATGTGGACCAGCCAGGACATTAATCAGCACTCACGTGGGATTCTGGTGTTGCTAGTGAAGGCTTAATCTGCTGTGCCACAATGCCAGGCCCAGGAAAGGATTTTAAGAAAATATTATTATGTGAATATATTAAATTACAGTAGAGTGAATATAGTATGTTACCCTCTGTAAAAAAAGAGGGAATATAGATAAATTTATTTACAATTATTCATATTTTCATACAGAAGCACTGTAGTAGGTATAAACACTTTCTGAAGAGGTGAGTTAGAAGTGGTGGTACATGAGCTCAGGGGTATAAGCAGGGAAGTTTCCCAAGTGGGCCCTCTTTATACTGTTTTGCTTTCCAAAAGCATGTAATTCCATTACAAATACAACCGACATATCTTAGTTTTCAAACAGCCGGTAAAAGTCAAAGCCAAAGACATAACTTACAAAACTGTTATCAAATAAGTGATGAGACTGCAGAAGTGGGGTAGAATGAAGCAGTCTGCAGAGAGCAAGTGCTTCTAAAGAAGATACTAGAAAAGCTGAGTTAAGTGAGTAATGTCAGAAAGAGGCCAAGGACTAGAGAGATTAAAACTCCAGAAGTGCAGAAGCTGGTGGGGATGAGCTGGGCATCTAAAGGCATTTTCCAGGTCTAAAGGTATTTGACATGGGATCAACGTTGACAGTCTGGACTAGACTTAGGTGGAGGACCACTGCTGGGGGCAAAACAAACTGTCATGATTTTTGGTGATTCATATGGCTAAGAAATACAAAATTTTTATCTTTTGAGAAATTTTCTGAAATATGACGCTTTGTGAGGCTTAAATCTAAACAAAAAGGACTCATGATTCATTTGTATCCATCAAGGTTTTCATTAAGAACAACCAGGCTTCATTTTTTTCCTTCCATCTCTCATTTTTACATAATAATTCTGTAATGTGATAATGATTTTAGTTTCATATAGGGAGGTGCATCATCATTTTCAGGGAAAAAAAAAGTGAATAAAAGAGGAACAAAAGTTACCAGATCCACTAGCTGACATTAGAAGGCAACAAGGTAGTCAGGAAAAAAAAAAGCAATTTCAATAGTATGTATTTGATTGCAATACCAAAATATTCAGGGAGGGTGTTCCTGAAGAAATGATATTTGGGCTAAGACTGAGTGATGATATTTCAGCATCTTTCACATCCAGAATAACATATGCCAAGATTTTAATGGGAGAAGTAGCTTTATAGTGATTTATATTATAGGATGCCATGAACAAGCAGGTTGGGGTGGGGACTGTGTCAGCCTGGAGTGAGACTGACTGACCCCACACCACGATGCCTATTGTTGGTATGTTTGCAATTGTAGATACTATCCTTAGAACAATGGGAAGACATGAAAGGATCCCGGTGTGAGACAGTTAAACAATCAGAATTTAAAAAGCCACTTTGGCTTTTTTTTTTTTTTTTTGACAGGCAGAGTGGACAGTGAGAGAGAGAGAAAGGTCTTCCTTCTGTTGGTTCACCCTGCAATGGCCACTGCTGCCAGCGCACCGCGCTGATCTGAAGCCAGGAGCAAGGTGCTTTTCCTGATTTCCCATGCAGGTGCAGGGCCCAAGGACCTGGGCCATCCTCCACTGCACTCCCGGGCCACAGCAGAGAGCTGGACTGGAAGAGGAGCAACCGGGACAGATTCCGGTGCCCCGACAGGAACAAGAACCCCATGTGCCGGCGCTGCAGGCAGAGGATTAGCCTATTGAGCTGCGGCACTGTCCCACACTCTGTCTCTTTAAGAAGGGACAGAGGAGTTAAGGATGGTTGTTAGAAGAGGAATCAGGCAGTTGCTTCATTTTATCAGGCAGAAAATATTGGCTTGTAATAGGCCAGTGGAAAGAGAGATGAAGAAAAGCAGAGAGAGATGCAAGAAAGCATACCTTTTAAATCATGTTATTGGGTTACTAATTGATTGTGGTAAATGAGGAAAATGATCTTAGGATAATAATGAAATGGGGATGAATCATTTCAGTTTGGGCAAGGATGATGGTTCTATTTCTTTTCAGTAGTGAAAAAACAGGTTATGTGCTAGATACCTATCTGACTAAATAACAATTATATGGACTAAAAATACAAATGTAGAGGTCAAATAAGAAACCACAGAAGCGGCCAGCGCCTCAGCTCAATAGGCTAATCCTCCGCCTGCGGCGCTGGCACACCGGATTCTAGTCCCGGTCAGGTGCCAGATTCTGTCCGGGTTGCCCCTTCAGATCAGCGCGGTGCGTTGGCCGCAGAGCACCGGGCGCAGCAGCCATTGTGGGGTGAACCAACAGAAAAGGAAGACCTTTCTCTGTGTCTCTCTGTCTCACTGTCCACTCTGTCAAAAAATTTTTTTTTTAATTTCCTTTTTTTTTAATGAACTTCTTCAGCTACCCTTGTATTACATGGGAAAACTATGCACAGACTTTAAATATTTTTGCATCAAAATAAATTCACAGAACTTGTCACAACCTGACTAAACAGGAATTTGAGGCACTAAGGATAAGACATCAGTTTGAAAAGAATCCCTATCAGAGCAAAATGGATTCTGCTAAATTTGAAGCGAGAATAAATATCAAATGTATCATGACTTGTAGGCATTTAATCTAGTACTAAGATGCCCTTTGGGACATCTGCATGGCATATTGGAGTGCTGAGTTCAGGTCCCAGCTCCACTTCTGAATCAAGCTTCCTGCCTTTGTGCACTCTGGGATGCAGTAGGTGAAATCTTCCATCTGCTGGTTCACTCTGCAAATGATCACAATGACTGGGGCTGGGCCAGGCTGAAGCCAGGGTCCAGGAGCTTCATCTGGGTCTCCCACATAGGTGCAGGGGCCCAAGCACCTTAGCCATTTTCTGCTGCTTTTGCAGGTCATTAGCAGGCAGCTGGATCAGAAGTGGAGTACCTGGGACTCAAACAGATGCCCATATGGGGATGCTGGTACTGCAGGTGGAGGCTTAATGTTCTACACTACAGTGCAGGCCCCTGATAAGTCATTTTATGTTGGAGGGGAAGCCCATGGCAGTAGCCTATCTACATAAATTTATGGGAAAAAAATTAATCTCATTTGTGTCCTAATTGAAGAGAACTTATGATTCACAGTAGAAATACTAAATAGAAATTATTATTTCTACTAAGTAGAAATGTAAATTGTTTGTTAAAGTATAATTAGTCCTTTATAATTCATCAGTTTATATTCTCCTCTAACAGCAAGCTTTCAAAGAATAAAATATTTTTATTTTATTTTATCAGTTATATACAGGTAAAATTATTTTATTTTTTATAAAATATCACAAGATACTGTGTGTATGCTACATTGTTATCAAGTGGTTCATTTTGGTGAAAGTATTGGCCAAACCATATTTTATTGTTCAAAATATAATATAAGGAAACAAAGGATATTCATGGAGTTTGTTTAAAATATAGCTCTTATTCTTTTATTCCCTGAAATAGTAAAAATTTTAAATTTACTTTTCAAAGCTCTAATATGTTCTTGTATATAATATTTTTCTTTTAAAATAAACATCTACTTTGATCAGTAGGAATTTCAGACATCTTCATTGTTTATTTCAGGGAAGGTTATTTTTTATTTATTTTATAAAATGAATGCAGTAATCATAGGTTCCAGATGAAATAAATGGCATCCCAAATTGGGACAATTTGAGTTGAATTGAAAAAAAGGAGATAACCAAAATGTGGGAAGAGTGTAAGGAATCCCAAGGTAGAGTGAAATGCCTCTTGGAATACCCCAAAGCCCCAAGGTAACAAGGGATATGAAGGAGGGAGACTTGTAGGAAGGACAGCTTTGCCTATGGAATCCAGTCAATCTGAGGTGACTGTAGTGCGTGGGAGTCTGAGAATGAGGAGCTTGGCCTCACTGTCCTCCCTCACTCGGGGCACTTGATTGGCAGATCCAATCTGAGAACAGAAGGCGTGAGACTTAATGTCATAGTCCCTTCATGTTGGTCTCCTGAGGCAGAGAGCAAGGTAGAAAAAGGTACAGAGTGCATTTCACAAGGACAAAGGAAACCTAAAGCCACGACATGAAGAAAGTTATGAGGAAAGACAAGTGTGAAAGCAAAGTTTTTTGTTTCTTTTTGTTTTTGTTTTGTTATTGTTTGCTTAGCAAAGAAAAAGAGACTGAGGTAGAGTGTGCAGCCCATTATATCCTAAAGAGAAAGATCTTTGGAAATGATTGGCAAAAGAAAGGATACGGAGAACTGAGAAGAATTTCATTTTGTTAATGAGCCAGATTGAACTCTGTCAACTGGCCAAATATTCTTAGTACAGCTGTTGCACAGGGAAAAAAAAAAAGCTCAACCTTGAAGCCAGCAGTGTGTTCTTTATAGATAGTAATAATGATGTGCTGATGATGTCATTACTCTTGTTTCAGGGTTGTACCTGACAAACTATGCCCTCTGGCCTTGGGAACAAGTTATACGGTTTTGAGAATATTTGGTATGAATTTCTGGCCATATTTTCATTACATCAAATTATTTTTTTTTGATGTGTCTATATATTTAGAATTTAAAAAATGATAAAATGATGCAGAACAAAAAGGAGGAATTTCTATGCAAAACTTAGCAGATAGTGAGAATGTCTAATGTAATGTCCATCCAAACTGTTGAAAAAAATATGCATATTATTTTATTTGATAGTATGAGACAATCTAATCTGCAGTATGTCTATTATCTCTTAAGAATGGTTTGATAAACTGATACAAAACCTTTATTTAAGAACAGAAACTATATTTTTACATTGTTTTCTCATGGAGGAAGTCACTACCTTGGAATTGTGCTTTTAAACCTTCCTGTCACTGAGGACACTGAGTATGTTTCAAATATTTACATCTTCAACAGAAGCGATTGATTCTTCTAGGGGGTGGAGAACTTTATTCTTTGGCTTTCTTAAATATCAAAAACTGGATTCCAAATCCACTTTATATTAGAAACTCTAATTCAAGTAGTTGGTTAAAAGTACTGATTGGGTAAAGAAATCAGCTTGGGCCGGCGACATGGCTCACTTGGCTAATCCTCCGCCTGCGGTGCCTGGTACTCTGGTACCAGTTGCTCCTCTTGCAGTCCAGCTCTCTGCTGTGGCCCGGGAAGGCAGTGGAGGATGGCCCAAGTGCTTGGGCCCTGTACCTGCATGGGAGACCAGGAGGAAGCACCTGGCTCCTGGCTTCGGATCAGCGCAGCATGCTGGCTGTAGCGGCCATTTGGGGGGTGAACAAACAGAAAAAAAGGAAAACCTTTCTCTCTGTCTCTCTCTCTCACTGTCTAACTCTGCCTATCAAAAAAAAAATAAGATTGGACTGTTATGAAGACTGAGAGGAATGTAATAAAAATGTTTACACAATCTAAGTATGGTTCTAATGGAGATCAGGGATTCATGCTACAGCTAGATTAATTTGTGTGATTAAAAATAGGCATTTTAATTGGAAAAAGTTCAAGCATATATTAATGCTGGACAGATACAGAGATATTTGCAACGGAAAAAGTAGCATAAGGATTATCAAGTAAACTGGCAGTTCCCTGGATCAGAAAGTAAGCCATTGAGGCTGATTCATTTTTGAATGGGAGAGGGTAAAATAAGATAGTATTATAGATGTAAACTGTCTCTCAATATTTCAGGTCTAAGCTATGACAGAATTAAAGAAGAGGATTGATATTTTTCTGATATACATTTAAAGATAACCCTACTTGCTGGAGGGGAGAAATACTTAACAGGAAACAAATGTGTAGAAAAAGAAAAGAGAGACTTGCTGATGTCTGAGTTGCTGGGTTCTGGGAGTTGTACAGAGACAATTGTATAGAGACAGTTGTACAGAGACAATCAACACAACCAAGATTAATATAGATCGGAAAAATACAGGGGGGAGTATTAAAAGTGAATAGTAGACAGAGGCTTTAAGACTTTAGCAACCATAACAAAAGTATTATCATTCATTGAGAGAGGAAATCTAGGTAATGGACATTGGCAGGCTTCAAGAGTCATGAGAGAAGAGGACCCTGGTAATGTCATAAGATGGTCAACCATTAGAAACTTTAGTTCTGAGAACCCAGTTCTGGTGCCTTTGGGGTGCTGGGGTGTGTATGGGGGTTACCCAGTTGCCCATGAATGCATGATTATTTCTTCACTGCTAGCTGAGAGGCAACACTTTTGCTGAAGCAGGACTGCCTCTTAGAGTACGTGCAGGTGTCTCAGGCAGCCCCGGTGTTCCTTTGGACCTCAAGTCTTCTGTATCTGGAGCTACTACTAAGAACAGCAAAGATCTGCATTTTCAGTTGTTTTCCTCACTACCTTGATAAATAACAGTTATACACTGCAAAGTCATTTTTTAGTCATTGAAAATTTCACGGGGGTCTTAGAAAATACAATGAGTTCACAATATCAGTGTTTTAGTACCTCTATTTTAGTCAATTTCTCCTAAATTTTTCATATAGAAATCAACAAAAATTTTGATATGCATTCTATATAACAAGTACAAAATTCTTTTTTTTTCCTTTTTTTCCATACATATGTGTATACACATGAAGACAATGATGGCTAATGCACATGTGTGTATGAATGCTATGGGGAACCAGAAAATGGTGCAGTTAACTTTTAGGGATGTTGACAGCTAACTTTGGAGCTGAGCCTTGAAGGACTAGCTGGAGGCTGGGAAATGCATTCCAAGCTGAGGGTTACAATTGAGGAGGGAAACAGGCAGTAGGATTGTAATGAAGATCGGTGCCCCTTTGTGCCCCTCCTTACGGAGCCCCACCTAAATCATGGCCTCTGTCTAAGGACTGTGGAGAGCCAAGGGAAAGCGTTTTAAGCAGATCAGGGATGTGCTCTGATGTGTCTTAGCAGGTGTCTGTGGAGGGGCTGCCATGTCTGGAAACCCTTTGGTTTGCTTTCTGCTTTCTTCAGGGGTCTCAACTATTTGCAAAGCATCATCAAACCCTCCAATTGTCTTTGAAAATTGTCTTATCTGTTGACAATGGAATGGGAAGGCAGTCCTGTGTAATTAGATATTTTCTGACTAAAATTTCACATGCAGTGGTGAAGTTTGCGGCAGTTTCCTAGAAAGCAAAACACACTAAATTGTTGATCCAAAAAAAGCATGAAAGGAAAAAATATCAAAGATGAAAAAAGCGAGAGGTGAATACAGCTGAAATACTCTTAGTCATTTCCTATCGTTGACTATTGACTTCGTGTCCTCAGAAGTCCCTTTCCTTAGCCCAGCCCTGAAAAGAGTGGAACCTGAAAGTAGCAGGAGGGCTGGTGAAGTGCAGATTGAAGGCAAAATGATGAGACGACAAAAGGAACCTTAAATTCCTTCCTTCATCAATGGTGAATTCATGCAGATGAAGATAAGGACAAACCATTCTAAAATTAGAATCTAATGAAGCCTCTCCTATGACTTCCAAGGGGAATCACTTTATAAGTTGCGGGTTGCCCTCAGATGCATAGGCCTGCCTATCTTTATTGGCCTTTGTCACAGGAATAGCATCTTAAATTCTTAATCTCTAACATATCATGCAAAAATAAAATGATGATTACAGTTCCTTTCTTCTAAGGATCTTAATCTTCCCAACATTAATTAATGAAGACTCATAACAGCCTGAGAGGTTGGTAAATATTATGCTATTAAGGAACAAAACACTGAGATTATGTTAAATAATGAAGAAAACATTTGTATAGGTAAATATGAGACTTTTGCTTCTTGAAAAGTAAATTATCATTTTTTTATTTTAGATAATCTCTATATTCTTGAGTAACTTGGGATTGAAAAGCTATGACTCAGTTTTGCACAAGCATTTAAAAAAGATGAGTAAAGGCTTTTATCTTGGTTTAGCAATTATTATGTTTATCTCAGAGGGTAAAAATTTGACTCCCATATCTGCACTCACTTTGTTATGGGTAAATTGCTTAATCTCCTTATTAATCATCTTCCCCAACCATAAAACATGTACAAAATTCTAAAAAGATTGCAATCTACTAGTTTTTTATGACTGTCAAAGTAAGAATTTTTTTAAAACACACATTGCTTCCAGTGATTAACAATCCTATCTATTGTTAAATTATCAGATAATTTTAAATATTTTTAGAGTAATGACATCATATTTGTATAATTTAAACATATATATATAGATAGATAGATAGATAGATAGATAGATAGATATTAAAGGCTTAATTTTAAAACAAAGTTACCATAACTTCAAGCATTTTTATGGAGAATTTGTAATCATTGTATATTTTACAGGAAGTATTCCTGGACCATTAATTTTTAAAATGACAGTAGAAACTTCTTGTACCTTTCGGGATTCAGAAAAATGTACTCGCATAGGACGTTGCTGGATGTATGACAAGACAAAAATGGCCTATCAATTTATAGGAATATGTAAGTTATATATAATCAAGAACTGTAGAGGAATACAATTGTTTTAAAAGCTTAAGGATGTTTACAATCAGATCAAGAAACAATAAACCAGGAACAAATAAAGTTTGATTGAGTTTATGATACACAGAAAATGTTTTAGAAACCAAAGTAACATAGGATTTCTGTAAATATTTGAGTCACTGCATTAAATACACAATAGGTCTATGCTGATTCTCAGAGCAGGAGTGGAAAATAGTAGAATTTCAGTTTGGGAGCTAACTTTGCCTGCTTCTGTATAAGTATAAAACCAGACTGATTTCCATGGATAAGAGTTAAGTAAATCTGAGCCAAATTATTAAACCTCTTGGAAGCATGAAGATAATCTTTCTTAGATGTAAATCTTACATTTTTATTCTGTTCAATGGTGTAATGGATCTTGGAACTTAGCAAGCAATTTGTTGAGCAAATAACGGACATAGGGAAGCTGTGGTGGTGGAGACAATGGTCAAAGTGTTGGGAAAATCTACGTAGGTTTGTATTACTTTTTTTAAAAAAGAGATTTATTTATTTTATTTGAAAGTCAGAGTTACACAGAGAGAGAAGAGGCAGGGAGAGAGAGAGAGGTCTTCCATCTGCTGGTACACTCCCCAATTGGCTGCAACGGACAAAATTGGGCCAATCCAAAGCCAAGAGCCAGGAGCTTCCTCTGGGTCTTCTCATGCGCATGAAGGGACCTGGACCATCTTCCACTGCTTTCCCAGGCCACAGCAGAGAGCTGGATTAGACGTGGAGCAGCCAGGACACAAACCAGCGCCCATCAGGGATGCAGCACTGCAGGAAGCAGCCCTACTTGCCATGCCACAGCACTGGCCCCAGAGGCATTGTTTTTAAGGAAGTCTTTTTAAAACATTGCTGAGAGATCACTCATGGGAACCAGAAAGGGGGGAAAAAACATGGTATATACAAATGATAAAGAAATGAAAAAATACCATTACGAAAAAAAATCAATAATAAAGAAAGGGGCTTGTCTTGATATGTAGCAGGTGAAGCCACCACTTGCAATGCTGGCATCCCACGTAGGTGCTGGTTCCTGCCCTGCCTTCCTCGATTCCAATCCAGATCCCTGCTAATGGCTTGCAAAAAGCAGTGGAAGAGTGACCAAGTGCTTGGGTTCTGTCACCCATGTTAGAGGCCCAGATGAAGCTCCTGGCTCCTGGCTTCGGCTTGGCCTAACCCCTGGCTATTGCAGACATCTGGAGCATGAGCCAGCAAATCAAAGACTTCTTTCTCCATTCTTTCTCTGTAGGTCTGACTTTCAAATAAAATAAATAAATCTTTGAAAAAATAATAATAATAAAGGACAGCAAGAGAGGAATATTGGAACAAAAGAATAAAAAATAGAAACCCAATTAACAATAATATATCCTTACTTACAATTAATTAAAGATCAATTGATTCAATTATTTAATAAAAAAAAATCAGAGCAAGGCTGAATCTAGTGTTATATCTCAAGGACCTAGAAAAAAATTGAGCCAAAATTCAGCAGAAGGAAGAAAATAATAAAGATAAGAATGGAAGCAAATGAAAAGAGATTAGAAAAGAAAAAGGTCAATGAAATTGAATTTCTTTATTTTTTTTGCAATGATAAGCAAAACCGATAGACTTTTGGTTAGAATAACAAAGTTAAAAGACAGATCAAACAAATGAAATTACAAATGAAAAAGGAACCATTACAAAGAATGCAGTACCTTTTATGAATAGTTATATACCAACACATTGAATAAATGTGCATAAAATTTAAAATTTCCTACAAATGCATAACTTACTAAGAATCATGAAGGAGAAAATCTATCTAGATCTTAATAATAAGGAGATCAAATCAGTAATCAAAAGTTTTCAACAAAGAAAAGTCTAGGAACTGATGGATTCACTGGTGAGTTGTACCAAACAGTTAAGGAATAAATAATATTAATTCCTTTCAAATTATTCCAAAAATGGAAGAGAAAGGAATGTAGCAAATCAACATAATAAGAGCAAATGTGATCAATCCTCAGTCATGTTATATGAACAGATAAAAGCTTTTCATTTAGACTTCATTTAATGAAATTTTACAGAATTCATGCAATTGTTCTAATATTTTGTGGTGGAATCTTTAAGGTTTTCTAAATATCATGCCATCTGTAGAGACAGTTATACATCTTCCTTTATAATTTACATAAATTTTTATTTCTTTGTTTTGCATAACTGCTTTGGCTAGGAATTTCCATACTATGTTAAATCGAAGTGGTAAGGGTGAACATCTCTGCCCTTTTATGAATTCTAAAAAAGTCACTAGTTAAAACCACAGTGTCAAAACTACAATGAAAGATTGTCTCACCCTTCTAAAATTTTGTGGAAAAACAGAATTATAGCATAAGTTTATTTTAGGAGAAAAAATTTGAAAAATTTTTTTATAATTTGCATTTTCCATGAGTTTCTTAAGGACCACTTATGTATGCTACTGGATATCAAGACCTGTTACAAAACTATAAAAATAATACAGAGCAGTATCAGTGAAAGTAGCATCACATTGACCAGCATAACAAAATCAAGAAAACAGAAACAAATTTTAACAAGTACCCTCATCTGATTCATGGTGGAGACAGTGCAATAGTAATAACAAAAGGATAGATACCAGAAAAGGGACCAAATACTTGAAATAACTCTTCATAAAAGTGAATAACCAAATTGCTAATAAATAACAGAGTGGATAGCAAACTGTGGTAAATTCAACAACAGAATCCTATGCCTCAATGAAAATGAGAGTTACACAACTATAAAAAGGAAGAATGAATCGCTCAAGTCTAATTTTGAAGGAAAGTAGAGAAATGAATGTAAACATGCTCATGATTTGATTTGCCTATTTTGACCCATTATATATGCATATATGCTTTCTAAAATCAAAGAAAACTAAAGCTTGTGGGTTAGTACCTTGAGGAATTGTGAGGAGGGATTCTAGCATGTGAACAATGGTTTATTGCTGATCCCGGTACTGTACCCACTGTATTTAGTTTGTGAAAAATTATCAAACAATACTTTTCATTAAAAAATGTAGTTGTATTTCATAACATTAACATAGATTTTGACAGTTTTTGATAATTGATAGACCTGTAGAAACAGCATCCAAAACAGGATAGAAAATTTTCTTCCATGGCACTCCCTTTTCAGTTAATTCCATACAAATTCCCATACAAATCTGTTTCAGATTTCTATTAAAACTACATTAGTTTTACCTGGGCTAGGGCCCAGGCACTGGTCTCCTTTGAGGAGAGGAGCTCAGATAAGCCTACACCAACAGACAAGAAGAAAACTTCCCTCTGAGGAAAAAAAAAAAAAAAGATTTACCACACCAAACATGAGTGTGTCACCTCAGACACACCCTTCACCCTGGAACACAGAACAGAGCTCCTAGGTATTCCCTGAAAGCATATACTCCACTAATAATCTCAGACACGGTCCAAAGATAAAAGCCACCACGGTGAAAAAAAAAAAAAAACCAACAAGTATCTCCATAGATGCCAAATAACAAATGCTCCAATTCAAGAAACACAAATAAGGAAGACAACATGACACCCCAAAAGAATACCACACTTCAACACTTGACTAGATTGTGAAGATGATGAGATGGAAGAAATGCCAGAAATGGAATTAAAAACATTGATCATAGGATAACTTAGAAGTAATCAGAAGCAAATGCACAAACTAATGAAATCCATACATGACATGAAAGAAAATTTCACCCACAAAATTGAGATCTTAAAGAGAAATCAAAATGAAATCTTGGAGGGGTTGGTGGCATGGCTCACTTGGCTAATCCTCTGCCTGCAGCGCCGGCATCCCACATGGGCATCAGGTTCTAGTCCTGGTTGCTCCTCTTCCAGTCCAGCTCTCTGCTGTGGCCCAGGAGGGCAATGGAGGATGGCTCAAGTGCTTGGGTGCCTGCACCTGTGTGGGAGACCAGGAAGAAACACCTGGCTCCTGGCTTCAGATCAGTGTGGCTCTGGCTGTAGCGGCCATTTGGGGGGGTGAACGAACAGAAGGAAGACTTTTCTCTCTGTGTCTCTCTCGCACCATCAACTCTAACTCTATCTGTCAAATAAATTTAAAAAAATTGAAATCTTGGAAATGAAGAATTCTATAGAAGAAACAAAAATGCAGTGGAGAGCCTTAACAACAGAATTGGTGAAGCAGAAGAATATCTGACTCAAAAAACAAAGCACAGGAAACTGTACAGTCAAACTCTATAGAAATTAGCAAACTAAAAAACAATGTTAGGAATCTATAAGGTACTATCGAATAACTTAACATATGGGTTCTAGGAGTTCCTGAAGGCATGGAAAGAGACAAAGGATTAGAAGGCCTTTTTAATGAAATAATAACAGAAAATTTTCCCAATTTGGAGGGGAAAAGGGACATCCAAGTAGAGGAAGCAAATAGAACTCTTAATAAACATGACCAGAAAAGATCTTCACCACAACACATTGTAATCAGACTCCCACAGTAAAATATAAAGAAAAGATTCTAAAATGTGCATGGAGACCCTCAGAGGGTCTCCAATTAGACTCACAGTGGACTTCTCATTAGAAACCCTACAGGCTAGGAGAGAATGGTGAGATATGTTCCAAGTACTAAAACAAAACAAAATTGTCAAACTAGAATACTATACCCTGTGAAGCTCCCATTTATGAACAAAGGTGAAATAAAGACCATGACAAACAGAAATTGAAAGAATTTGTCACCACTTGTTCAGCCCTGCAGAAGACGCTTAAGGATGTGCTGCACAAAGAAACATAGAAACATGATCATCACTACAGAAGAAGGAAAAGGAAGGAAATCTACCCAATAAAAATACACAAGAAATCCAAAGTACAAAATAGGAATATTTATGGAAAAATGACAGGGCAAAAGTCATTACTTATGAAAATCACCTTTAATATAAATGGCCTTAATCTCCAGTTAAAAGACACAGACTGGCTGAATGGATTAAAAAGCAAAACCCCTATATTTGCTGCCTGCAAGAAACACATTCCACTAACAAAGATGCATGCAGTCTGAAAGCAAAAGGATGGGAAAAGATAGTCCATGCTTACAGAAACCAAAGAGGAGCTGGTGTAGCCATTCTAATATCAGACAAAATAGACTTTAACACAAAAACTCTTAAGAGAGACAAAGAAGGACACTATGTAATGATTAAGGGATCAAATAAACATGAAGATGTTAACTATTATAAACACATATGCACCTAATTTCAGGGCACCTGGCTGTTTAAAAGAAATATTAAGGGATCTAAACGGAGGCATAGACATAGACTCAAATACAACAGTAATAGGGGATTTCAATACTCCACTTTCAGCAAAGGACAGATCAACCAGACAGAAAATCAGCAAGGAAACAGCAGTTAATCGATACTATAGATCAAGAGACTTAGTAGATATCTACAGAACTTATCATCCTACAGTTGCAGAATACACATTCTTCTCACCAGTGCATGAAACCTTCTCTAGGATTGACTTCATATTAGGCCATAAAATAAGTCTCAACAAATTCAAAAAAAATAGAAATCATACTATGAATCTTCTCAGACCACAATGCAATGCAGGGGGAAATCAACAACTCAGGAATCTCTAGAACATATGCAAACACATGGAGACTGAACAATATGCTCCCGAATGAACAGTGGGTCATAGAAGAAATCAAAAGAGAAATCAAAAAAATTTCTGGAAACACATGAAGATGACCATACAACATGTCAAAACTTACAGGGTACTGCAAAAGCAATGTTAAGAGTAAAGTTTAATGCTTGCTACGGCAGCACATATACTAAAATTGGAACGATACAGAGAAGGTTAGCATGGCCCCTGCGCAAGGATGACATGCAAATTCGTGAAGCGTTCCATATTTTTTGTACAATGTAAATCTTTATCCATTTTAGTAATTTTTTTGTTCTAGTACTAGTGATTGAACTCTTCAATTAACACACAATTATCCTTAGGTGATTAAATTTTAACAGAAAAGTGATCCCTGTTAACTATAAGAAAGGGAAAAAGAGAGGGAGGATATGTACAATTTGGGGCATGCTCAATCGGACTTGCCCCAAATGATGGAGTTAGAAACGTGCCAGGGGACTCCAATACAAGACCATCAAGGTGGCAGGTATCAATGCCATCTCACTAGTCAATATGATCAGCTTCAGTCCACAATTGATCACACTGACAGGTCTAAGAGTCAAGAGGATCACACAAACAAGAATAGTGTCCGCTAATACTAACTGATAGAACCAAAAAGGGAGAGAATGATCCAACATGGGAAGTGGGAAACACAGCAGACTCATAGAATGGCAGATGTCCTAAATAACACTCTGGCCTCAGAATCAGCCCTTAAGGCTTTCAGATCTGGCTGAAGAGCCAATGAGAGTATTTTAGGCATGGAAAGCCAAGACACTCTGGGAAAAAAAAGAAGACCAAAATGCAAGATCTCTGCGAGTGAGATCCCAATGGAAAGAACAGGGCCACCAAAGAAGGAGGTACCTTTCTCTGAAGGGAGGAGAGAACTTCCACTTTGACTATGACCCTGTCGGAATAAGATCGAAGTCGGCGAACCCTAAAGGCCTCGGCAACTCATGACTAGAGCCTAGGGAGATTACTGACGCCATAAACAAGAGTGTCAAATTGTTAAATCAACAACAGGAGTCACTGTGTACTTGCGTCTCATGTGTGATCTTTCCTTAATGTGTTGTCCAATGTGCCAATGTGCAGTAATGCTATAACTAGTACTGAAACAGTATTTTTACACCTTGTGTTTCTGTGTGGGTGTAAACTGATGAAATCTTTACTTAGTATATACTGAATCGATCTTCTGTATATAAAGATAATTGAAAATGAAAAAAAACCTTGGTGTTAAATTGGAAATTGCATAGAAAATTAATCATTTAAAAAAAAATCATGTAGGACCTCTGTCCTTAATGTGCTGTACATTGGGATTTAATGCTATAACTAGTACTCAAACAGTATTTTCCACTTTGTGTTTCTATGTGGGTGCAAACTGTTGAAATCTTTACTTAACAGATACTAAACTAATCTTCAGTATACAAAGGGAATTGAAAATGAATCTTGATGTGAATGAAAGGGGAGAGGGAGCGGGTAAAGGGGGAAGGTTACGGGTGGGAGGGAAGTTATGGGGGGGGGAATCATTGTAATCCATTAGATGTACCTTGGAAATTTATATTCTAAATAAAAGTTTAAAAAAAAGAGTAAAGTTTATAGCAATTGGTGTCTACATCAAGAAATTGGAAAGGCACCAAATAAATGAGCTATCAATGCATCTCAAAGATCTAGAAAAACATCTTCAAATCAAACCCAAAACTAGTAGGAGAAAAGAAATAATTAAAATTAGAAAATGAATCAACAAAATTGAAACAAAAAAATACAAAAGATCAACAAAACGAAGAGGTGGCTTTTAGAAAAAATAAACAATTGACACACCATTGGCCCAACTAACTGAAAAAAAAGGAGAGAGAAGACCCAAATCAATAAAATTAGAGGTGAAAAATGAAATGTAACAACTGACACCACAGAAATAAAAAGAATCAGCAGAAATTACTACAAAGAGCTTCATGCCAACAAACTGGGAAATCTAGAAGAAATGGATAGATTCATGGACACATACATCTTACCTAAATTGAGCCATGAATACATGGACAACCTAAACAGATCCCTTACCAAGACAGAAATTAGTAATAGAGACCCTAAAACAAAGAAAAGCCCAGGACCAGATGGCTTCACTGCTGAATTCTACCAGAAATTTAAAGAACTAACTCTACTTCTTCCAAGTTATTCAGGGTAATTAATGTTTCATTATCTTTATTGTTACTTTACTATTGGAGTCTTGGAAATTCTCTCTTCTATTTCCTTGCATAGGTGTGCTATTATGATCTGTATTCATCCCAAGGTGCTTTGTAATACTAGCACTTACTGCTTCTAACCGTGACTTGGTAGTTATCTAATCTTCTTCCCTACCCCTTCTCCTACATTTTCCAAGTCTCTAGTAATTACTATTTTAGGTTCAGATTGACTTAACTCTTCATCTATTTGTACTGGGAAAACGATAAATATTTCAAACAGCAGAAAGAAAGAAAGAAAGAGAGAGAGAGAGAGAGAGAGAGAGAGAGAGAGAGAGAGAGAGGAAGGAAGGAAGGAAGGAAGGAAGGAAGGAAGGAAGGAAGGATGGAAGGAAGGAAGGAAGGAGGGAGAAAAGGAAAAGGGAAAGGAAAAGGGGAAAAGGGAAAGGAAAAGGGGAAAAGGAAGGAAAGGAAAGGAAAGGAAAGGAAAGGAAAGGAAAGGAAAGGAAAGGAAAGGAAAGGAAAGGAAAGGAAAGGAAAGGAAAGGAAAGGAAAGGAAAGGAAAGGAAAGGAAAGGAAAGGAAAGGAAAGGAAAAAGCAAAGCTGCATGAAGTGACGGGTTCTAATTGCTATTAAGTTTTGAAAGCAGGCATTTAGGGCCAGCATTGTGGCACAGTGGCTTACGCCACTGCTTGCAACACAGGCATCTTATATCACCAATACTGGTTTGATTCCCTGTTGCTCCAATTCTGATCCAATTTTCTACTAATGCGCCTTGGAAGAAAGTTGAAGATGGTCCAAATACTTGGTCCCATGCCCACTCATGTGAGACCAGAATGGAATTACTGGCTCCTATGTTTGGCATGGCCCAGACCTGGCTATTGCAGCCATTTGGGAAGTGAACCAGCAGATGGAAGATCTCTCTCTCTCTCTCTCCCTCTCCCTCTCTCTCTGTCTCTCCATCTCTCTGTTGACCTGCCTTTCAAGTAAATAAATATTTTTAAAAGCTGAAACAAATTTATTGTTATGTTTCAGAATTAACATATTATATGAAATAATGGCATACCTTCTGTTTTGGGTCATATGACTAATGAGATCTTAAATGTTTAGTAAACACTAAAAATATCTTTTAAGATCATGTAATAATTTAATTTTGCACATAGGGAATTTATACCTTTAGGGATGAACTACACTTTTTCTTGGTCAATGGCATTCTTTCCACAGACATTTTGTTTCTAAATAAAATGACAAACCTGATTATTGAATTTTTAAATTTCAGGTGTTTTTTGCAAATTATGCACTATATTCTTCACTGCTGTTGCATTTTACGTATATAAAGGTATTAGAAAGGAAAGCACTGAAAGCTTGCCTTTAGCTATGAGGATTCTGAGAGCTAAAGGAAGGGAAAGAACTGATTCATAACTGGATCATCACTGTGTAAGAATTTCATGTTTTCTACTTTTCAATGTGATATTATATTGATAAAATATAAAATAATAATATAGTTACATATTGCATGCTACCAATAGGAAATTGATACTTTCATTGGCTGTTAAAGTTGAGGTGAAAATGGGAAAATGAAATAAGTGATATCTTTTAATGGTGATAAAGCAACAGATGTGTCCAAGACCTAATTATGTTAGTTAGTATTTCCTTCTCTTTAAACATTTCTTAAAATTTTTATTAAGATTTAATGATTGTACTTACGTACAGAGTATAGTGTAAACATTTCAATGAACATTTATAATGTATTCTGGCAACTTTTTCTCTCCGTGTTATTAGTTTAAGATTAGAGCCTGCAAGTTCCAGTCTTCTATTTGCTCAGAAAATTTATAATATGTTTTTGTGGACTGTAGTCATCCTACTGTGCTGTGGAACACTAAATTACTCCTTTTGTCTTAACCGTGATTTGGGAACCATTGTCCAGCCTCCCTCTATCCACTTTCTACCCTTCTCAGACCCTAGTAATAGTTATTTTATATTTGGATAGGCTACTTTGGGTTCCCACTAGGAGGGAGAACACACAGTATTTGTCTTTCTGTG
Source organism: Sylvilagus floridanus (assembly GCA_949820135.1). Taxonomy (NCBI): domain Eukaryota; kingdom Metazoa; phylum Chordata; class Mammalia; order Lagomorpha; family Leporidae; genus Sylvilagus; species Sylvilagus floridanus. The sequence continues at coordinate 23,859,169 of OX463246.1, read as the reverse complement.
TCTGACAAGTTTCACTGAATGTAATGTCTTCCAGTTCCGTCCATTTTACTTCTGTCCATTTTACTGTAGTCCCACTGCTAGGCAAATATCCTAAAAAATGAAATCATTACATAGGTTCATTCTGATGGCAGCTATATCATTTGGCCATGTAGTATATGAAGGACAAAGTTTCCTGTAGTTTGTTCTTGTTACTTTTCAATTGTGCTTTGGATTCAAGCCATATAATGAATATTATATAAGTTGAAGTAATATTTCTTTTCAAAAATAGACCATCTAAAGCTTTTATTTGGATATTTATCTATGTATTTATTTAAATGAAAAGCAGAATAACAGAGATAGAGACAAAGAAGAGAGAAGGAGGGAGAGAGGGAGAGAAGGGGGAGAGGGAGAGAGAGAGAGAGAGAGAAAGAGAGAGAGAGAGAGAGAGAGAGAGAGAGAATCCTCCATACCTTGATTCACTCCCTAAATGCCCATAGTAGCCAAACTAGGAATCAGAAACTCCATCTAGGTCTCCCACTCTCCCACATGGGTATCAGGAACCCACATTCTTGGCCATCATCTTCTGCTTTCTAGGCACCTTGATAGGAAGCTTGATCGCAAGCAGAGGTGGAACATGTTCACAGGCATTCTAATATGAGATGCAGAAGTCTCAGGCAGCAGCTTTAATGTGCGGCACCACAACACTTGCTCCAGTTAAACATTATCATTTTCTTCATCTATGATTGGACAAGAAGAGATTTACCCAGAAAGTTTCTCCGGTCTACTGACCACCTTAAAATGCATATTCTAAGTCTCCTTTAATTTAGTAATTATAAAATTTTGTATGATCACAAACCTTTACATTTTTATCTTCACTTGAATTTTATTGATAAAGGCTACCTATTTTTTTTTTTTTTTGTGACAGGCAGAGTGGACAGTGAGAGAGAGAGACAGAGAGAAAGGTCTTCCTTTGCTGTTGGTTCACCTTCCAATGGCCGGCGCGGTCGGCGGGCTGCGGCCAGCGCACCACGCTCATCCAATGGCAGGAGCCAGGTGCTAGGTGCTTTTTCCTGGTCTCCCATGGGGTGCAGGGCCCAAGCACTTGGGCCATCCTCCACTGCACTCCCGGGCCACAGCAGAGGGCTGGCCTGGAAGGGGGCAACTGGGACAGAATCCGGCGCCCCGACCGGGACTAGAACCCGGTGTGCAGGCGCCGCAAGGCGGAGGATTAGCCTGTTGAGCCATGGCGCCAGCCGATAAAGGCTACCTATTAAGCTGAACTGATATATCCATTTGTGCTTTATACTTCATTTTATGATTAATCACTAGTCATGTGAAGAAATAGTCACATTTGAGTATAGAAAATATGTCAATCATTTATGAGATTTTTCTGAAGCCAACATATGCCTGCAGAATTTTTGTTGTAATATTCATACAATATTTGTGCTTTCATCCAAATTATATTTCCCAAATATTGGCTAAAAATTAAGCTGCTGTATAGCAAAGATATTCTCTGCAACGTTTCCTGGTTCTCCTAGAAGTGATAACTGACAAAATTGCTTCTTTTTTTCTACTAGTCAATGACCTTGTGACTCAAGGTCACACGGTTGGAAGGAGGAGGAAATGTGATTGAAAGGGTATTCAAACCTTGCTTTATGTGCTTTTCTTCCTTAATTTCAACATCCATTTATGAAATGATAAAACCAGTCTTACATGCAACCCTGCTTCACTGACTCCTCTGTTTGAACCAGCAGGATCACAGGTTGTCCAGGATCCGAAGGTGAAAACCAGAATCTATCTTTAAAGATTCTACATGATTTCCTGCTGTGTCCTGTATTCTGAAGAGGATAATCACACATGGTGTTTACCTAGATTGCAGAAATTTATTTTTGCTAATCTATATTTTAATAATAAAGGACTTTCTTGTAAAACATTTCTGGTTGCTTTCTGTAGGATTTTTAAACATAAGTTCATCAGACCTTGTCTTGACTGTTGAGGAACAGTTTTTTTTTTTTCTTTTTTTCATACTATTTGTTGAAATCTTTACTCAACATAGAGTTAAACATGTATAAAGTCAATTGAAAATAGATCTCAGTGGGAATAAGAAAGGGAGGAGGAAGAGGAGTAGGAGTATGGGTGAGGGAGAGAGAGAGAGAGAGAGAGAGAGAGAGAGAGAGATCAATCTTCCATCCACTGGTTCACTCTCCAGATGGATGCAGCTGGATCAGTCTGAAGACAAGAATCAGAAACTGGATCCTGATCTCCCCCATGGATGGTGGGGGCCCAAGTACCTTCCAGGGCACATTAATAGGAAGCTGGATGGGAAGCAGAGCAGCCAGGAGTCAAACCTGCACTTTGATATGGGACGTTGGTGTTACGAGCAACTACTTAGCCCACTGCACCACAAGGCTAGCCCTAAAAACTATTATTTAAACCTGAGAAAAAAATACTGATTCTAGGTAAAAATAGTAGTGGAGATTCAACTGTGCTGAAACATATTCAGACTATGATTGTATTGTGTTTGTACTCTGTCTACAAAGCTGCATAAGTTTGGGGGAGACTTTACTGTATTTTCTTCATAAACTTATTTCTGGTGAAAAGCACAATGTAAATGAATATATACAAAACTAGAACTAGACTAGAAATTCATACAGAAGCACAAAAGACCTTAAATAGTCAAATCAATCTAGAACAAAAAAGAATAAAGCTGGAGGTCTCACAATACCTGGTTTCAAGATATAATAGGGTTATTGAAAGGAAAATCGCATGGTATTAACATAAAATCAGATACATAGTCTAATGCTTTGAAGTACTTCCCCTTTCTTTTATTAATTTTATAATGTCAAGGTTACATTTAGATCTTTGATTCCATTTGCATTGATTTTTGCGTAGGGTGAAAGGGAAGGGCCCAGATTTAATCTTCTAGATCTGGATATCCAGCTTTCTCAGCACCATTTATTGAAGGCACAGTCTTCTCTTCAGTGCATGTTTTTGGCACCTTTATCAACAATTAGTTGGCTATAGGTGAGTGGATTAATTTCTATCATCTTTATGCTGATCTATTTGAAGTTCTCTCTCTGTCTCTCCTGCTCTCTCTATAACTCTGACTTTCAAATAAATAAATCTTAAACAATATATATTCTGTAGCTATGGAATGGAATGTTCTGTTAGGTCCTTTTGGTGTGAAGTGTAGGTTAACTCTGTTGCTTCTTTGTTGATGTTTTTGGCTTATTTTTTTCATTGGTGAAAGAAACCCCCATATTATGGTATAAGAGATTATATCTCCCAAGGTGACTGCAACCAATCATGTGATGTTGGCTGGGATATTATTTTGGTTGACTGTGGTCATAGGTCTCCACTTGGTACTGGAGCACATCCAAGGCTTCTGCTGCAGGCACTGGCCTGGGGGCAAGGACCATTAGTATATGCCCAGTGGTGGTTTTATTAAATCCAAGATTGAGAGTTGTGCTCACTTCAGTGCCCTACTCTCCAGAGTCTGGAATCTTGCTCCTTTCAGTTTTCCCATGGTTAGGAGAGGGAAGAGAAGGTAACTTCTTGGCTTCTCAGCCTGATACTATGCTGGGTTTCACCTGAGTCTCACAGCTGTTGTACAGTGCACTGTCTTGTAAATGTACACCAATCCTGTGAGAGGCTGAGAATGATGCAGTCTGAAACACACATCCATTATAGGGCGCCATGGCTCCATCAGATGTTAGGGCAATTCTAGAGACTTCTGTGAATACTGGCCTGTTGTCCCTATCTGGTTCTGGGTCTCACCATAATGGGACTCGCTCTGATGTTCAAGTCAAAGTTGTGATCTCACTTCCTTGCCCGTTTCCCTTGTGAGTGAAGTCTTATTCCTTGCCTGGAGTGTGTGTTTTGGGGCAGAGGTGGTAGAGGCAGTCCAAAGGCTGCCCATGCTAACATTAAGTTGCTTCACAAATGAGTCTCATAGTCACTGGGGCCTGAATAATCTCCGGGTGTCTTCTAGGCATGCACAATGCTGATGGTGACACACACTGAAATGTATCCATTCTATAAGGATGCAGTTCTCTTCCTGATGCCAAAGCAGATTCAGCAGCTGTACTTGTGAACACTTCCCTGGGGATGGAAACATTTGGGCTCTATCTGGCACAAGACCTCACAGCAGCAGGTCTGCTCTGAGTTTCAGGGCAAGGTCCTAAATTCTTTCTCACCCTACCCTCCAACAACTGGAGTCTGATTCAGCTGTCTACAGGAAATAGGGAGAGTGGTGGTAGATGTGACCCTAAGCCACCTGGGGCAAAGAGGGGATCAAAGGCTCAGTCTGCAGGTACTGGCCTGGTGCAGAGGTTGTGGGACCCCAACCAACTCCATAACTAAGAAAAGCAGGCCTGGTACTTAATTTCCAATATAAGGCCTGGACTTTAGTCCCTCTCCCTTCCCCAAGCAGGAGGTATCTCTTTTTCTATCCAGGACTGCTTGGAGCTGGGGAAGAGGTGATGAGGCAACTCTTCAGTGTATCTTCTGTTATTATTGGACTAAAACCAAGCAACAGGTTTTTTCACCTGGTTTGGCCCCTAAGATCTCTGGTAAGTGAATAGCTGCTCAAATTGGTATTTCGGTAGGGGAAATGTTCAGTTAGCATCTTACTCAATTGCCTTCTTATTTCACACTTTTGTGGTTTAAGTTTTCTATCTCCCTATTGATAGTTGCATTTGTTACACCATTTTGTTCTTTAAGCAACTCTAAGATAACTGTTTTAAAGACTTTTTAGTGGGTCTGCCATCAGGCTTATTTAGGGACAGTTTATGTTGAATTATGTTTTTCTTGAAATGGACCCTACCTTCCCATTTCTTTGTGTATGGCTTGTGACTTTTGTTGAACACAGAACATTTGAATCTAATTCTGGAAATCAGATTCTCCACCTTCCTCAGGGTTTTGTTTGTCCAGTTGTTGCCATTGTTTTTGTTTTTAAAATGAGTTAAGGCTTTGTGCCAAGGATCAGCTTGAGGTATACAATTAAGGTGTTATCAAATTTTTCCTAAGAAATAATGTGATTTTTCCATAGAAATATACAGTCAATGTCTAATTTTCCCTACCTCTGCAGTTGCTTTTGAATGTCATATTTTTTCATGTCTTGCTATAGAAAGAGAAAAAGAAAAATGAAGGGGAGAAGGGGTCCAACTCTTTAAATTCCACAGGGAGGGCCTGTGATGTTGAGAGGAAGTACAAACATCATGACCACATGCCCTGCTGTCTGCACCTCTGTGACCAGAAGCAGCTTCCACTGATGATCAAAATCTATTTGTTTGTAGAACAGAGAGCTAACTATCCACAGTAGCTGTGTGTAAGTTGCTCCAGAAAATCATGCACAACTGCCTTACCTGGAGTTGGGAGGTGGGGAAAGGGTAGTTGCTACTGTGTTCAGAGTTGAAATTGGCCAAAATTAACTGTAATTAGCTGTCCAAGATTTCCCCTGAATCTATTTCATGGGGTTGTACTTGATCTCTTCTTGCCACCAGAGTCCCTAACTGAAGGTTCACCATCCCATATATGGAGGCTAGATGATAGATGGAGTGATGAAATGTAGATTAAGTGAATTTAATATGGAGTACAGAGAATCTGAGTTGTGCAAGGTGTAGACGTCATCAGGGGTGTCAGTGCTTTACCATATTTTCTTCACGCGCACTGTTTGAGAATCTGAGTTGTGCAAGGTGTAGACGTCATCAGGGGTGTCAGTGCTTTACCACATTTTCTTCATGCGCACTGTTTGAGAATCTGAGTTGTGCAAGGTGTAGACGTCATCAGGGGTGTCAGTGCTTTACCATATTTTCTTCACGTCCACTGTTTCTACTATATGCCAAGAGCATCCCATTACAAGCTCTTGGCACTCCCCATTCAAGATGTTTCCTTCAGGATAGGAATAAAACAGGCCAGAAATATTAAGAAATAAGTGACTCCGGGAATATTTTCCACTCTTAAGGGATTTGGGGAATAAAGACAAACTAGTTCTTATGCTTCAGCAAGACAGCTCCAAGACATTTTCTACATGATCTCCCAGGGGTTCCTGGAGCAACCAGGCCCCAGGCCCCAGTGAACAGCAATCTAGTGCACCATCTAGTGGCTTTAAATTTTCTATTTCACTTCCCATTCTTCCTCTGGGCCCCTTCTCAAATAAATCATTTGCTCTTAAATGCTTGTCCCACAACCTGCACTGGAAGACTGCAGCTTCAGAGAAATATAATAAATTTTATACTGAAATAGACCATAGTTTTAGGTTCATAAAGGCAGTTACTATGAATTTGCTTCTGTAAATAACTCCTGTATTTTCATTTTACATAATAGTCCTTCTTTTAACGCCTTCTGTTCTGAATTTTATCTTATCATATATTATTACAACTGTAACTGCTTTCTTTTAAATTGCTTCTTGTAATATATTTATGCCTATTATTTTATTTTTAAGCTTCCTCAAACTCTGGTTGAAATATATCTCTTAAGTAGAGCCTGGTATCGGTTTGTGCTTTTAAGAACAATCTGCCTACACATGAAGTGAGTAATGCTGGAGAAGAAGAAGACTGCGGTTACAAAGCCCTCATATTTTATATTATATGGTGATACATTGTCTTTAACCCAGAGACAGACTACCTTCCAAGACTGTTTACTACATATAATTCCTTAAAAGTATAATTCAGATGTGCATAAACACAAATGACCTATAAGGATTGCCTTCCAACGTTAACTAGCATACTTTTATTTCCCATTCCTTTCTAATTCCCAACACAGGACAATATTTTTTTACTTGCTGTGAATAATTGTGAGGCAGCCAACAAGCTTATTTTACTTTCAATCCATACTTCCTAATTCATTAATCATCTGTTATTGCATATTACAGCTATTTTGCCCAGAGCCATTTCTTATTACATACTCTACTTTTTTAGTTCAGATGAAAATATATTTAATGGGCCGGCGCTGTGGCTCAACAGGCTAATCCTCCGCCTTGCAGCACCAGCACACCGGGTTCTAGTCCCAGTTGGGGCGCCAGATTCTGTCCCGGTTGCCCCCTTCCAGGCCAGCTCTCTGCTGTGGCCCGGGAGTGCAGTGGAGGATGGCCCAAGTGCTTGGGCCCTGTACCCCATGGGAGACCAGGAAAAGCACCTGGCACCTGGCTCCTGCCATTGGATGAGCGCGGTGCGCTGGCCGCAACCCGCCGACCGCGCCGGCCATTGGAGGGTGAACCAATGGCAAAGGAAGACCTTTCTCTCTGTCTCTCTCTCTCACTGTCCACTCTGCCTGTCAAAAATAAAAAAATAAAAAATAAGAAAGAAAATACATTTAATGATCATCCTTAGTTTTCATGGTCAGCTCCTCCACAAACATTTTGATGTCTGAATCTTGTTCTCTGGTCTATTCTTCAGGAAAGTGCCCCCAAATTTTGAAGAGTCTCTTTGGTTATTGTCTATACTGAATAGGTTAGCAATCGCTTCTTTCTTCCTTATCTCCTTTTTTTGGAAAATATTTATTTATTTGAAAAGCAGAGTGATAGACAGACAGAGAGAGAGATAGAGATCTTCCATTTGTTCATTCCCCGAATAGCTTCATCAACCAGTGTTGGGTCAAGCTGAAACCAGGTTCCTGGAACTCCACCTAAGGTTCTTACATGGGTTTCAAGGACTCAAGTACTTGAGCTAATACCTGAAGCCTCCTAGGATGTGTGTTAGCATGATGCTGGATTAGAAGAGCGGAGGAGCCGGTTCTCAAACTAGGCACCTGGAAATGCGATGCAGACATTCTAAGTGACATCTAAAATGTTGCACCAAATGCCTGCTCTCAACATTTTTTTTAAATTGCTAGAAAGATGAGGTTGCTAGTGATGTTGCAGTGAGAAGTAAACCTTTTTATGCATAGGAAGTTACACACACAGAAACCTTGCAAGAACCATTATGTCATTAAGCACCTTGACCTTTATCCTATGCAATAGCTGACACGAAATGGTATTAACTGGAGATGCGCAAATGTTTAGAACCTCATTTTGAGGAAACATCCCTGGTAGCAGGATGTGGGATGTATTTTTAGTGGGAAGAGAAAAGGGAGGATAGAAGAATATTGCAATAGTATTGAGAGATTTGAGGTTATGGACTAAGACTAAAGAAATGCTTGAGGGGCCGGCACTGTGGCATAGTAGGTAAAGCAGCAGCATGCAATGCCGGTATCCCATATGGGCGCTGGTTCAAGTCCTGCCCGGCTGCTCAACTTCCAATCCAGCTCTCTGCTATGGCCTGGGAAAGCAGTGGAAGATGGCCCAAGTCCTTGGGCCCCTGCACCCACGTGGGAGACCTGGAAGAAGCTCCTGGCTCCTGACTTCGGATCAGCACAGCTCCGGCCATTGCAGCCATTTGGGTAGTGAACCAGCGGATGGAAGACTTCTCCTTCTCTCTCTGTGTAACTCTGACTTTCAGATAAATAAATAAATCTTTAAAAAAATAGAAGCGTTTGAAGGAAGGTAGAGAAAGTAAGAACTGGTCTTAGCCAAAGAACTGGCCTCAAGCTAATGACTCCCTCAGTTTCTGGTATAAACTGGGTTAAATCTTTTCAAAAGCTGTTTCTTCAGCTACACCCATGGGCATTCCCTATAGACAAACCACCACTGAAAATGAGTTTACAGTCGCAAATTTATATACCCAGAAAGAAATAATTTGTTATGAATATTTCAGACTTGAAAAAATGAAAATAAAATCCTCACCTAGAGAAATTTCAGTGAGCCTCTTGAATATCAAAGCCAGGGAGTACAGCTAAACCTTTTGCAAAGTGACAATTAGACTGATGTCTTAACTTAGTAATAGAGGAAAATGGAATAATTTCTTCCAAATACTGAAAGAAAAGAAATGCCATTCAGGATTCTATTCCTAGAGAAATTATTATTCAAGAGTGTTATAAAGAAACATTTCAGATAGACAGTTTACCTCCCACAGACCTTAGGAGAAGATATGCTAATAGATGTGCTTCAGAAAGATAAGATACTGTAAGGAAGGGGTAGTATGCAGGGAGTGATGAGATGTGGAAGAATGAGGCAAACACACACATGTACTGGCAGGGTTATCCAAGGAATGATTTCGGCATGGATTTGAGAGCCAAAGAAACAAGTGAGAGAATACAGTCTCTAATTTAAAAATAACTTGATGCATTTGAGGAATGAGAAAAAGTACAAGGCAGCATTGAGAGAGAATTGGGATCAAGAAGGAATTTTGTATGAATATACAGGGAACCAGAGGATGAAAAGCTATGGGAGCAACATTATATTTTCAATATTTTCTTATAAAACAAATGGGGAACCTCTAAATAATTTCAAATAGTGTAATGGAAATAATCGCAAAATAACTTTGGCTTTTACATGGAGAACTGTGATAGACTTCTAATTCTGAGTGCTTTGGAAAGGAGCCAGTAGTGACCTGGATTAAGGTATTAGTAGAAAAAAATGTGGAAATACAGATTTTAGAGATATTTAGTCAAGGAATAAAATTCTCAACTGTAAATTCCAGATTTCTGTGAACTACTATAATTTTGAAAATGCCATAAGGGGGAAATAGTGACCTCAGTTTTTATTTATTTATTTATTTTTTATTGACAGGCAGAGTTAGACAGTGAGAGAGAGACAGAGAGAAAGGTCTTTCTTTTCCATTGGTTCACCCCCCAAAATGGCCGACAAATACTGGTGAGGATATGTGGAAAAAGGTACCGTAATTCGCTGCTGGTGGGAGTATAAACTGGGAACACCACTGAGGAAGACAGTATGGAGATACCTCAGAAATCTGAATACAGATCTACCACATTACCCAGCCATTCCCACTCTTGGGAATTTATCCAAGAGAAATGAAATCAGCATATGAAAGAGTTATCTGTACCCCCATGTTTACTGTAGCTCAGTTCACAATACCTAAGATATGAAATCAACCCAAATGTCCATCAACTGAAGACTGGATAAAGGAATTATGGGATATGTGCACCATAGAATACAACTCAGTGGTAAAAAATAATATGAAATCCTGTCATTTGCAACAAAATGGATGAAACTGGAAAATATTACACATAGTGAAGTAAGCCAGTCCTAAAAAGACAAATACCATATGTTCTTCCTGATCTGTGATAACTAATAGAGCACCTAAAAGGTAATCTATAGAAGTGAAAGTGACACTTTGAGATGCAACGGCTTTCAACAGTCCTTGTTTTGACAGTTGTGGAACAGCTTTTTTTTTTTTTAATACTATTTGAACTCTACTTAGCATAGAGTCAATCATTTATGTAAAGCTAATTGAAAATAGATCTTAGGAAACAATAAGAATGGTAATAGGAGAGGGAAGAGGAATAAGGGTGGGAGGTGTGGATGGGACAGTGGGTAAGATGGGAAGAGTCATTATGCTTCTAAAGTACTTATGAAGCACATGAAGTTTTGTATTTCTTAAATAAAAAGTTTCTAGGGGAGAAAAGGTATAAAAGTATCAACACTAGAAGATGTGAAGACAAATGAAAACAATTTCAGTTAGAAGTGAATGATGGTATAATTGAAATGAGAAATTTGGTGGATAGGATAAAGAAAAGACTAGGCACAAATGATGAAAGAATTAATGAAAAGTATAGATATGCAGAAATTATCTTGGAATCACCAGAAAGAGAAAAATGTTTAAAATGGTAGCAATGCGGAATAGAGACAAAAAAGGCAAACAGGAATAATCTTAGTCTCAAAAATAAATATATAAATATGGGTGGGCATAGTGGGTAAAACTGCCTCCTCTAATGCCAGCATTTCATATGGGCATCAGTTCAAGTCATGGATGCTATACTTTCGATCCAGCTCCCTGCTAATGTGCTTGGGAAAACAGTGGAAGATAATCCAAATTCTCGAATCCCTGCACCCATGCTGGAGACCCGGATGAAACTCCTGGATCCTAATTTCTACGTGGCTCAGTCCTGACCATTGTGGCTATGTGGAAATTGAACCTGTGGATGGAAGATTCTCTCTCTTTCTGTAACTGAGCCTTTCAAATCAAATAAATCTTAAAAATATACATATGTAAGGGAGGCAAGATGGTGGAATAGTGACAAAGAGGTCTGCTCTAGGCTTCATGAATTTAGCAGAAGGTACACTCTCAGGGAAAACTGCAGAGGGAGATCTTGTGAAAGCTGTAGAAATGGCCTAGAGCTAATGGGAAGGCACAGACATGCAACAAGCATGGGGCATGGAACATGCAGCACGAACACAATAAAAGACCCAGAAGCCTGCTCAGGATAGCAAGGTGAGGCCAGACTGCACCAGTTCATGCCAGTGTTGATACAGCTGGAGGGAGAGTCTAGTAGACTGCACTTGTTTGAGTCTGACCCGTAACCCTCAGGGGAGCTGGGCACCTGCTCACCAGCAGTGGGGTTCGGGGAGGGGGAAGGAAACAGCATACCTCTCTCTCCACTTCTTCCCCTGCCATACCAGCACTTTGGGGCTAGCTAGCTGGGAGAAAGCTGGCACCTTGTCAGACATAAACAGGAGCAGTGGCTCCAGCTTCTCTGTGCAAAACCAGCAGCTGCAGGAACTGTCCACAGGGGCAGCCACAGCAACCAAAACAGTGTGAGTCAACTGGTGGGGGTCTGTCCCCACCTTATCATCAGGGCAACAACACCAGCTCCATCATGCCCATGTGGCAATGGGCAGGGAGGGGGAGCCATCCCCACCAAAGCGAAGTCAGCCCGCAGGGACTCTTGTACCCACCCAGCACAATTGGGAAAGTAGTAGAGCTGTGGAAGGCAGGTATTGTGCTTGCTTGTGACCCAGGGATTTTATCAGAAGGAAAAATCTAGGTTCCCCACGGATTTTGAGTCTGGCTAGGGGAATCATACTTGGTCTGCCCAGTGTGAAACACACAGGCAGTGGCACTGGGAACACTTTACCTCTCTGTGGACAGGACAGGCTCTGTGGTGGAGTGGACTCTCTAGCACTCTTTCACTGTGGTAGCCTGGGTTGATGAGTCTGTAAAAACACTGCGACTGTGTGAGATGGTGCAGGGTGTAGCTGGGGTTCTGGGTAAGCTCTGGGTCACAGCCACACTCTCAGAACTCCTCGGTTGCTGGGGCAGTTCATTGCAGCTGGAACTGTGCATACAGGGAAGTCTGTGCAGATCATTTGCACAGATGAGTGTTGAACACACTGGGGACTAACATCCAAGCATTGCTCAGTGTGAAGGAGAGGAAGTGAGGGGGTGAACACATCAGCAGACGTGACCACCCCTGCCTCCATTTCTGTTAATAAAGAGGAGAGCAATCACCCCCAACTTGGGTGTTACCTTAGACACTCACTCTACCCTGGAGCACTGACCAGAGCTCCCTGGCTACACCCATCACATACCTCTCAGTATTCACTGAAAGCACAGACACCTCACTAAGCCACAGAGGTACAACTCAAAGATAAAAGCCATAAGGTGGGGAAAAAACAATTAACTACACAAATACCTAAAAATAAATTCAGAAATTTAAGAAACAAAAATAAGGAAGATACCATGAGCCCGCCAAAGGAATGCAAGAATATTTAAATAATAGAATGTGAAGATGAAGAGATTGATGAAATGCCAGAGACAGAATTCAAAAAATTAATCATTTTTTGATTTTCAATAGAAATCAAAAGCCAATCCATGAACTAAAAAAAAGCAAATATGACATGAATGAAATTTTTCCTGTGAAATTGAGATTTTACAGAGAAATCAAAATTAAATATTAGAAATGAAGAACTCAATATTAGATAAAATAAAAATGTGGTGGAAAGCCTTAAGAGCAAATTCATGAGGCAGAAGAAAGAATCTCTGAACAAGAGTACTAGAAGATAAATCTTTGGAAATCCTACAGTCAAACCAAAACAAATGACAATAACAAATTAAAAAACAAGAATAAAATAGAAAACTTAAAATCAGTATTAGAAAATTTATGGGATACTATCAAATGACCCAGCATATGAGTCTTAGGAGTTCCTGAAGGTGTGGAAAGATAGAGCGGACTAGAAGGCCTATTTAGTGAAATAATAACATAAGATTTCCCCAATTTGGAGAAAGAAAGGGATGTCCAAGTAGAGGAAGCACATAGACCTCTTAACAGACATGACCAAAAAAAACACATACATTCTACCAAAACTGACTCAGGAAGACATAGAAAACCTAAACAGACCAATAACCAACCACTAAGAAAGATCCTCCCAACATAGAAAAGCCCAGGACCAGATGGCTTCTCTGCTGAATTCTACCAGACTTTAAAGAAGAACTAATTTCAATTCTTCTCAAGCAATTCAGAAAAAATTGAAAGGGATGGAAATCTCCCAAACTCCTTCTAAAGCCTGCATTACCTTAATTCCTAAGCCAGAAAAATATACAAGAGAAAGAGAGCTATAGATCAATATTGCTGATGAACATAGATGCAAAAATCCTCAACAAAAATTCACCAATCAAATCCAAGAACACATATTTAAGATCATCCACCCAGACCAAAAGATACTTATCCCTGGTATGCAAGGATGGTTCAACATTGGCAAATCAATCAATGTGATACATGATATTAACAAATTGAAGACAAAACCATAGGGTTATCTCAATAGATGCAGAGAAAGCATTTGATAAAATACAGCATCCTTTCATGATGAAGAACTTAAACAGATTGAGTATAGAAGGAATATTCCTCAACACAATCAAGACCATCTATGACAAATCCACAGCCAGCATATTATTGAATAGGGATAAGCTGGAAGCATCCCCCCTAGATCTACAACCGGACAAGGATGCCCACTCTCCGCACTGCTATTTAATATAGTACTGGAAGTTTTAGCCAGAGCCATTAGGCAAGAAAAAGAAATCAATGAAATACAAATTGGAAATGAGGATATCAGACTATCCCTATTTGCAGATGACATGATACCTTATATAGGGGATCCAAAAGACTCCAGTGAAAGAGACTATTGGAACTCACAAAAGAGTTCGGTAAAATGGAAGGATATAAAATCATTACCAAAAAATCAATAGCCTTTTTATACACAGACAAGGTCATTGCTAAGAAAGATCTTTTTAGGATTAATCCCATTCACAGCAGCTTCAAAAAAGAATCAAATATATTGGAATAAATTTAACCAGGGATGTTAAAGATCTCTACAATATAAATTAAAAAAACACTAAAGAAAGAAATAGAAGAAAGCATTAAGAATGGGAAAATCTTCCATGTTCATGGATTAGAAAAATCAACATCATTAAAATGTCCATATAACAAAAGCAATTTACAGATTCAATGAAATCCCAAATCAAAATATCAAGGACATTTTTAAGATGTAGAAAAAATGATGCTAGAATTCATATGGAAACACAGGAGACCTCAGATAGATAAAGAAATCTTATACAACAAAAACAAAGCCACAGGCATAACAATACCTGATTTCAAGACACACTATATGGAAGTTATAATCAAAACACCCTAGTACTGGCACAAAAACAGACTTGTAGACCAACAGAACAAAATAGAAACTCCAGAGATCAATTCATACATCTACAACCAATTTATCTTTGAGAAAGAAGCTCAATCCCTGGAGCAAAGACAGTCTCTTTAACCAATGGTGCTGGGGAAACTGGATCTCCACATGCAGAAGTATGAAATTAGACCCCTACCTTATACCTTATACAAAAATCCACCTAAAATGGATCAAAGACCTAAATCTATGACCTGAAATCATCAAATCATTAGAAAACACTGGAGAAAGTCTGCAAGCTATTTGGAATAGGCAAAGACTTCTTGCAAAAGACCCCAGAAGCACAGGCTATCAAAGTTAAAATTGACAAATGGGATTTTAGCGAACTGAGAAACTTCTGCAATGCAAAAGAAATACTCAGCAAATTGAAGAGGCAACCAACAGAATGGAAGAAATTATTTCCAAACTATGCAATTGATAAAGGGTTAACATCCAGAATCTAGTAAAGAGCTCAAGAAATTCAACAAAAGCAAAACAATTCAGTTAAGAAATGCGCAAAGGACTTGAACAGGCATTTTTCAAGAGAGGAAATTCAAATGGCCAACAGACACTAGTGAAAATGCTCAGCATCAGTTGCCTCAGTTGCCGTCAGGGAAATGCAAATCAAAACTGCAACGAGGTTTCAGTTCACTCCAGTTAGAATGGCCCACATACAGAAATCAACAAATAACAAATGATGGTGAGGATGTGGAGGATATGATACCCTGGTACACTGTTGGTGGGAATGTAAACTCGGTGCAACCACTGTGGAAGACAGTATCAAGATACCTCAGAAAACTGAATATAGATTTACCATGTGATTCAGCCGTCCCACTCCTGAAAATTTACCCAAACCAAAAGAAATCAGCATATGAAAGAGTTATCTGTACCTCCATATTTATTGCAGCACAATTCACAATAGCTAAGATATGGAATCAACCCAGATGTCCATCAACTGTGACTGGATAAAGAAATTATAGTATTTTTACACTATGGAGTACTACTCAGCTGTAAAAAAATGAAATCCTATCTTTTGCAACTAGATGGTCACAACTGGAAACCATTATACTTAGTAAAAATAAGCCAGTCCCAAAAAGACAGATGTCATATGTTTTCCCTGATCAGAGGTAACAAATAGAGTATGTGAAAGATAACATATTAAGGTGAAATAGACATTTTGAGAATCAATGATGATTTATAACCATGTCTTTCTCGCTGAGGAATTGTATTTTATTTTTTTTTCTCTTCATACTATTTGTTAAATTATTTATTTAGGGTAGTGTTAACTATACAATCACTAAGTATACTTAAAAAAAGATCTTTGTAAAAATTAAGTGTGGGAGTCTGAGAGGGAGGGGGAAGAAAGATTGGAGTATGGGTGGGAGGGAGGTTGGGGAGGAAGTGCTAATATGTTCCTATGACAGTATAAAGAAATACATGAAATGTGTATAACTTAAATAAAATATGTAACAAAAATTTCTCTATGTGTTAGTTTATAAATATGGAAGTAGTTATTCAGTTAATGATTGAAGTTTTTTCATTTAGTCTTGAGACATGAATCCTCACATTCAATTTCACGTGTACTTTCTTAAAAATGAGATTTCAGAATATAAAATATAAAGAATTAAAAACACCAGAGGTAAAAAGATCAGATACAAATGAACAAAAATTGTACTTGTAATACACTTCTGAATAGCAACAGTAATGACAAAACTGGAAGGTTACCTTAATTCATGATTTAAAAATAGCTGTCAAACAAATTGTGTATTAAGCAAAAAAATCTTTAAGGTGAGATATGTGGTGATTGTTGCTATTGATGTTGTGATATGATGGGTGATTTGAGTACATTCAAATGCTTATGAGAGGAAGCAAGTAGGAAGAGGTTTCTCTCCAGGAGCATCCATAAAATGATTAATGGAGCTCGATGACTCAGAAGAAATGTTCTTCCTTGTAGACTTCCAAGGAACTGTGGTCCTGCTGACACATTGATTCTGGATGTTCAGTCTCCAGAACTGTGATATGATAAATCTGTGCGGTTTTAAATGACTCAGTTTATTAAGACAGCCCTTGGAAACTAATACACCATCCATCCACACACCCAGACACACAGATACTTCCAAAGTTCATGAAAAGCATGGATCAAAATTTTTGTTCCAAAGTAAATTATCTTTTAAATATATTTCTCTAGAACTTTTCTTAACTACTGGTGTGTGTGTGTGTGTGTGTGTGTGTGCTTTTGCTTGCTTACACTTATTTCAACAATGTTATGAAAATTCCAAGTAGAAAAAAAATCTTCTCATTGTGTTAATGAAAGCTTTTTCACTCTAACCCATCCAGGAAGTTATTTTTCCCTGGTACTGTGTTCAATTAATACAACAACCCTACCATAACTATACTTATGCTCTTCAGAACAAAAATGTACCTATGCTCTGGCTTTCTTTATTAAACTTCCTTTAAGATGTTTTGTTTTGCTTTTCCACTTCAGTGTAGTCTGAACAAGAAGAAAAATTCTAAATGACATTAATCCTCTTAAGATACTATGAATAACTTATGGGACAACAATGAGTACTTAGTAGGAAATACTTCACGTAAGACATTCCACAGCAGAAATATCTCACTGCTAAATGATTTCAGGAGGAGCTCTCTCCAGCTCTCTCTCTCACACACACACACAGAAAAACTGAAGTGTTCCAAATTGAAGTGTTAAAACTGCTTTACTGTTACCAAAAACAAAAGTTTACATGGAAGTGTGTTTTCTAAATATATAGTACATGGTTTTTACCCTTTGCTAAACTCAAAGATAACTTTAGGACAGTTAATATTTATTTAAACATGTTCAATCACATCAAAGTCAATAAAAATCTTTTTCAGCAGTAAACATATAGGGTGGCATTATAACAACTAAATACAGTAATCTTACCAGATTTCAATGGGCACATTTATCTTAATACAAATTAAGGTATTTCAAAACATTGTGTGTAAATTGAATTTTTGTGTCATGATCTAATAGATAGCACTATTATTTAATTGGCCATGTAATATGAGGCAAGGAAATAGAAGTAAAAAATTGATATGAGATGTAGTATTTGGCCATCATTTACTATAAATATTATCATAGTCAATTTCCTTTTAATATGTGAAAGATTCATTATGTGGTGATAAGTTATCTGAAATGGTTATCATCACATTACTCTTTTGATATGTGATTCAACTTTCTCTAAGCAAGTTCAATCCAGTATTATTTAGAGAAAATAGCTTTTTGTTGATGTTCGCTCAGGGAAAAGGAAAGACATTATGCTAGCAGTTAGTTTCTTGTATAAAAACAGGAGCTAGGGAAGTCAATTGTGGACATACAATTGTTTTCCACATAAACCACATAAATGCTTTGTTATTGGGAGGTAGAGGGTAAGGCATAAGGGGAAATACATGGCTTATGCCCTAAAATGTGTGTGCTCTAAATTTTGGTCATCTGCCATTAGGAAAGACAATATATAAAACGTTCTACCTGTACAAATATGTTGGTTACATCCTTGCTCCTTGCCTGCAGGTGTATATCTGATGGCACTATCTAGCACTAGATGTTCACTTTTTATCTATTCAGTTAATTTTTATCTATTCAGTTCTTTGTTGATGATTTAGTTTTGTTCTTAACATATTGACTTAACTATGTACATTTACAAACATATTTGGAATGTAAGTTAAAAAATGTGTGCTTAGGAAGCAACTTCAGAATTTTAAAAAGGATTTCAGTTACAGAGGAAAATATGTGACATACAATTTTCCTAACATTAAAATGAAAATTCATCTTAGGACCATCTGCAAATGCAAGTTATACAATTACATGGTACATAATTAAGTACATGTATGTGCTATGGTATATTTGAGATGACTGATTACTAACTGCTTATGTGATCAGAGTTTTCAGTGGTCCCCTTTCTAGAACATTTATGTAATGACTATCGAATTATGCTAGGGTCAAAGTATTTCACCAATAAGGCTGCATTTAAGCTTTTCTTTTCCTCCCTTTCTGATGTGTTATTTTTAAAGATTTTTGTTTCTAACCCCCCCCCAAAAGACTGCATTATTAAAGAAATCTTCACACACTTTTTTTGGTGATAAAAATGCTGCTTCTATTATTCTTTATGAAGTACTGTAACTTTGGTATCCACGTTACTCCCTGTGAAAACCTCAAATGGAGCACAACTGACATCAATAGTTACTGTGTTCCCCTCTCCTGTAAATATATTTCTTATACATATGAGAAGTGTTGGATTCAACTTTTTTTTTTATTTATTTGATAGATAGAGTTAGACAGTGAGAGAGAGAGAGACAGAGAGAAAGGTCTTCCTTCCTTTGGTTCACCCTGCAAATGGCCACTACGGCTGGTGCTGCGCCGATTCGAAGCCAGGAGCCAGGTGCTTCCTCCTGGTCTCCCACGAGGGTGCAGGGGCCCAAGCACTTGGGTCATCTTCCACTGCACTCTCGGGCCACAGCAGAGAGATGGACTGGAAGAGGAGCAACAGGGGCTAGAACCCGTCACCCATGAGATGCTGGAGCCGCAGGTGTAAGATTAACCAAGTTTGTCACGCGCAGATTCAACATTTTCTAAATTCCCGTTAACTTTGGTATGTTGACCTCCTCCCATGAATGTCAAATATTCTTGATAGCATTAAGAATAGTAAAATATTTCCAAAGAATTTTTAATATACTTTACCAAGATCCATCAGAGGAGTCACTATATATTGAACTGATAGTCTTACAAAACTAATTTTTGACTAATATAACTTAAAGTTGAAGTTACTCCTTTATCCATGGCCTGCAGAATGAATGTTGTTTGCAAGCATGAAAACAACATTAACCTTCTTGTACTTCTCCTGCAATGCTCTTAGATGATCAGCTGCATTATAAATTACCAGTAATATTTGAATGTAATCTTTGAGCAGTAGTTCTCAACAGTGGGATAAAAATATTGAACAAACCAAAACCATGAGATAAACAGATACACTGTCAACCAAGTGCTGTTACTCAATTTGTAGAACACAGACCTGGTAGATTTAGTATGTTTAAGGTTTCTAACAATTTTAGAATAAATGAGCCCTGGCTTCAACTTAGAGTCACCAGTTGCATTAGCTCCTATTAAGAGAGTCAGCCTGTCCTTTCAGGTTTCTTTTTTTAATATTTATTTCATTTATTTGAAAGGCAGAGTTAGAGACAGAAAGAGAGAGAGGAAGATCTTCCATCTATTTGTTCACTCTCCAAATGGCCACAATGGTAGAGGCTGGGCCAGACCGAGCCAGGATCCAGGAGCTTCATCAGGTCTTCTATGCATACAGGAACCCAAGCACTTGGGCCATACACCACTGCTTTCCCAGGCACATCAGCAGGGAGCTGAATTTGAAGTGGAGCAGCCAAGACTTGAACCAGCACCAAAATGGGAGCCAGTGTTGCAGGTGGTAGCCACACCCACTATGCTGCCATAATGCCAGACGCCTCCATTCAGGCTTTGAAGTGAGGCACCGACTTCTCGCTAGCTATGAAAGTCTTAAATGGCATCTCCTTCCAATGGAAGGCTGTTTTGTCTTTATTGAAAATCTATTTATTGTAGCCATCTTCCTTAGCTAGACTTTCTGTAGCTTATAATCAGCACTTTCTGCTTCATCTTGCATTTTCTTTTTAATATTACAGAGAAAACCTCTTTCCTTATACATCACGAGCCAACCTCTGCTAACTCCAAAAATTTTCTCCACAACTTCTTCATCTCTCTCAATCCTATTTCTGAGTTAGGCTTTGGCTTAAGAGAATGTTGTGACTGATTTGATCTTCTAAATCATTAAATCTTTTTCCAGCTTAGCAATAAAACTAGTTTGATTTTTTTTTTTTGTCTTTTGTATGTTCACTGCAGTAGAGTTAACTTCCTTAAAGCAACTTTTCTTTGCATTCACAGTTTTGCTAGTTATTTGGCACAAGAGTCCTAACCTTCAGCCTATCTTGCTTTCCTCGCTAAGCTTAACCACTGCAAGCTTTTGATTTCAAATCAGGGATGTGGACGCTTTTGCTTGAAAACATACAGGCCACATTAGGGATATTAATTAGCCCAATTTCAACAGTGTTGGCTCAGAGAATAGGAAGGGCTGTGAAGAAGGCAGATAGTTGACTGGCAGGTTGGTAGAGTAGTAAGAACACATAAAACACTTATTAATAAAATCTTCCATATTACATGGGCTTGGTTCATGGTGCCCAATATAATTACAATGGTTACAAACGAGATCGCTGACCACAGATCACCAGAGTAGATATAATAATAATGAAGACGTTTGAAATACTGAATTACTATGAAGGTGTGAATTAGACACAAATGAGCTTATGCTGTTGGAAAAACGGCACCGACAGAGGGTGGCCATAAATCTTCTATTTTAAAAAAATTCAATATCTACATAGTACAATCAAATGAAGCACAATAAAATGAGATAAACTGTATTTCCTCTATGGTTGAGAATGACTCATAGGGTTAAATCTATTGTTTAAGAATTTGGCCAAGAATTATTCTTTTTTGTCTTTCTAAAATTTTTATGGATTTCCAAATCTAAGTGAAATCACCCAGAGTTCTCATAACTGTTCTCTTCATTGAGGATATCAGTGTAAAAGAAGTAAAAACAGGGTTAATGGGGTGCCTGGGGCTGATGTAGTCAGATGTCACAATGAATCAACATTTCATCACAGCATTGTACAGTTCGTTCACCTCACTTGGCATGGGCATGTACCCAGGGCACTGCTTTCATTCTCATTATGAGTGGTGATTC
This sequence comes from Sylvilagus floridanus, assembly GCA_949820135.1. NCBI lineage: Eukaryota > Metazoa > Chordata > Mammalia > Lagomorpha > Leporidae > Sylvilagus > Sylvilagus floridanus. Next base: position 23,837,896 of record OX463246.1, on the reverse strand, counting down.
ATATTGTGGAAATATGTCACCCTTCAGAGTGTGAACTACTAACTATTTTGTAAGGCACACATTGAAAATGTCAGATTCATAATTTACATGTGGCATGTACTATGCTGACCTTTTTTAAATGAGAAGAATAATGGGAGATTAGCCAAAAGTTTTTTTGAAACACTTATTTTGCCATAAGGGTATGTGGTTCAAAATTTTTAATTAGAAATCTCAAGAAGTGAATGATGACTCTCTCTATAGTTAATCATTTGTCTTTAGAGGCAAACAGTAAAAATGTGCTATGGGGTGTTACTAGGTTAGTAGTGCTGTCTGCGTTCTGTCCTTAATGACATTGCTTGACAGGTGAGCTGGTAGTTATAGGATGGCTTCACTGCAACCCCTCCTCTAGCCTGTTTCTGCCCTTGCAGCAAACCTCTCAGGATATATGATTTTTTTTTGACAGGCAGAGTGGACAGTGAGAGAGAGAGAGAGAGAGAGAGAGAGAGAGAGAAAGGTCTTCCTTTACCGTTGGTTCACCCCACAATGGCCGCTGTGGCCGGCGCACCGTGCTGATCCAAAGCCAGGAGCCAGGTGCTTATCCTGGTCTCCCATGGGGTGCAGGGCCCAAACACTTGGGCCATCTTCCACTGCACTCCTGGGCCACAGCAGAGAGCTGGACTGGAAGAGTAGCAACCAGGAAAGAATCTGGCACCCAGACCGGGACTAGAACCTGGTGTGCTGGCGCTGCAGGTGGAGGATTAGCCTATTGAGCCCTGGTGCCCGCAGGATATATGATTTGTAAACACAAAGCAGAAGTTGTATGAACATGATTTGATTTATTATTTCACATAATTCAATCCTGTCCACTACTTGAAATTCAAATTTTTTTCTAAAAGTCCAGAATTGCCACCAATTTTCAAATCACTGTTTTTGCCATTATATCTAGAAGCACACGAGTGTAGCATGAAGATGGGTGGCTGAGCTAACTTAATGCCAATCTGACCAAAGGCTGGGAGTGGGGTATTGCGTAGGCCAGAGGAATCTCAATGCTTTCAGCTTTAACAGGTTCACTGTCAACCATTCCTCTGAGTTCCTGTCTGTTACTTTTTCCCCAGAAGTTCTGGGAAAGGCAGTGGTGTATAACAAGGAAGTTTCTTGCCATGTTTGCACTCACCTCTCATTATGCTGCTCCTATTAATTACACAAAGTTTACAACAAGTTTTGATGCCTTCTTTCACAACAACAACAACAAAAAACTTATGAACAATTACATTAACCAAGTGAGCCATGGCGCCGGCCCCCCATCATAATTATCTATTTTAGATGTGAAAGTTCAGTGAAGCCCTAGACAGTGGTATTGTTATCTATTCTGTGTCAGCCCAATCATGCTGGATAGGATCAATATTTTGAGGACAAAAGATTTTTATTAGTATTTGCAAGTAAGGAAGAAGGAGAAATATGCTTCAAGTCTTGCTGCCATATTAGACAGGAAAAAACTGGTATGTGGATTTGCCAGGCAAGGAAAAATTTGATTGGAGAGCCTTGGAATTGGGCTAGGATGGTAAAATGCACTTTTAATTCTGGATTTCTGTGTTTGAGGGACCCCTCACTTCTGAAGGGTGTCTGGTGTACCCACCTTCTGGCATTGCTGTGGCTTCTTTAAATCTGTCAGCTGGGTTTTTCTTTCCTCTGTGTAAGCCTAGTTGTGTGACTTGTAGGTGTCTGCTCTGGGTCTCCTCTGCACATGCACGGATATATTCTAAAAACTAGGGGCTATAAAACTAGGGTGCAAACTGTTGAAATCTTTACTCAGTATAGAGTTGATCTTTTGTATATAAGGATAATTAAAAATGAATCTTAATGAAGAAGGGGATGGGAGAGGGAGTAGGAGATGGGATGTTTTGCGGGCAGGAGGGTGGGTATGGGGGGGAGGGAACTGCTATAATCCAAAAGTTGTACTTTTGAAATTTATTAAATAAAAGTAAAAAAAAAAACTAGGGGCTATAAAATATTGGATCGGATTCATTGTTTAAGCATAAAATGGAGACATTTTCAGGAAAAGAATGGGAAGCACATAATAAGAGAGCTATCTATTTGGGAAATTAAGGGGAAACTCAGTAAGGAGACAGACTAACATCAATGTTTTTCTCTTAACCTATTGTTACTCACTTGTGGTAACTAGCTGGGATTATTCCTAGCCTGAACAGTAAGAAATACATACACAAAAAACAAGGTTTTTGAACATTACAATCTTTGTTCACAAGAGAGGTCCAGTGCAGGATCCCTAATTCTGTAAGCCAAGAGTGCCTTTATGGTGTACACTACAAACAAAACCTGAAGAAAATCAGAAGCAGAATAGATTCAGAATTTGATGTCCACTTTACTTTGTTATTATATTAAACATAGATATAATCCTAGAGAGCTGAATCAGGAAGGTTAGGTGAGAGTTCCAACTGGAATAGAGTATATTAGAAAAGAGTTCCTAAAACATTTATGATTTAGTAAGGGCTGTGGCTGTCTTTGGAATATCAGTCTACAACAAGAATTTGGGAGAAGCAGCTACTTACTTTAGGACAACCAGGAAATACATGTGGGTTACTCTGTGAGCTAACTGAAAGCTTCTGGCTTAACTGGGAGCAAAGCCAGTAGCCCACTTTCTGTAAGTGCAATTTCATTAAAGAGAATACGTGAAATATATGATCATAAAATGAAAAGGACAGTGAATGGAGCCTAGGACAGTAACAATGCCAGTTAGGGATTTTTTTTCTCCCTTACAGAGCAGAAAATCTTGAGTAGGTAGTTTGGGGTTGATGAAGAAGCTCAAAGAAATAAGGACCCAAATTCCTTCCATCTCCCTGCTCACCCAACATCAACATTCTGTTCTCCTTGTCATAGTCACAGGACAGGTGTTCCACTTTTTATATCCTCATACCAGATGGGAATAAAGAAGGACAAATAGCCAGAGGCGTACTTGGAACATCACTCAGGTTACTTTTTTAAACTCATTGTCCAGACCTGTCACTTGAACATTCCCAGTTACAAGGAGCTGCAGAAGTACTTTTTAAGTACACATACTACCATTATGAAAAAATTGGGGTTACTGTTATCTTAAAATATTTATTTATTTTTTCATTACTTGAAAGGAATATATATATATATGTGTGTATACACACACACACACACACACACACACACACAGATCATCCATCCAGTGGTTCACTCCCCAAATACCTGCAGCAGCTAGAGCTGGGTCAGACCAAAATCAGGAATCTAGAACTCCATCCTGATCACCCACATAGGTTGCTGGGACACAAATATTTGTGCCATCGTCTGCTGCCTCCCTAGGAGTGCTTTAGCAGAAAGCTGGAGCAGAAACAAAGGCAAGACTCTGACTCATGCACTCCCATACTGGATGAGGACATCCCGAGCAATGGCCTACATCGGGGCTATTTTTCAAAAGGAAAATGTATAACGGGAAAGCAGCCAGCAGGATCTGCCAGTTACAGAATTTTCTTTTCTGAAAGTGAGTGGGAAATAAGCAATTTGGTCAAATGAAAGGCATTACAAACATATGCAAAATTGGAGGAGAAAAGAAAAATATTTGCCAAAAGAAAATGTGATGGGGAGAAAGAGCATTTGTTTTTTAAATTTATAATCACTTAAGAATGAAAGATCAAAGATGATTGGCAAAAGTTATGAGGAAGAAATACTTTATAGGCTTAAGCAAGGTGTGTTCTTGTGTGTGTGTGTGTGTGTGTGTGTGTGTGTACCTTGATACAGAATAGATTTGGGTAGCTGCCATGTTCCTAAAATATGTTTATGTGTAATAGAGCTGTCCTTGGAGTATTAGCAAGAATTATTTGTTTATATTTATACATTGCATTACTACAAAATAATTTATTATCAAAACCCTGACCTTCAATAATACAAAATAAAATAGAAGCAATAATACAAACAAGGATATCATGTATATTTTCTAGACTTAGAGTCATTAAGATGAACAGCTATTCCTCATATTTAGTCTTGAGAAAAATCTTCCCATTCTATTAACAAAAATATTAACAAAATTGAGTGTCCCCTTACTGCTAAAAATTATTCTAAGTGCTTAACATGAATTAGCTCAATTAATTTTAACAACTCTGTAATTGGCTACCATTATTTTTATCATTTGCACAAATTAGTAAACTGATGCACAGATCAAGATCAGTAAGTCAGTAGCTAAGAAATTTATAGAACAGTTACCTCAGCAACAGTCTTACAAGAAATATAGGAGTTTGATAACCCAATGTGTACCAATAGCATAACTCTAGCAAGACATTCAATAGAATCAATGCTATGCAACATGAAAACAGGACCTGTATGTGTATAGTTTCTGATGTCTGGCCTAATACATTTTAGAGTCTGTAAAGGATTTAATGAATCCTGATCTGGCAAGGATACGCCCATATACATTTTCTTCAAACAAGTCTTAAATAAAAACTAGGCAGCAATGAACCTGAAGGCATATCTCCAGAAATACTCCTGTTGAGCATAGATTGTCAAATATGGCTTGCCCTTGGTTAGCCATCCAGGCAAGTGAAGACTAGTGAAGAGGCCTGGTTCATAACCTGGAGTCAAGAGATCCATGAGAAACTGAGAGGTGGGGTACTGTCTTCTTCTGAGGTTTGACAAACCTATGTGCTCGCTCTGCAATTTTTATCAATTTTAATTTTGCATTCCTAATTATGTGTATCAAAGGTAACTTTTGAGATGTCACATATTCATACGTATTATATAAGTAATATCAGAGGGACTGTGTTTGTCAGTTGACACTTCTTTGGCAGGGATGGGTATTGTGGTGCAGTGAATTAATCCACCACTTTAGATGCTGGCATCCCCTACTGGAGTACTGGTTTGAGTCCTGGATCCTCTGCTTCTGATACAGCTTCCTTTCAATATAGTTGGAAATGCAGTAGATGATGGCTCAAGTTCCTGCCACCCACATGGGAGACTTGGATGGAGCTCTCAGCTCCTGGATTCAGCCTGTCCTCAACCTGACCCAGCCCTGGCAGTTGTGTGCACTTGGGGAAGAGAATCATTGGATGGAACAAATGTCTCTCTCTTTCTCTCTCTTCCTGTCTTTCCTGTTGTACTGCCTTTCAAATATTTACATATATCAAATATTTACATATCTCTTGTGAATTACTTTTTATAAAGATTTATTTTATTTGAAAGGCAGAGTGACAGAGAGAAGAGACAGAAAGAGTAAGAGAGAGAGAGAGAGAGAGAGAGAGAGAGAGAGAATCCACTCCCCAAATGCCCACAACAGCCAGGGCATGGTCAGGTCAACTCCAGGACTGCAAACTCCAGCTTGGTCTCCCATGTGGGTATAAAGGACTCGAGAACTGGGGCCATCATCGGCTGCCTCACTAGTGGGAAGCTAGATTAGAAGTAGAGGTTCTGGGACTCAAACCAGACCTCAGGTAAGGGACATGGTGATGTTTAAACTCACTGTGCCGCAATGACCACCCCTCCTGCAAATTACTTTTACCTATGAGTTACATAGAGCTCTCTCATTTCATTTTTGAGTATTTGTGAAATTCTTCATATTTTTATATTGTTTTCTAACATAACTTCATTACAGCTCAAGAATATATTCTGTTATCATCTCCGTGTTTTTAAATGTACTGGATCATGTTTTATGGCACAAGATAGAGTAGAACTATTTGAAAATTTCATAGGCTTAGTGTTTCATAAATATCAAACAGGTAATTTGACTAATAGCATTGATCATGTCTTCAATAACCCTAATATTCCATAAATTGATCAGAGAAGTGACAAAATCTCCAACTATAATTATGGATTTGTTTATTTCTCGTATTATTATATCAGTTTTGGCTTTATGTATTTATTTTTTTAAAGATTTATTTATTTATTTGAAAGAGAGTTACAGAGAGGCAGAGGCAGAGAGAGAAAGAGAGGTCTTCCATCTGCTGGTTCACTCCCCAAATGACTGCAATGGCAGAAACTCCACAGATCTGAAGCCAGGAGCTAGGAGCTTCCTCTGGGTCTTCCCATGCCGGTGCAGGGGCCCAAGGACTAGAGCCATCTTCTACTGCTTTCCCAGGCCACCACAGAGAGCTGGATCCGAAGTGGAGCAGCTGGGACTCAAATGAGAGCTCACATGGGATGCCGGCACTGCAGTCAGCAGTTTTACCCACTAGGCCACAAAGCTGGCCCTGGCTTTATTTAAATCTAAGTTCTCTTGTGTGATGCATATACATTAGGAATCATTTTTTTAAGAATTCTCCTTTTTAATATTGTGAAGCAACTCCCTACATTTGATAATGCTTCTTGTCTAGAAGTCTGCTTTCTCCAATATTAATGCAGACAGACTTTATTATTAGCAGAGCATTTCCCCCATTGCCCATGATTTCACTTAACTATGGTCAACTGTGGTATGAAAATATAAATGGAAAATTCCATAGATAAATAATTCATAAGTTTTACATGGGGTGCCATTTTCAGATTACAGTAATGTATGTCCATTTACTCTTTTACCATCACATTTTACATATGATAAAATCTTGTGCCATCTCCCGATATCATTTTGGGGTGTGAATTTTCTCTTGTCTAGTATATACATGCTCTGTATGGTTCCTACCTCTTAGTCATGTAGTAGTCATATTGGGAATCATATAGACTATCATAGTTTCTCAGCGAATTTTTTAAAGTAATCCCTGTTTTGTGTAATAATGGCCCTAAAATGAAAGAGTAGTGATGGTAACAAGTTTTCAAATATTATTACAATAGTCCTATTTTATTATTACAGTTGTTAATCTCTGTGCCTCTGTTAATCTGCTAATCTCTGTGTTGGTGTGTGTGTGTGTGTGTGTGTGTGTAGAAGTTAAAAAAAAAAAAAAAGATCTGATGCTATCTGCTGTTTTGGGCATCTCCTGGAGGTCCGCACATATAGCCAACATGGATAAGGGACAGTATTGTAGTAATATGTGGTATATATTTTACTAAATTTTTAGAGACAACTATACATTTATATTTAAAATCTCTCCTTTTAAGAACATAGTGCTATGTTTTTCACTTTTTTTACTGCTCTGAAAACCCTGTTTTTAAAATTAAATTAAATTTAATGAATTTAACTTGTTTATATGGTTGTCTTCAAATCTACCATCTTGTGTTTTGTTCTTTGTCATGTATATTCTTTGTCCTTTCCCCTCCTTTTTCTGCTATCATTTGGATTAATCAGATGCTTTGTGTTACTCAATCTAATCTCCTCTGTTTGTGTTTACCTATTTCTGTCAGACAGTTAGTGAATACCCTAGGGATTACAACATGACTTTCAACCTACTAGTTTGCCTTAAATTGATACTACACAACCTGACTAATCTCAGATTACAATAATATATTTCCATTTACTCTTCTTTCATCACATTTTACATCAACCCCACAACACATTGTTAGTTTGAAATATCTTCAAAATATCTATGGAAAATGTGTTTTATAAAAAAGTTGTTTATGGGTTTCAATGATTTTTGTACCCAAATAAACTTATTCTTAATTTCCATTTTCCAAGAAGGGATCTATATCCTGCCTTAGCCATTTTTTTTTTTGGAAAACACATTCATGGGGCAGGAATTTGGAATAGTGTTAAGATAGAATGTGGAATGACTGCATTCTACATAGGAGTGCTTGGGTTCAAGTCCTGACTTCACTCCTGATTCCAGCTTCCTACTAATGTGCATCCTGGGAGGCAGCAAGTGATGGCTCAAATAGCTGAGTCCCTGCCATCCACATGGGAGATCTAAATCGAATTCTTAGCTACCAGCCCAGCTAGTGTAGACATTGGGGTAGTAAACCAATGGATAGGAGCTCACGGTCTGTTTGTCTCTCAAATAAAAATAAATACATAAATAAAATTCAAAACATGGCATCATGGGCAAGGGAGAGAACTACTGTGGTAATAATAAAGTTTGTCAGCATATACATATCTGTCTGTTTTTATTTCCTTTCAACATGAAAAATCCCCCTCAATATGTGCTTATTTCTTTTTTAAAATTATATTTATGTATTTGAAAGGCAGAGTTACACACACACACACACACACACACAGAGAGAGAGAGAGAGAGAGAGAGAGAGAGAGAGAGAGAGAGAGGAGAGGAGAGAGATCTTCCATCTGCTGGATCAATCCCCAAATCACCACAATGGCCAGGGCTGGGCCAGGTAAAAGCCAGGAGCCAGGAGTTTCTCCCAGGTTTCCCATGTGGGTAGCAGGGGCTCAAGTACTTGGGCATCTTCCAGTGCTTTTCCAGGATCATCAGCAGGGAGCTGGAGTGGAAGTGGAGCAGCCAGGACTTCCATCAGCACTCATATGGGATGCTGGCGCTGCAGGCAGCCCCTTAAGCCGCTGTGCCATAGCTCAGCCCCCACCCCACACCCCATCTACACAACATTTCTTATAGTACATGTGTGTTAATAATGAAAGTTCTCAAATTTTATCTATTTGAAATTGCCTTGGTGTCACTTTTCTAAATGTTATTGTCATTGGATACAGAATTCAAGGGAGCAGGCTCTCAAAAACTTTTATTTGTGCTTTAAAGCTATCTTTCCATTTTCTTCTTGCTTGCATTATTTCTTAAGAAGATTTAGAAATCACTCTTCTGACTCCCTTTTGAAACATTATTTTTCCAATTGGAAGAAATTGTTTTATCTTTATCCCTTCTTTGCAGGAATTTCACTATGTTTAAGCCATTCTTAATATTCTTGCATAAATCTTACTAGAACATACTATTTTATTTTAAATATATTGAGAATTTGGTTTACTCACATTCTTCAACTATGCTTTTAATTGAGATTGGTCTATAATTTTCTTGTTGTGCACTGACCTTTCTTGGTTTTGGTATAGAGAATATATTAGCCTTATAAAACAAATTTTTCATCATGAAATTTATGAAAAGAATAAGTGCTTCTGACACAAACTTTTATTTTAAAAAAAATCAGAATGTTTCTGAAATTCACCATCACTCCATCAGACATTTTTCTTTGTAATTATTCATTCTTCCCTCGTTTCTTCCTAATCCATTTCTTAGAACATTTATTTATAAGACACTTTCCTGCTTATTTCCTGTTAGGTGTAGGTACTTTATGCTTTCAAAGATATGTTTTGTCATCTAAATGAATATTTTACTCCTGGGGAAAGGGGCACTGCTTTATTCTTCTGAATACTCTTTCTTTCAAGTACATACATATTTTGCTCTATAAATGGTTATAAATGAATTATGAAAACAAACTTATTTTGCAGAATGTTTAATATTTATTTTACTTTGTCTCCAGTAGTCTATCACTTTTGTTTGACTTAGCACTGCTAATATTATTATTTTGTTTTTCTATAAATGTACTTCATAATCTTTTTTATTTCTAAAAGCACAGAATTTTAGTACAGAGAAATATTTTTCAAGGAAAAAGAAGCTATAGAACAACATAGGAAAACAGGATTTTCTTGTTCTAGAAACATATTGCAATGCCTATGGCAGTGGAAAACTGAATTCATTTATCTCCTTCTCTGGCGCTAAGAAAAAAAGAAAGATTTACTGTGTTCCTTCAGTCCTATGAATTGATAATGAAAACTTATCAATTCATTTACTTTTCAAAAATATTAATTTATATAAAAGTCATTGCGCTAAAAAATAAGCAGGTATTCAGAAGTTTACAAATGTTTTTCATATCATAATATGGTAAGCAGAATATTGGCCACTCAATGATGCCCATGTCTAATATCCAGAGCATATGAATATGTTATGTTACTCAGCAATGAGAATTAGAATGCACATGAAAGATAGTTCTATTGAGTTCATCTTAAAATAGGAAAATTGTTTATCCTGGTGAGGGTAATCACAAGAGTCCTTCAGTGTAGGAAAAGAAGCAGAAGAGTCAGTATCAGAGTGATGTGACGTAAGATTAAATAAAGTTGCCATTTCTGGCTTTGTAGATGGAAGGAGGCCATTATCCACGGCATATGAACACCCCAATTTTAGTCCCAGGAGACTCATTCTGGATTTCCGATCCCCAGAACTGTTAAGAGGAAGTTTGTGTTCTTTCAAGGTACTGATTTGTGGTCATTTGTTAAGTCAGCAAAAAGAAAATAATACAGCTATGATATTAGTTCTCCAAAACTTGTAGGAATGGCACTGTCACAGAGCTAATATTCACCAAGCATCCTATTCACCCCTTCCATTTACATTTCTGGACAAAGAAATGTGAACAACAGTGAACTGAGTTATTCTCAGGTTCTGTTTTCCTGCTACTGTGTGTGTAACGGCTCAAGGGGAATGACCACAGTCAACCTGGGCCCCTCAGTGAGTAAGTACAGTACAGTAAACACCCCCCAAACCCTCGCAGCACGTTGTGCAGCTACAAATATTGTATTATGTTAACACACCATAATTAAGGGCAATATGTTATGGTAATATGACATGACATAGATTATCTGTTTTTAAAAATGCAGACACCAAGTTATACCTCAGCAAAGATGCTTCATCAGGAATTACGTTTTTCTAACTCCTAGAGATCTGGCTTAGAGGGCTTAAAAAACACAGACTAACACTCCACTGAGACTAACCCTCCACGGAGACTAACACTCCACCAAGACTAACACTCCACCAAGACTAACCCTCCACCAAGACTAACACTCCACCAAGACTAACCCTCCACTGAGACTGTGACAACCCTTTTGCACTTGCAGCAACACAGATTTGCACCCTAACTTCTGCTGTCTGGCTGGGTCTGTAAGAGATTAATATGCTTTTTTATAGGAAGGATCAGTAGCAGAATAGCATGAAACTTTATAAATGAAAAACAGTGGTTTTATTTTTGCCTAGAGGTAACCCCACCTCCTCAAGGAAGTACCCAAGGCAGAGTGCACAGCAATGTCGGGCAAGGGGCCAATATTTTTCTTAAGTTATACCCTCTCATAGGCCTGAACAAACACTTCGTTGATACTCTAGACTTACCTGCCAAAGAACAAAAAGTTAGGATTTTATTTCAGCCCAGGGGTTTTTCAAGGCATGTTTTTGCCCTCTGGCCAAGTCCATTGTGAAAACTTAATTTGAATCTATTACATAAATGAGACAAAGATAACCTCCTCAGTCGTTTGTTTCTTCACAAGATCTACAGCTCATGGGCTCAAACTCCCACCAGTAGCAAAGTCAAGTTTTCGCACATCTCATTGTTTTGAACATATTCCAAACAAACAGAATTTTAGCCGTTCAGAGCCTGTGATTTTGCATCTATGCCCAATATCTGTTATGCTCAGATACAATAAACGCTGCAGCTATGAAGACCCCATGGCTGCAGCCTTTTTCAGGCTCCCCCAGCAGCTGAGTAATACCATCTTGACATGTAACACTCCTCCATGACCCCCTTGTTCTCAGACTGCCCATGCCCTCCACTTCAGAGTAGCTTTCTCACCCCGCTGCTCTCAAGTGTGGCAGCCTCTGCAGGATGTCATGCTGAGGGGGACTTTCCCCAAAGGAGAGCCTGTCCAAGCCAGGTTCATCTAAATGAACCCATGAAGGCTCATGCTGTGCCTTCTTCCTTAAAAGTCGGCCTTGAATCTCTCAAACTCACGACAGAATTTTATAGAACCTCTGATTTTATCTGTCATTACTTAGCCTGGTGAAATGTTAACTGCCAAAAGTATCTCTAGCAACAGAGAGAATTTATTAGTTTAATGAGACTACTTAACATTATCAAATTGGAGTATAATGAATAATCACTGGCCCCCATGCACACCAAAAAACAAAAATCAAAGAACAAACAAAAAAAACCCATGATTTTACTTTAACATAGTTAGACACCATTGAGGGCTATTTGTTTTTTTGGCAAAAGGTTAAGCTGATTGATAAAAGATTATCCTGACTTAGAATAATTATATTAGCAGAAATATAACTAAGATTGTATAATGTGTAACTACTGTACTGTAAGCACAGCATAATGCAATGACTTAGACCACAGACTTTGTCTCTGAGAGATCAGGGTTCGAATTGCAGTTTTGTCACTTACTTATATTGCTTTGGCCAATTTATCTAACTTCTTTCAGACATTTTCCTATGAACTGATAAAAGGAAATTTAAAGATACATTTATGTTTGTGCAACATTTCTAAAATTCATGCATATGATAGATCTCCAAAAAGTTCATACATATTGTCAAAAACCTATGCATGGATTTAAAAATATTTGGCAACAAAATAAGGTTATCTTTTAATTCCATTTTTCATGAATTTTTTCAAGTTCCAAGTTATAATGGTGTAGGACACAGTAGGCCATGGGACTGCCATTTTATTTTTTCATAAACATGATGGAAACATTTAAAGATTTTTTGAAAGATCTTAATTTTTCAAATCATAATTTTTAAAATTTGGTCTTATTACAGAAAATTTGCAACAATAGTATAAGGAAATTCTATATACTCTCTACTCAGACTTTCCAGTTATTTATATTGTGCCACATTTATGATTACGTATTATTTTATAGAGATCTATTTATTTATTTGAAGGAGAGGGTGAGGGAGAGAGAGAGAGAGAGAGAGAGAGAGAGAAATATCTTGGCCATCTGCTGCTTCACTTGCTAATTGCCCTCAGCAGCCAGCGCTGATCCAGGCCAAAGCCTGGAGCCCAGAACTCCATCTGGGTCTCCTACAAGGATAGGGGGAAGTGGGAGGAGCCATCTTCTGCTGGATTCCCATGAGCATTAGCAGGGAGCTGGATTGGATTCAGAGCACCTGGGATGCCAGCATTGCAGGCAGCAGCAAGCTTGCTGTGTTACAATGTTGGTCCTTGGTTTCATATTCTTCATCCATATATTACATAATATACTGATGGAAGCCCACATTTGAGACTGTGCACCTTTTTACTTGAAAACTTCAATATGTATTTTCTAATAATATGAACAGTTGTTACACAGTAATAGCATATTCATCAACAATCAGAAATTTAACAGTACCATTCTGTGTAATCTACAGTGTGCAGTCAAACCTTGACTAATTATTTCGAGTAATACAGGTTAGTTATTTTACAGAATTTCTCTTAATTTTAGTTTAATAATTCCTCATAATTAGATTTACACTATACACTTTTGACAAGAATACCAGTGACATTATATCCTTTCCAGTGCATCATATCAAGATTTACCAGTGACAGTCTTTGTTAGTATTGTTATGTTCATTTTGACCACTTGGTTAAGTTTTCTCCATTGTTGTTATTTTTGATCCTTTATAATTAAAGTATAATATGTGAGGGATTATTTTGTGATGTTATAATATCCTGTGCCTCATCAGCCTTGCATTCACTAGTTTTAGCATCTTCTATGGCCATCATTCTCTCTGTGTCATTAATTATAAGGAAAGGCTTTTCCTTCTCCTCCATTATTTACTCAATTGTGTGTAGATTAATATTTTTCCTTATAGTCATCATTTTTATGCAAATGCTTAAACTACTCATGTTTTAAAACAATGACTTTGAATGCTATGTGAAAAATAAATTGTAGAACTGAAGCAGAAGCATAGGGAACTCCCCCTCCTGGACCCGCCCTGACCCCACCAGGAGCCTACAGAAGTTGTTTAGACAGGATACAAGGAGCATGATGAATTTAATGACAGTGAAGACAGCAAAACAGATGGCTATAGGACATATTATGGAACTGGAAGAAAACATAATTGTTGGGATATAGCATATTAGTCAGGGATCTGCAGAGAATCGTGTGTGTGTGTGTGTGTGTGTGTGTGTGTGTATTTGAAGGTACTGGCTTTCACATTATAGAAGCTGGCAAGTTCAAAATCTACAAGGTGGTGGCAGCTGAAGAACTGATGTCCAGCTTGAGTGTGTGAAAGTTATCTGCTGGAGAATTCACTCTTGCACAAGGGAAGCAGTCTTTCTGTTCTCTTCAGGCCCTCAGGTGCTTGAAGAAGGCCCACCTATATCAGGAAAGGCAATCTTCCTTACCCAGTCTAATAATTAAAGCATCAGTCTTATCCAGAAAAACTCTCATGGACACACCAGAATACTGTTTGTCTAAGTTTCTGGGTGCCTGTAGCCCAATCACGTTGATCCATATCAGTAATAGTAATCATCACATGAGATGAGGGAAAATGAGCAGTGAAGGTTTTTTATTCAGGTTTCTGCGTTTGCTGCAACCATGTACTGAGATGAGCATATTTTTAAAGGCTCTGCCAATCAATGTGATTGTGATATAGCTGCACGGAAGCCTTTTTCCTTATTTGAAGAGGAAATACAAAGAATGTGTCATTTTAAAATATAGTACCTAATGAATATTAGTGATATCCTCATGATTTTAATTAATTTTTTATTTGTTCTGAAGGCAGAAAGATAGAGAGAAACACCATATAGAGACAGTTACCTTTCATCTGCTGTTTCACTCTTCAAATGCCTGCAGCACCTGGGGGTGGAGCCAGGCCAAAGCCAGGAGTCTGGAACTCAATCTGATTTTCCCAAGTAGGTGGCAGGGACCTAACTACTTGAACCATCCCTTGTTTCACCTCCCAGGGTGCACATTAGCAAGAAGCTGGAGTCAGAAGCAGAGCTGGAACTCAAACCCGGTCACTCTGATATGGGATGCAGGCTTCCCAAAGCAGTGTCTTAACTGTTGAGCCAAACATTTGCCTCCTCTTCAGGATTTTTTTTTTAATTGGCTTTATGGCTCTTCAGACCTAACGTTTATACCTGTAATTAAAGAATATATGCTGAGCATTCTTCTCTAAGAGTTTAGTTTATGGGCCAAACTCATTTGCCTATTCTATACTCCTTACTTCACACGCTTCTGGGAGGCTCATTCTGTCAAACTCTAAGTATCTGATTAAAAGAAAAAAAAAAGAAGTATCTGAAAGTGCTCTTTCACCTGAGGGAATGTTTATTCTTTCTCTTTCTTTGATAATCGTGTATAGAACGAGAACACTTAGCAAGGAGCCCTTGAGTTTTGATGTACTTTGTGAAATTTCAAGAAACCCATGTGAGATAGAGAAAAGTTCAATATCAAAAGACTGACTCTGATACAATGTAACACTTTATCCATTTTAGTATTTTTTTATTCTAGTACTATTGGTTGAACTCTGTAATTAACACACAATTATTCTTAGGTGGTTAAATTTTAACAGAAAAGTGATCCCTGTGAAATATAAGAGTGGGGATAAGAGGGAAGAGATGTACAATTTGGGACATGCTCAATCAGTCGTTCCCCAAATGATGGAGTTAGAAACGTACCAGGGAATTCCAATACAAGACCATCAAGGTGGCATGTACCAAGGCCATATCACTAGTCCAAGTGATCAATTTCAGTTCACAATTGATCACACTGATAGGTCTAAGAGTCAAAGGGATCACACAAACAAGACTAGTGTCTGCTAATACTAACTGATAGAATCAAAAAGGGAGAGAATGATCCAACATGGGAAGCGGGATACACAGCAGACTCATAGAATGGCAGATGTCCTAAACAGCACTCTGGCCTCAGAATCAGCCCTTAAGGCATTCAGCTCTGGCTCAAGAGCCCATGAGAGTATTTTAGGCATGGAAAGCCAAGACACTCTGGAAAAAAAAGAAGACCTAAATGAAAGATCTCTGTGAGTGAGATCCCAGTGGAACGAATGGGGCCATCAAAGAAGGAGGTACCTTTCTCTGAAGGGAGGAGAGAACCTCCACTTTGACTATGACCCTGTCGGAATAAGATCGAAGTCAGCGAACCCTAAAGGCTTCCATAGCTTTGGCAACTCATGACTAGACAGGAGATTCCTGACGCCATAAACAAGAGTGTCAAATTGTTAAATCAACTTCAGGAGTCACTGTGTACTTACGTCTCATGTGGGATCTGTCCTTAATGTGCTGTCCAATGTGCAGTAATGCTATAACTAGTACTGAAACAGTATTTTTACACCTTGTGTTTCTGTGTGGGTGCAAACTGATGAAATCTTTACTTAGTATATACTGAATCAATCTTCTGTATATAAAGATAATTAAAAATGAAAAAAAAATCTTGGTGTTAAATTGGAAATTGCATAGAAAATTAACCAATTTAAAATATATATATCATGTAGGATCTCTGTCCTTAATGTGCTATACATTGTGAATTAATACTATAACTAGTACTCCAACAGTATTTTTCACTTTGTGTTGCTATGTGAGGGCAAACTTTTGAAATCTTTACTTAATATATACTAAACTGATTTTCTGTATATAAAGAGAATTGAAAATGAATCTTGATGTGAATGCAAGGGGAGAGGGAGTGGGAAAGGGGAGGGTTGTGGGTGGGAGGGAAGTTATGGAGGGGGGGAGCCATTGTAATCTATAAGCTGTATTTTGGAAATTTATATTTAAATAAAAGCGTTATAAAAAAAAAAGACTGACTCTGAGCATTAGGCCTTAACTTTTGCAGGTAAGAAGGACTGCATAACACTTCAAAGGCATGATAACAGATACAGACCTGTTTTGTAAAAAACAATAAATAAATACATTAAAAGTTATAAATATAACCTCAGGTATTTCTGACTTTCCAAATGATTCTGTGGACCTTGGTTATATTAATCCATTAGGGGAGAGGGAATGAATTGCTATGGGTCCAGCTTCAGAGGGCCTCACTGCAAGGAAGCCTTCGTAGTAAGTGACAGCAGTTGCAAGAACCTGCTAGATCACATTACTTTTGGAGTGGGCTATTCATAGTAATTGAACATTATTGGTGGAGAAACACATTGAGTGCCAATCCTTGATGAGGCAGGGAGGAAAATGACCTTTCTCTCCTCACTAAAAGTAATTTTGCTGATTAATGGTATAGTTATAAAAAGCAATATTTCTTGAAAGGTCAATCTATCTTGTCCCCTGTGCACCATAAACTTCATAACTCCCCAAAAATATCTGCATGGCTTTGAACAGTTCCAGCAGAGAGAAGAGACCTATAGAGCAAGTTCTTTTAACATCATTGCTGTTTTTCCCCTTCCCCTAGTCTAAGTTGTCATATTTATCACCTATCCCAAATATAAGTCATTCTTCCTTGTTTGGAAATAGAAATCTAGATTGCTAAATGCCCACACAACTGCTGGGAATAAAGACTTTCACTAGAGACCTTCTTTTATCCAGATGTAATTGGTTTCTGGCTTTTGGTATATAAGCAAATGTTGTATTGGCAACTTCCCAGATGTGTCCTTCTTCACCCTTTTCCTTATTCCTGTTGGTGAAGTTCAGATATGATAGTAAAGGCCAAGAATCAATATGGCAAGTGGAAACTACAGAAGGTAGAGCAATAGGATAGTAGGAATATGAAGCTGACTCCTTGGACTAAAATACCACCACAAAATTATCATCTCTTGATATTAGTCATATTTTATCACTGTAACAAATATCTGATGAAAGAGACTTATGAAAGAAGGCTTATATCAGTTCATTGTTTTGGAGGTTCATAGTCCAAAATTAGGTGAACCCGTTGGTTTGGCATCTGATGAAGGCAGTAGAATAGAACAAGTGCAGGAAAATGATAACATGGTGAGCCAAGAAGAGACACAAGGAGCATGCTAATTCTCCATGGCCATGAGTCTTTAGAAAACCCCCATGATTCCAACTGGACTCTACCCTAGCATTTAATCCAATTTAATTGCTCCCCTCCAAACTCCACTTTCAAGCATCATGATTGTATTAAGTCTGATCCTTAATTCATTAGCCATTGACATTAACCTATTAAGCATTAACATAAGACTTTGGGACCAAGCCCCTAACACATGGAACTTTGGGGTAGAGACTAATACCTAAACTATAGCAACATCTTGAAAGTTAAATACACTTAACATGTTGTGTTTCAGATACTATAATTTTCTTTCTTTTTCTTTTCTGTAACTCTCAGGAGAATCTATTAAAACTCCCTAAAAGTTTGTACAACTCACAAATCCAGTATCACACATGAACTATGTCTTTAAATCATGAATTAAATTGTCACTTATCTGTTTCAAAGCCTCCAAATATTCCTGTTTCGTTAAGGGAAGAAAAGTACATATTGTCTTGGTTTACAAATCCCTTCAGGTTTATGCATGTGTAACTCTTTTTAATGTTCCCATCCAGATCTCAGCGTAAATGTTATTTCCATAGAGAGGCATTTCCTTACCACCTGTGCTGTTTGGCTTTTTGTTACTATAATGAAATACCCAAAGCAGGTTAAATTTATAAATAAAGGGGGTTTACTTTGGCTCATGGTTCTGGTTCATGGTTGAAGGGCTGCATCTGGTAATGGTGCTCTTGCTGGCAGAGTCCCAGTGTGGCATAGGGTATTGTCTAATTCTATGCCTCATAGAGTCAATAAGATTCAATTACGGGAAATTCCACTCAAATGATCTAATCCAATATTATCATTTCCTAAAGGCTCCACATCAAAACTTCACAATTACATTATTTCCTCTCTCTCAGTACCATTAATGTAAGACTTGGGGACTAAACCACTTTGTTGGGGATTGGAGGAGGGATAAATATTCAAACTAAAGCTAAAGCAATCATCTGGTCTATTTCTACTGTGTTCACCTAGTTTGGTTACCTGCATAACATGTAATATCTTCAGATACTTTTGTTTTTAACATTGTGAATTTCTACTTCTGCACAAGAATATGACAAGGACTTGCTTGTTTTATCCTCTGCTGTATACCAAGTCATTAATAAAACAATTTTCTTATGGTAGATGCCTAATCAATACTTTATGGGTATCTGAAAAAATTGAATGAAGTCCTTCCTATGTGCCAGATACTCTAAGTACTGAATTAACTAATTTTTTTTATTTATTTTTTATTTTTTTTTTATTTTTGACAGGCAGAGTGGACAGTGAGAGAGAGACAGAGAGAAAGGTCTTCCCTTGCCATTGGTTCACCCTCCAATGGCCACCGCTGCCAGCGTGCTGCGGCCTACGCACCGCGCTCATCCGATGGCAGGAGCCAGGTGCCAGGTGCTTCTCCTGGTCTCCCATGGGGTGCAGGGCCCAAGCACTTGGGCCATCCTCTACTGCACTCCTGGGTCACAGCAGAGAGCTGGCCTGGAAGAGGGGCAACCGGGACAGAATCTGGCGCCCCAACCGGGACTAGAACCCGGTGTGCTGGCGCCGCAAGGTGGAGGATTAGCCTGTTGAGCCACGGCACTGGCTGAATTAACTAATTTAGCTGTTGTAGCACAGTCATATGCCATAGTTACTACTTTCTCTATTTTATAGAAGAATTAAAAGTGAAATAGGGGCTGGTGATGTGGCATAGTGGGTAAAGCCGCCATCTACAGTGCAGGCATCCCATATGCATGTCAGTTCAAGTCCCAGCTCCTCCACTTCTGATCCAGCACTCTGCCATGACTTGAGAAAGCAGTAGAAGATGGCCCTAGTCCTTGGGCCTCTGCACCTGTGTGGGAGACCTGGAAGAAGCTCCTGGCTCCTGGTTTCAGATGGGCACAGCTCCGGCCACTGAGGTCAATTGGGGAGTGAACCAGCAGATGAAAGACCTTTCTCTCTCTCTCTGCTCTCCTTCTGTCTCTGTGTAACTCTGACTTTCAAATAAATAAATCTTAAAAAAATAAAGTGAAGTAACTTGAACAATGTCACAAAGCCAGTAAAGTCAAAGCATCAATAGTTGTAGTTGCATTAAAATCTTTCAAGATATATGGTGCTAAGTTTGCATTCCTACTAAATTCTGTCACATTTACAAAAATCAGTTTAATTGAAGTACAATTTACACACAAGGCTCATCAGTGTTAAAGAAATAATGTGGTGAACTTTGATAAGAGTACATGGTTATGAATCATCACCACAATTATGATATAGAACATATCCAACATGCCCCCAAATCTGTTCATGGATCTTTTCCACACACCTGTCTCTAGACAACTATTTATTTGCTTCCTATCTCCTTCACGTTTTTAAAATTGATGTTTTGTGTTATCCTTTCCTATTAATTCTCAACTCCACACTTTCCAAGTTTTGTGAAGTCCTCAGAATCTAATCAAATATGCTTGTATACTAATGGACTGGACTCCTAATTCTTAAGGTTTTATCCACTCTATAGATATTTTTTTTACTCATTAGCTTTATTTATTTATTTATTGTTGTTGGCAGGTCTGCTTTTGCATCAAGAACCCTTTCTAATATATTGCCTTATTTATACCCTTTGGTTAATGCTAAACATCTTATTAGATGTAAACTATTTTACATTACCAGATGGATAAGAAAGTCAGGTTCCCTGAAATATGAAGACAAATAGATTATTTACTTGAGAAGGAGAGTTTGCTTTTAGTCATTTTATTCGAATAAATTGTATAAGACAACCAACAAACACCTGAGTAGTGAGCTCATGAATGATTCTGACTAGAATGAAATACAGTCCATTCATTTGCCGGGCCAAGGCCTGGAGGTACACTTAAAGTTGATAGTAATGGCAGTAAAATCAGGGAGACAATTAAAAGTGGTCCAGTGAAAAGATAACAGCATCCCAGTTACAACTCTGACACTAAATAGATGTTTGAACACATTTCAACTATATTTATGTTTTCGTCAGCATTTTGTGAAAATATTAAGTGATTATGGTCTTAATATCATTGAACTTGAGGTATGGAATGGGTCCCACCAGTTGTTCAACTCAAATTTGTGTGACTTGAATGCCTCACACAGTACATTCCCAGTAACTGAGCAGCTAGCTCTCCTGTGATTTAACTCCTGAGGTAACCTGTCCCATTTTGTATGGCGCTACTTCAGAGGTTCTTAAAATCTGGTCTCAGGACCCCTTTATAATCCTAGAGCTTATTAAAGATCTTAATGAGCTTTTCTAATACAGGATTTGGCTATAGATATTTACCACATTGAAAATTTTAATGAGTCGTTTTAAGCATAATTTTTAATATATTTAGTTCACCTAAAATAATAACAAATCCATTATGTATTATTATAAATATTTTTAAATTAATTATATTTTTGAAAATTATAGTTAAAAGAAAGAAATGAGTTACCTTAGTAAAAAACCTTTAATGTCTTGCTTAATAAAGGGTTCTCGTATGTTCTTTTTTGTGATACAAGATGTCTTGTAACTTATGGAAAATGCCACTGTACACTTTAAGAAATTCAGAGTCTAAAAGGCAAATAGTATCTTTAGACCCTTTGAAAAGGTCTTAATTGGACTTGAGGATCCTGGATCACATTTTTTCAACCACTGTTCTATTTATAAAAGAATTTCCTTTATATTGCACCTACATTTTCCTTCCATTACAAGGTACTTGTACCAATCTTAAGAACCATAAAAAGTAACTCTTTGTTATACACAGTGCTCAACTCAAATATGGTATGCCAAATATTGCATTATTTCTATGTCATTTCTTCAGGATTAAACTTCATAATTCTTTGAACTAATTTTCATGTGAAAGTTTTCTTTACTTTTCCCAATTTAGTTGTATGATCCATCATCCTGCTTTTATTCATTACTGGTTCTCTTTGTACAACATTTAGTATTGAGTGTATTTTGGGATGGTATGAACACCATACAGGGAAAATCTTAATCTGAATTTTATATTTTAATTAACATTCCATTAATACATGTATGTTTGACCCACATTTCAACTTCCTGATGTTTAGCCAAACCCTGTTATATCACCATTTTGATTTGATTTGTAATTTTCTTTAACTTATGTCAGTTTATTGGATATGGATAATGGATAATGACTTTAGCTTCTTTAGTTACATAAAACATTCCAGATATTAGTGGCAGATACAATGCTGCATGTTCATCAATTTTTTTTAATTTTTTTAATTTAATTTTTTAAATTTTTGACAGGCAGAGTGGACAGTGAGAGAGAGAGAGAGAGGTAGGTCTTCCTTTGCCGTTGGTTCACCCTCCAATGGCCCCTGTGCACTGCGGCTGGCGCACCGCGCTGATCCGAAGCCAGGAGCCAGGTGCTTCTCCTGGTCTCCCATGTAGGTGCAGGGCCCAAGCACTTGGGCCATCCTCCACTGCCTTCCCGGGCCATAGCAGAGAGCTGGACTGGAAGAGGGGCAACCAGGACAGAATCCGGCGCCCTGACCGGGACTAGAGCCCGGTGTGCCGGTGCCACAGGCGGAGGATTAGCCTAGTGAGCCATGGCGCCAGCCCATCAGAGTCTTATTTCCCTCCTGGACATGCAGGACAATTACATGTCCAATCCCTCTCACCTCTAGGCAGAGAGCCATGGACTAAGTTCTGATCAGTGTCCTCTGGGCAGAAGTGCCATGTGATCCATTTCAGTGCTGGTTAGGAACATCCAATGCAAATATCTTCACACTTCTCTGATTTACTTGTGGCAAGGAAAAAAAGAAGAGTTCTGAAATGTGAGATCCGTAAATGAGAGGAAGTTAGATCCCTCCAAGGAGAACTTTCCAGGAAAGTCTCCTGTAGAGGAATATCCACAAAAACCTTCCATGAGATGGAAGTGAACATTTAAAAACTTCTATTCCGTTAAGCTCATGGGGTTGTCCGACAGTCTAACACAATGCATGTGTTTAGCTTTCATTCATTCCAGTTCTCTTTGTATGTTGACATTAATCTGTTATTCAAGCCCTGTTCTGCCATAATCATTCGATCAAAAGGGGCTGTGTCAAACATGGGAATAGTACCAACTGGGCTGTCATTACCCCACATTTATCTATTCACAAGGACAGAAGGTAAGTTTTGCACATGCCATGGTGAAATGCAGACAAATGATGAGCAATTCTGGCACAGTGGGATAAGCTGGAAGATGTATTCCCATCTTTTTGATTATATGGAAGAATCTATGTAGAACTGAGTTTTGTTCTTCCTTAAATGCTTGGTAGAATTCAACACTGAAGTCAACAGCCTGTGGTTTTCTCAGAATAGTTTTTAAATATAAATTTGATTTCTTTAGTAGATATGGGCTGATTTATGTGATCTTAAGAGATCTTTGTAATTCCTTAAAAGGAACTTGCCCATTTCATCCAAATTTTCAAATTTGTGGCCATTTTTAGTGATAAATCGCTTTCAACCCTTTATTTTTAGTGATTTAGCCTTTATATTTTAAAATGTGTTCCTTGTCAGCAGTAATCATTTCTTGCCCTTTGTATCAAACCTGAAAAACTTTTTTTTTTAATGGGAATGTTTACAGTAATTCCATTTAATGAGATTATTAATATGATTAGATCTAAGTCATAATCTTGCTACTGGTTTTCTTCTTATTCCATTCATTTTTTGTTCTCTTTGTCTTCTTTCATTTTCATGATTCTATTTTATCTCCTTTATGGACTATTTTATGTTGCTGCTACTTTAGAGGTTATTCTATGGTGTATAGTATAAATAATTATCATTTTCTGGTATCACATCACATCACATATGAGACATGTACAATACATCACTTACTTTTATAATAGTATTTCTTTTTTTCCAGCTTTTTGTAGCGTAGTAGTCAGACATTTTATATACATCTTTTTCTTTCTTTCTTTTATTTTTTTGACAGATATGAGTTAGACAGTAATAGAGAGAGACAGAGAGAAAGGTCTTCCTTACATTGGTTCACTCCCCAGATGGCTGCCACGACCAGCGCTGTGGCAATCCAAAGCCAGGAGCCAGGTGCTTCCTCCTGGTCCCCCATGCGGGTGCAGGGATCCAAGCACCTGGGCCATCCTCCACTGCCTTCCCGGGCCACAGCAGAGAGCTGGACTGGAAGAGGAGCAACTGGGACTAGAACTGGCGCCCATATGGGATGCCAGTGCTGTAGTAGGTGGAGGATCAACCAAGTGAGCCACAATGCTGGCCCCTATACATACATCTTTTATAAACCCCACCATAATTATTTTTATTTACACAGTGAATTATCTTGCAAAAAGACAGAAATAATTAAAGGAAAATCTTATAAATCCAGGGAACATAATCTAAATCTCCTAATTTCCAGCACTCTTACTTCCTTTACATAGATTAGTGTTTCCACCTTGTATTAATTTCCTTTTGCCTTAAGGACTTGTTTCTCTTGTGTAGCTGCTCAGGTGATGCATTGTTCCAGAGTTTCTGTTTTCTAATGTCTGAAAACTTCTTTATTTCATCTTAATTTGACCCAAAGAGATGGGATGCCATTGTCCTTCCAGTTCATTTCAGTGATTCCTTCCCTGGACTGCAGTAGCTTCTTCACATCCGTGTGCTAAATGTACTCTGCTGAGCACTCGAGGGGACACACTGTACCTTCCCTCCTTTTCAGAACTCTGCTCTGCAAATTTTACTGTTTGGGGCTCCTTGCATTTCCAGCCCTGAGTTTTCTATGAATCCTACATCCTGCCCACTGTTCTGACTCCTTTTTTTTTGAAAACTCAAAGACATAAACTGCTCACCTAGTTACTTCTTGTCTTTCAGGGGTCACTGCTCTTCCGTATCTGATACCCACTTCTTCAGCTGGAGGCTAAAGTTGCTCTCTGTTCTATCACCTGAACTGGAAGTCAAAGTCCTCCCAGTGGCTGTGATTTCAATGCTAGTCTTTTTTCCCCTTCTTTGTCCATGCTGTATACTTTAAAAAATTGTCGTGGAGCTGGTATTATGGCATAATGGGCTAAACCACTTCTTACAAGTGTGCATCCTGTATGGGTGCTGGTTGGAATCCTGAAACAGCCAGGACGCCACTTTCCGCCCAGTTCTCCCAGGTGTGCTTGGGAACGCAGCAGCAGGTGGCCTGAGTAGTTGGAAGACCAGGATGGAGTTCTGGTCTCCTGGCTTTGGCCTGACCCAGCCCCTTGTCATTGTGACCATTTGGGAAGTGAATCAGAGGCTGAAAGATCTCTCTCTCTCCCTCTCTATAACTCTGCCTTTCAAATAAATACATAAATTGTTTAAAATTTTTTGTAACAAATTATTAAGCCAAAGATCATAGGAATCAAAATCTTACAGAAGTAAGAGTTTATAACTTTAATTTCTTATAATACTTTAATAAATTGTCATAAGCTGGAGTGTGGGGATCTTTGTGCTTTCTTCCCTCCAATCAAACAGAAGATAGCTGGAGCACACATTTGGTGTAGTGGATAAGATACCCACGTCTCATAGTGGAGGGCCTAGGTTCAAGTCGCAGCTCTGCTTCTGATTGCAGCTGCTGATGCACACCCTTGGAGCCAGCATGGGGTGTCTCGAGTATTTTGACCTGTTCCACCTACATAGGAGAACCAGATTGTGATCCCAGCTCACTCTTGGCTCAGTCTTGGCTGTTGTGCGCCTTTGTGGAGTTAAACAGCAGACTGAAGATCTCTCTCTGTTCCTCTCTCGCTCTCTATCTCTCTGCCTTGCAAACAAGTAAATAAATACTCTGCAATGCACAGATGGTTGATTCCATGCAATTCTCTGTTTACAAGTCTCTTTGGTGAGATAGGAAATCTTGTCCTTGTTATTTAGGAGCATATTCTGAGAACTTGCACAAGTAATTATAAAGTAGAAATGTAACGTTTTTAAAATTTATGTCTACTGCCTTGAACCATGTTCACCAAAGCTCTTAATAGTATGTGTTACAGGCCGGCGCCATGGCTCAATAGGCTAATCCTCTGCCTGCAGTACCGGCACCTCGGGTTCTAGTCCCGGTCGGCGTGTCGCATTCTGTCCCGGTTGCCCCTCTTCCAGGCCAGCTCTCTGCTATGGCCCGGGAAGGCAGTGGAGGATGGCCCAAGTGCTTGGGCCCTGCACCCACATGGGAGACCAGGAGAAGCACCTGGCTCCTGCCATCGGATCAGCGCCGTGCGCTGGCCACAGTGCGCCGGCCGCGGCAGCCATTGGAGGGTGAACCAACAGCAAAAGGAAGACCTTTCTCTCTGTCTCTCTCTCTCTCACTGTCCACTCCGCCTGTCAAAAAAAAAAAAATAGTATGTGTAACTGGGGCCAGCGCTGTGGCATAGTGGGTGGAGCTGCTGCCTGCGGTACCAGCGTCCCATCTGGGCATCAGTTTGAGTCCTGGCTGCTCCTCTTCTGATCAAGCTCTCTGCTGTGGCCTGGGAAAGCAGTGGAAAATGGCCCAGGTCCTTGGGCCCCTGCACCCACGTAGGAGACCCAGAGGAGGTCCATGGCTCCTGACTTCGGATTGGCACAGCTCTGGCTGTTGCAGCCAGCTATGTAGTGAACCAGCAGATGGAAGACTTCTCTCTCTCTCTGCCTCTCCTTCTCTCTCTGTGTAACTCTGACTTTCAAGAAAAATAAATAAATAAATCTTTTAAAAGTGGTATGTGTAACTAAACTATTTTACAATTTAATAGCAGTTTGTTAGCTCCCTCAACTTCATACACTTTTCTAATTCCTTGTAAACTGAATATAGGTTACTTAAAAAATGCATGAAAATCCCTTATTTACCTCTCTCAACTTATCTGTGATTAGCCTTTTCCCTGCCTCTGTGTGCATTGCTTTTGCATGGATTCAACATTAAAATTCCTGCAATCCAGTGACTGGAACAAATGACATCTTGATGTGCTTTACAGTTCTACAAATCTAAATGTTAATGGCCTTCATCATCCCACTACTTTTGTGGTTGTGGTTGACTATGAAGAGTCGCAGGGTGGCTAGCTCTCTGTTCAGTGAAGATGGCATTTCATCACAATTCTGACACTACCTTATGTATTCCCTACGGAATGGATGCAAGTCAGAGGCAACTAGGAAGGAGGGGCCGAGGTCACCAGCTCCTCCCTGAAGCCTCACTTGTGCTGCAACCTGCCACAGTGCCCAAACCCACCCCCTTCCTATACAGTGGAAAACTACAGCTTCCAAAAAGCCACCACTTGGAATCTGTGCTTGCCCCCTAATAATCAATGTGGCTACTGGTCACAACCCTGTGAGGATCTTTAGTTAATTATAAAGTCATTATAATAAAATAACTATGGTTGACACTCCTGATTTCATCATGCATCAGACACCATGTCAGATCATATAGAGGGATGGACCTGACCTCATTTAGAGAAGCCATTTCTTGTACAGGATCATACACTCTCTTGGATTGTACTTTCACCTTGAATGCAGATAAATCTTGTTCCTCTGCTGAACTTTACCTACCTTTCATCCTTAAATCCTTTCTTGCAGCAGAAACAAGAATCTGGACCAGTCACCCTTCAATATCAGTTGTAAGTCAATGAGGAGGAAGCTGAAGCAAGAACTGGAGGCCCAGCCAGAGGCTGGTGAGTCTTTCTCCCAACTGTTGACTCTTTTTCACTTGAGTGTCTTAGTTCCACCTGCCTTTCTCTCCTTTGCTCCATCCTAACCCACCACAGACTAACTCCTCTTAACCCAATCACGTCTGCCCTCTCCAGCAACTGTTAGAGATGGGAAGACCAAATTCTGACACCAAGCAGATCAGACACTTTTAGGTTCTTCATGGAGAAGTTTTTTAACAGTGGCTGGCATTGCTCCCATCTCTTCCAGGCCATGAAGTACCCAAAGTCCTCCTTGTTTCTCCTGCCATCTGGCCATGGACTTTATGTACTGCCTGACCTCTCTTTCATTTATGCCTTGTAATTCAGAATTTTTGCTCTTGAAGGAAGAGTGCCCCATCACATATTTTGTCTCCATTACCAATGAGGTGTTGGTCTTTGTGCAGCAAGCCTTTGTCTACATAATAAATTCTGACATCCTCTGATCCCCTAGAAAACTTGTTCTCTCCATAGGAAATCTGCTGGCATATGGCCACCCTCACATCCTTGGCTCACACATCTATATGACCATGACACTCCCCTCACTTACTTTGTGATTCTGTTTTCTTTGTCACTATAGTGTTGTCATCTCCCTTAGCCATGGCAATGCCCAGAATGACGGGTCAGGATGTAATCCAGGGACATGACTGAAAGGGGCTCTAAGGACTACTCTCTTCAAGAGTTTTTCCATATTCTTTGAAAGAAGGACCCTATGCCCCCTCTTCCATTGATAACTTTCAGGATTATTTTAAAAGTCATCCTGAACTTCTATGGGCTGAGTATGAGGTAACAAGCATCCTAGAGACATTTAAAATGAGGCCTAAAGTCCCTCATGACCAACCCTCCCACACACATGTGGAAAGTTCCAAGAGCTGTGATGTCTGGGGAAAAGGAAGGGGCCTTAGGACACGTAACCATCACAGATCACATTATTATATTTTTTTTTGACAGGCAGAGTTAGACAGTGAGAGAGAAAGAGAGAGAGAGAGAGACAGAGAGAAAGGTCTTCCTTACATTGGTTCACTCCCCAAGTGGCCGCCATGGCTGGTGCGCTGCGCAGATCCGAAGCCAGGAGCCAGGTGCTTCCTCCTGGTCTCCCATGCGGGTGCAGGGCCCAAGCACCTGGGCCATCCTCCACCGCCTTCCTGGGCCACAGCAGAGAGCTGGACTGGAAGAGGAGCAACTGAGACCAGAACCCAGCGCCCATATGGGATGCTGGCGCCGCAGGTGGAGGATTAACCAAATGAGCCATGGCACCAGCCAGAAATCACATTTGGGATCTGGGAAATTGGTCTGAATCAGTCCATAGGGAGATCCCCTGGATATGCTCAGGGTACCAAAAGGAGCAAAGGAGATTCTGGGATACCAAATCTGCCCAGTCCACCAACAGGGCCACAGTCATACAACCGTGACTTACTCTGTTCCCCATTTTTTTCCCCCTAGGCCACAAAGAGGCCTTTTCAACCACAGGTAATTCCCCATCTCAAGGACTCACCCCTAGGTTGTTTCCTCAAAAATTGTGATGCCTTTAGACTAGTTGTTCTAAACCAGAAAAAAAACTTACTTTCTTTTGCAACACTGCCTGATCATATTATAGGCTGGAGATCAGGGAAGCTTGGCCACCAAATGGGACTGTTGAGTTTAATGCTATCATTCCACTTAACGTGTTCTGTAAAAGACAACAAAAATGCTCACAAACTCCTTATGTCCAAGCCATCATGCAGTTCCACCCTTAGTGTAGCCATAGTCTTTGTTATGCCCATGCCCTCCTAGAGTTAACAGATTCAAAAGAGCAGAAGATTAACAGCAGTGGTCCTCCAACACCAGGGGCTCAACTGCCTCAAGCTCACCTTGTCCCATTGCTGTAACTATTCTCAGAGTGTGCAGAAACCCCTACCCTGCTCCTCTTTCACCTGCTAGTAGCCCACTGCCTCCAGTGTACAATCTGACCATCTCCCTCTACTGGAGGGTAGCATGGCTAGAATCACTCATTGCTAAATGGCACTGCTAAGTAGCATACATAAGTCTTCTCCTTGGATAGAGGACATGACTGACTTAAATCAATGAAACAAAAGCCAGCGAGGTTGTCAGAAGCCCAGACCAGACTTACTAAGGATTTTCAGGCGTGACTATGTGCTTTCACTTGACTTGGGGGTGACTTACACTCTAACCTGTCCCATTTATCATGTCCTTGAAGAAAAGCAGTAACTATGGGCTGAATATCAAGCCAATGCTGACTCTCTGGTAGCTCAACATCCTAACCAATATGCTGTAGGAGGCATGGAAGTCCTACAAATGGATCCTAATAGGAATTATCAAAGAGGTCTCAGGATTTAGGGCATTGAGACCATATGGTTATTATCTTAGTTTCTGGGATGAAAAAATATATCATCAAGCCTGAAAATTAAGACAAAGTTTGGAAGACAACACAAGACAAAGAAGAGAATTCAGCCTTATTTCAAGGTGGCTGATAGAGGCCTTAAAAAGATATATTAGCACAGACCGTAGCACTCCTGAAAGACAGCTCTTACTCGGAACCCATTTCATTAGTTACCCCAGATACTGGAAGGAAATCCCAGAAACTGGCAATTGGACCCCAAATTCCTATGGGAAAGATTCCACTTGCAGCACTTAGGGTGTTTAATGATAGAGGGAAAGGGGCTGGCACTGTGGCACAGCAGGCTAATGCCCTGGCCTGCAGTGCTGGCATCCCATATGGGTGCTGGTTCAAGACCCGGCTGCTCCACTTCTGATCCAGCTATGGATCTGGGAAAGCAGTAGAAGATGGCCCAAGTCCTTGGGCTCTGGCTGTTGCGGCCAGTTGGGGAGTGAACCATCAGATGGAAGGCCTCATCACTCTGACTACAGCCTTAAAACTGAAGTATGGCAACACAGCCGACATTTATACAGATTCCAAATACACTTTCCTTTTACTACACACACACGGGCCATCATCTACTGCGTTCGCAGGCTCATTATCAGGAAGCTGAATTAGAAGCCAATACTCAAACCAGCACTCAGAAGTGAGATGCTGGCATTGCAAGCAGTGGCTTAACTCAGCTGCAACACCAGCCTGAAACAATTATCTTAAAAGGACTCTGACCAAGCAATGCCAAGAGACCTCAAAATCCTGGTTCAAGTTATCGCTTGTGTACATATTTCTCTTTAGGATAAAAAGGCAGCCAAGATTTTGTTACAGTTTAGGGCTTTTGAGATAGTATATGTAGGATGCCCTTCCTCACCTCTAACATCCTTTTGGATTCAGATACAAAAGATCAAATAAAGCATATTCTTAACCTAGGCCAGGTACAGAAGGCTCTGACAGAATATGGCAGCAAGAATCTTATGGCACCAGATTCCAAAAATCATGGCAAACAATCTTCCCAGAATGTCTGGTATTGTTGGAAGCTTGGAGGGATTCCCCTCTGACCAAGTGTAGCCTAAATTGAATGGACTCAGCTGCTACTTAGCACTGATTGAAGTTAAATTAAAGGGAATGTCTAGCTGTAGAGAAATCTGTCAAGAATTAAACTCTACCTCTGAGTTTTCACAGGTATACCCAGAAGATAATTCTGCCTACTCTTGTGAGCCAACTGATATCTCAAGTTTATCTTCAAAAGGTTAACAGATAAGCAATACTTTTGCTTTTGCCATAAGCTTCTCCCTAAAGAGAGATATTAGGTCTTTTGCATTTCCCAGTTGACATGTTTTTCCAGTTTATTCTTCTGTTCTCTTCCTATCTTTTTCAGGAAACTACCATTGGTAGGAAATGACCCTAGTAAACTTTTCCACTATACCAGCTAAAGGAAAAGGCACTTTGGATACCTGCCTGCTGCCTCGAGTCACTTAGCCCAGCATATTAGCCAGGCCCCACAGCAGCTACAGGATTCTTTATGTTACCTAGCTAAGTGTTCATGGATAACTGACTAACCTAGAATACCTAGTGACACAAGAGGGTGTAATGTGTGCAGTGATTTATTAAACCTGTTGCATTTATATCAATGATAGTATACAAGTGAAAAAAAGATATCAAAAAAATGTATGGTGAAACCAAGTGGTTCCATGATTTTGGTAACATAATTTCCTCAGCTTCTACCACCTGTGAAGCTGTAAAAATACTTAACCCCTAGGCCAAATGCTCACCTATAATACTGGGATTTTTATATTAATCTTAACAATATCTACAATTGGCTACATTTGCTTTCAGGCACTGTCAAGAACCCTGTAATTTTAGTATTTTACAAGACTCACAGTTTCACTGTTAAAAGACTCACATTCAATGTGAAATTGAAGGGAATGAATAAGTCTTAAAAGCACACAGAAGGCAAAATTATAAAACACTCAACATAGGTATATCAGAACATTTTTATCCAGTAGACTTTTCAACATGGAAGGCCAAAGTACAATAATAAGATTGCTTCTAACATGGAACTAGAGCAGGGGGTGTCAGTGGGATCATCGTGATGGCTGTTGCCACTAGAGCACTTTACCCTGGTCCCTCCAGTTCCTGTTGAGAAGACCACTGCACATCCCAGGGAATCATATCATAGGCAGGGACACCTGCCCTTGTACAGTGTCAGACCTGTGCTATAAAATTTGGAGACCATTTTCTCCCATTCCCTTTATTTTAAGAATATAGCACCTGAAATCCACTAAAAGAATTTATCAATTATATTCTGAATTTTAATATGACATTTTCACTATGCTTATTAGAGATAGATTAACCTCAGATTGAGCAAAGAACTAATTTTTAAAATGACAGGGACATAAACTACCAAATAACTTTTTTGCTTTGCTGCAAACTTGAACCCTCTTCCTTCCATCGTTGCAGCACAAAGCATGTAAGAGAACAGGAAAGTGGTGTTGGCAATAGCTTCAGTAAGAGCAGGATGTATTTAAGATGCAGCAATAGCATTTTTGCTCATCCTTCAGTGGGGTTCTACTCTCCAGCACTCTTAAGAGTGGAGCTTTCTCCTTGATGTTAGTGAATTTACCCATGTCATGATTACACTGCTCTGGGTTTGAGAGTATAGTTTGAATTCATTAATTCAAAGCAGCAAAATAACCTTCAGGTGGGGTTTTTTTGGTAACTACATCTCATTAAAGCAAAACTTGCAGGTTGGGTAAATTGCTAAAGACCATAGGTTAAATGGTGATCATTACGTATTTATATACCTACTCTGAGTCCATTTCTTTCTAAAGAAGGCCTAGGAGGATTACACACCACACTTAATTTGGAGACCTCCAAAGTCTGAAGTACAGAGCAGCATTAGTCCTCTGAATCTTGTAAATATCAAGGAAATCCAAGTTTGGGATCTCAGAATTGCTATGCAATAATGCTGAAGTAATTATACAAACAGAAAAGGCAAATCCAGGGAGGATGCGTGGCTGAGGCAACAGAGATAAAATCCTAAATGAATGGCAAAGCACTGTTTAGCTCCACGACTTAGTTTCTGATCCTCTCTAGGATATGGTTTCTTCAATGAATGACAGATGTAGGTAACAGCCACTGCGCTTATAAGTACTAACAACAGGCAAACAGCAGACATTTCAGTATGTTTCTATTTCTACTCCTTCCCCATATTCTAGGCCTGTCAAAACTTTGTTTTTCTTGACTTTGAGGGAACAGAAAACAGAATGTGTATTTGATGAAAAATAAGATATATTTTATGTCTTAACCCCTCAATCCAGTAAATACAGCATTATATAAAATCGAAATAAAAGTTTTAGCTAACAGTACTTGTTTATCCTATTATGTGCCATTACTTATTATCTGTCTCCTATGGGAATGAAAACATTATAAGGAGAGGGACATTTGTGGGTGCTTCCTCACTCCTGTGCCCCAAGAGCCTAGAACAGCTGTGAATGAATGAATGAATCTGCCATCACACAATGCTGTGAATTTCTTTGGTGTTTTTCTTATTAGTTTCACAGGTAGAAACTATTTACATAGCTAAAAGTGCTGGTGATCCTATTTTTTAAAGTTTATTTTTTATCCATTGGAAAAACGGAGAGACAGAAAGAGAGAAGAGTTTTATCTGCTGGTTCACTCCCTAAACGCTGCAAAGCCCAGGCCTAGGCCAGGTTGAAGCCAGGAACCCAACTGAGTCTCCAGTGGGGGTAGGGCCCTACCTACCAGGATGAGCAGTAGCAGAAGGCTGGATGGGAAGCTGCCTGGACCAGACCCTCGGCAGCATGGCTGATTCAGATATGCGGCCGAGAGAAGGTCCCAGGTTTCTTCACGTCTATGCCTTCAGTTTCTGTTCCACAAACACGTGGCTCTGCCGTGATGTTGATGACGGTTACCCTGTGATGCGGGGGTGGAGTGCGGGGCGGCTGACACATCAGTCATCCCGAAGTTCATGGAATCCAGAGCAGGACACACGCGGCTGCTGCACTCTTGGCGTCCAGCCCCAGGCCGCGCTGGCCAGCGGCAGAGCAAGGCTGTTCAGGCTGTGGTCTGCACAGGCCTACGGACCTACCGTGTCTGCCAGCGTCCCTGTGGGCACCCTGGGGGCGGTGGACGGCCTGGGGCCGCAGGCTGCCGCCCTCTGCGCTCCCAGCCGCGGCGGCCCGGCGGGGCACTGCGGGCTCTCCGCGGGGGCCGCACTCGCTCAGTCCTGCACTGCAGCCGCCCCCGGGGCCGCACTCGCTCAGTCCTGCACTGCAGCCGCCCCCGGGGCCGCACTCGCTCAGTCCTGCACTGCAGCCGCCCCCGGGGCCGCACTCGCTCAGTCCTGCACTGCAGCCGCCCCCGGGGCCGCACTCGCTCAGTCCTGCACTCCAGCCGCCCCGGGGCCGCAGGTGAGGCGCCGCGGAGTGCGGCCAGGAGGCGGGCGTCCTCCCGCACGGGGGCGCTGCCACCTGCCCGGGGGCGGAGCCGGAGAGGAACCTGAGTGCCCCGCGCCTCCGCGGCGCCGAGTCGGGAGAACCCAGCCCGATCATGAAGGGCGCCCGAGGCATCGAGAACCCGGCCTTCGTGCCCTGCAGCCCCGACACGTCGCGTCGCCTGTCGTCGTCGCCGTCCCAGGTGCAGGTCTCCGCCGCGTCCCCCGACGCCCCGGGCGCCGAGTCGCGGCCGCAGGACGAGCCCGAGTCCCCGGAGGCGCCCCCAGCCTCGCCGGGGCCGCCGTCGCTGTCCGAGTCTGAGGAGGGGCCGTGCGGGTGGAGGGACTTCCACCCTCGGTGCCTGCAGCGCTGCAACACGCCCCGCGGCTTCCTGCTGCACTACTGCCTGCTGGCGCTCACGCAAGGTAAAAGCCCCGCGCCCTCCAGCCCGCTGCACAGACTCGCGGGCAGCCCGTGCTCCGCGCCGGCCGCCTCAGGGAGCGCGCGGCGTTCTTCGCCCCGGGGCCGGATGACAGGAACCTGTCCGCGCGCAGCCGGACGCCTGGGGCAGCGAGTCCGGTCCAGCGGCGCGAGCCCGCCGAGCCGCTTTCTGCGGGGTTTAGCATTATCGCTGTTACTATGGTTGTCATTCTTGGTGGCATTTCTGAAGGACTCACCCTTTCATGAATTGGCAGCGGAGCCTGGGGGGGAAAACTGGTTCAGAATCTGAGGGGTGTGTGAAAGGGGCGCCCGCACCCCCGTTCCGAAGGGGAGGCGGAGGGGCTGAGGGGCCGCCTCGGCGCGCCCGGGCCCCGGGAGTGCGCCGGGACCTGTTTGTTCCACGATCTCCTCCTGCCTGCTCTCCCGGGCGTTCACGGATCCAGTCCAGGTTTACGCGCCCTGGCCCTGGGGAGTCCTCAGTCTACGCGGAGTGTGCGGGAGAGAGGGGTGCGGTGCAGGCAGACGGCTCCCTTTGCGGAAAAAGCCGGGATGGAAGAGCGGGCAGCGGGTGCAGGGGCGCACTGAGGCGCGCTGCGCGTGGGGTCTCGCCCGCCCGGCGCTTCCTTTGACTTCGGTTAGGTTTGATGCTTCAGGTCCCTTGAGTCACCGACTCAAAATACGTTGTAAATAAACAATCAAGGATTGCCTGGGAGAATTGCAACCCAAGGAATATTTGGGGGGAAGGGTTGGGAATTGCTCTTATTCTTTTTTTTTTTTAATAAAGTTCATATGAAAGTGAGCCAGTCTTAAGTTGATAAAAAACGAAATCAAAGTAGATACTTCCTGTTCTTAGTCCTGCCCAAGGCACCTAGCTCTCCCAGCTTTGCTAGTGTTGTGTTAGGTAAGTACTTCCTGCTGATGGTTTTTCAGCCCCTCCACAGTGTTCTGCCGGCTCCGCCTTGATGTCAGTTGTCTAAAATGAGTGACAGTGAGGCATCTTAGTGTTCAAAGCATGTGAAGTGCAGAAAGTTGGACAGTGCATTAAAAATGTTTTTTATCATACAGTTTACTCTGAAATGTATATATTATTCCAGAACATGTCGTTTTGTATTCAACAGAAAATATCGTTTCCTTGTCAAACATAATTGGCATTCATAGAAAAAGTCACGGGTTTAGCCTGGAGCGGGATCTACTGGGAGGTTACCAAATTAAGCAAGCATAATTTCAGATAAAAAGTGACAGATCACTTAATTCATATTTCAGGTCAAGTTTGAATGACGGCAAAATACTGTTGCCCTGTTTCTCGGAGTCCTTGGGAAGACTATTTCCACCATGTATTAATAGATATCTTTTGGAAGAAAAACAAAAACACATCAAATACATTTATTTTATTTAAACTGGCATTTCTCAAAGACAAAATAGGTTTCTCTTAGCATTTAATTTCCCAAAGTACTTCCTCTTCATGCATTAACAATAGAGAGATGTGATTTTTGGTATTTCATGTTTTTTTTTTTTTTTAATTTTAAAGCAATGTTCTTGGGAGGTACATAACTTAGAATTCACTTTGGAATTCATAGGATTAGAATGCCGTTCTCCCAGGGGAACTTCAAATTCAAGTTTTTCAAAAGGAAGTTTTACCATCAAGGCAATGATTCCTCATGACTGATTTTTAATCAGTATGTCAGGTGTGTTGGGAAATTGATTTTTTTTTTTGAATGGAAAGATTTTCATGTTATCAGATAAATTTATCTCCTTATAAAAGTGTCATTCCTGGGCACTTTATGTTTGCCTTGAAATTTCAGGAATTATAAAATTGGTTTATAGTGTTATTAAATTGACATAAAAGCAAAAATCATGTTATGTCTTTTAAAAATTGCTATATCAATTTTATTGAAATGTATTTTCAGTTACAGTCTTAATAAAGCAACAGTTAAAGGAACTGTAGTGATCATGCAATGTGTATAATTGTACTCAACTAAAGAGTGAAAACAATTCATAGTGCCTCAAGTAAGAGGAGCAACCAGTGAAAATTTGCTTATAAGCATTGTATTTTCAGTTAATACCCTTGTTTTAAACTCTGTGTTATTTATATGTAGACGGGACATTTTGAGATCCATCCAAATTGGATTTTCAATCTCTCCTGTTTAGCGTCTATTAATCCTTCATTATAATTATAATAAACAAATGAAATATATGTATTTTTTCTTTTACCTTTTGTTTGAAGAGGTTTATTTAAAGAGATTATTTATTCACCTATTATTTGAAAGGCAAAATGACAGGGTGAGAGAAAGAGGGAAAGTGAGTTTCCATTTGCTGATTCACTCCCCAAATGCTTGTAACACCTGGATTCATCCACTTGAATTATAGGGACCCAAGTACTTGAGTCATCACTTTTCTGCCTCCCTGGGGAGAGCAGAACAGCAGAGACTTGAATCCAGGCATTCTGTTAGAGGATGCTGGTGTCCCAAAGGGTGCTTTTTTTTTTTTTTTAAGATTTATTTTATTTACTTGAAAGACCCAGTTAACAGAGATGTGGAGCCAAAGAGAGAGAGAGATCTTCCATCTCCTGCTTCACTTCCCAATGGCTGCAACAGCTAGAGCTGAGCTGAGCTGATCTGAAGCCAGAAGGCAGGAGCTTCTTCCGGGTCTCCCACGTGGGTAGAGGGGCCCAAGGACTTTGCTGCATCAGGAGTGGAGCAATTGGTACTTGAACCGGCACCCATATGAGATGCCAGCGCTGCTGACCAGGGCTTTAACTTGCTGTGCCACAGCGCCAGTCTCCTAAATTGTATCTTAACCCGTGTGTCAAATACTTGACCCTCCCTTTTACTTTGTGATTTAGAATGTGAGTGGTTGAAATAAAACTTAGCTTATTTTTGCTCAAAACTTTTAAATGATAACATTATAAGGCTGTTAGAAAAAAAATGTCTTAGGCTAAGAAAAGGTTGAGGACTCAATTTCTCCCTTGTTGAGACTGAGTTAAGATGGTCTCTTGTAATAGATAAGTATGCTTAAGGATTAGGTAACTTGGGGAGCAATTGAGCATAACTGAACTAGTACCTTTTGTACTCTTCCCAGTGAGGTGCGCAGGAGTACACTACACTTGAAACCTATTTAGCAAACTGACTTCGTGGGACTGTATCAGTCTGACTTTGTGTTTGTCATTTAAAGGGAAGTAAAGTAAGGCCAGTTAACTACAGTTTAGTATGTGGCAATCATCAGTTTTGTTGAACACCTGAAAATTAACAAATATATAATTTAAAAAACAAACTGCTTTTCAAGGAAGTATGTTTGAGTTGCTGAACTTTGAAAGTTTTAAAATGGGCATATTTAAAACTAAGCAAACAGAAAACCAAACTTTAGCACATTAAAAAAAATTATTTACTTATTTGCAAGATAGAAGTACAGAGAGAGAGAGGGAGGGACACACATAGGCACACTCCCCAAATGGCCACAACAGCCAGGACTGGGCCAGGCCAAAGCCAGGAGCCAGGAGCTCCATCCCATGTGGGTCGCAGGGGCCCAAGTACTGGGACCATCTCCTGCTGATTTCCCAGGTGCATTAGTAGGAAGGTGATCTGGAAGAAGCTGGGACTCAAACCAATGCTCATTGCTGGTGAAGGCTTGACCAACTGCACTGCAATGCTGGCCCCAATGCATTGGTTAAGAATAGTAATGTATATGATAAAGTTGTAATAATGCATATGCATTTCCTTTGTTTCTTTTAGGTATTGTAGTAAATGGCCTCGTAAATATTAGCATTTCCACGATTGAGAAGCGCTATGAAATGAAGAGTTCTCTTACGGGCCTGATATCATCAAGCTACGATATCTCATTCTGTGTGTTGTCTTTATTTGTCTCATTCATTGGTGAGAGAGGACACAAGCCCAGGTGGCTGGCATTTGCATCCTTTATGATAGGACTGGGAGCACTCGTCTTTTCATTGCCACAGTTTTTCAGTGGACAATATCATTTGGGATCCATTTTTGAAGGTAAGTTTCTATTGTGCTTTTGTTTGGTTTTCATCTCAAGAAGTGGCAAATGAGGAAAGTAACTCTATACTGCAGATCACTCGTACTGTAGGGTGAGGATCTGCGTCTCAGCCACTGCTCACTGCTTTGTTGGTTACATGAATTTTGTGAGGTAGGAGATTAGAGGCGGATTGCGTATTGTTCATTGCTTCCGTGGTTTTCCCCGTTTTTAATCCTCTGATTCTGGTTCCCCGAAGTAAAGATGATGATCTGTCCTTTACAGGTAGTGTGACCTCCCTGGGGTTTTGAGAGCTGTAGTATTCCTTTTTGTGCTTTTGTTTCCTGTGCTCTGCACCCTGGGTGTGTTTGCTCTTGGTTTGAGACAATAAAGAGAGGTGACACTTGTAGGGAGGACATTTCCTGAAAACTGAGGCCAGCTCAACTGGACTGTGGTGAGAGCCACAGAACTTTAGAGCGGCATGTAGTGTTGCTCTGGTTAGATGAAGAAGTGCATTATCCCAAGACTCAGAAAGAAGACCTGATTATCTAAATTTGTTTTCAAAGAATAATTTTTAATAGGAAAAACAAAAATCATAGAACCAGAGGAATGTGCTAGTGAAAGTAGTCCTTAAAAGTTTTCATGTTCTGGCCGGCGCCGTGGCTCAACAGGCTAATCCTCCGCCTTGCGGCGCCGGCACACCGGGTTCTAGTCCCGGTCGGGGCGCCGGATTCTGTCCCGGTTGCTCCTCTTCCAGGCCAGCCCTCTGCTGTGGCCCGGGAGTGCAGTGGAGGATGGCCCAGGTGCCCTGCACCCCATGGGGAGACCAGGAGAAGCACCTGGCTCCTGGCTCCTGCCATCGGACGAGCGCGGTGCGCCGGCCGCAGCGCGCCGACCGCTGTGGCCATTGGAGGGTGAACCAACGGCAAAGGAAGACCTTTCTCTCTGTCTCTCTCTCTCACTGTCCACTCTGCCTGTAAAAAAAAAAAAAAAAAGTTTTCATGTTCTTCCTGGGATGTTTAATAGCAAATATTGAAGTAATTAAGAACAAAGTCAGATGATTACAAATTTAGAAGCTGTCAGAGGTTAAGTCACTGGAGAAAAGTTTACAATAAGGAGAGAATGGAGAATTAGAACTTGCTGCTCTTTAGACATTATTTTTTAAAAAGTTGAGTGCTATATTTTTGTATTAATATTAAAAAGTAAGGTGGTAGTCTCTTTCTAGATCATTTTCTCATTTATAGAATTGGAAGAAATAGAGAAAAGATATTAATATGAGATGTTAACTGGGGAAATGGGTGAGGGATATATGAGAACTCTTGTATCACTGTGCCATATATTTGTTTTGTGAGCTTAAAACTATTCTGAAATAACATGTTTAAAATTGTTAAATATTCTCAAAAACATGTGTCTAGTATGCAGCATGGTTTTTGATGTTCTGAATGTATTAGGTAAATAGAGTTCATATTATAAATGAGAATAGAATATGCAAGTAGTTGGATGAATAGAGGGGGTTTATAAAATATGGTTGAGTTTGGAATGAATAAGACAAGGAGAGTATGTTATCAGTGGAAAGAATGCTCATGTAGGTTCAGGTACACTATCCAAGATTGAACAAGACTGCATAAAGCAAACTTGACCCTGTTTCACTGGGGTTAGTTTTAAAAACTAGTCAAATATTGCAGCATCGGCTTTAGTACATCACTCTTAAAATTTGAATGGTAATGGAAATCTAAATTTTAATCTGCCATACAAGAAAATGAGATCCTGATCCTCTGATAATGAAAATGTTCTGGGCTTCGTAGCATTTAGGTGGTAATCTTTGTGCTGTGTCTTGGCCCTTGTCTTTCAGGTTAAAATCATGTGTCCTAATTGTTTTTAAAGTAAACACAGAAACTTTGCTCAAAAATCTCTGAGTCTCTAAACTAAAATATAAACATCTCTCCCAGTACAACAGCCTGATCTGTCTTGAGCTATTTTGGCTTCCTCTTTTGCTATGTGCACCTGGTGTTACAGCCAACTTGAACAATTTATATTTCCCAGTGGAAATGGCCACAGGTTAAATTGTGTGGATGGCTAGAGACAAAGCTAAGAAGATACTTGAAGCCAGATCATACACTTTTTGTATGCTATTTTACACTGTGCAGGTTGTCATTGAATTCTTGATAAAACTGACTTTTTTGTTATTTAAATAGATTATTGAAATAGATTAGATAAGGCAGTTGACTGATCTGTAAAATTTCCTCTCCAAATAAATTGACTCATAATTCAAACAATAGCTTATCTGTGACAAATGAAAGGAAAAACTTGAGTTGCTGTTATACTGCCATTCATACACTGAACATTTGTTGGTATGGAGCTGAGACACAGCAGTAAAACAGTTCATGCCATCTGCATGGGAATAGATACACAATTAAGAACACAAGGTACCTGACGATTGAGATGAGTGGATGAAGGGAACAAGTAGTATGACGTGCACATAAGGGTATACAGGTGGGCCAAAGCAGTACTTTAGTAATTAGTTGATAATGAGGAACCAGCTTTCGAGTTTACTTTCCAGGCTGGAGAAAAATGTGATTAAGGGCTTCATAGTAGGGAAGAGCTTGGTAGGTTTTGGGAATTGTCAATTTTGACCATCATAGTCAAAGCACAAGAGAGTGTGGCATGAAATGAACTTTGAGAGGCAGGTTGATGCCAATGAGGTATTTAGATTTTGCTTTGACATTGCAAAGTCATGGACTAGTTTACACAGGGTAGTGCATGATCTTATTTGTGTTTTAAAATGATCATTTTGGCTTCTGTGATTCCAAAAGGCAAGTGTAAATGGCAAAATTTCATCCTTTTGAGGGCTGAGTACTATTTCACTGTGTATGTGCCACGTTTTCTTTATTTGTTCATCAATAGAGCCACACATAGGTTATTTTCATTTTCTGGCTATTGTGAGTAGTGCTGCAGAAAAAACATGGGAGTGCAGATGTCTCTTCAACAGATGGATTTCATTTCCCTTCGATATATACCCAGGAGTGGGATTGTTGGATCATTTGGGACATTTCACTCTGTATATCTGTAATAAAACATCACATAGCACCCCATAAATATTTATAATTCTCATACATCTGTTACTTTTTTTTAAATAAAAATTTTTAAAAAAGAGTAAATGGGATGATATCACTCATGAGATATATTTCTTTAAGGATATGGTTTTTTTTGTAAAACTGTACTTATTTATCTGTTGAAAGGCAGAGTGACCAAGGGAAAGACAGAGAGGGATCTTGCATCCATTGGTTCACAACTCAACTGTCACAATAGCCAGCGGCAGTCAGCAGCTCCATCCAAGTCTCTGACGTGGGTGATAGGAACCCATGTACTTACTCCATCATTTGTTGCTTCCCAGGAGCATTAGCAGACAGCTAGATGGGGAGCAGAGGTGGAACTCTGGTATGGGGTTCAAGTGTACCATGCAGCAACCTATCCACTGTACCTCGGCATCCCCCCGGAAGGCTTTTCTTTAAAGGCCAGGTGAGGGATGAAGGTGGCTGGGACTGAGGTGGTAGCAGTAGAGATCCAAAGGATGACTGAATTTCGATGTGTTGTAGAAGAAAAAGAGGTAAGAATCTTTATTGGATTTGCTGTGGAGGAGGAATGAATAGTGAGTCCTTGGTATTTGACTTGACCAACTGTGGCATTTACCATAATATGGAAAACTAGATTGAACAGAATTGGCAGTG
Source organism: Sylvilagus floridanus (assembly GCA_949820135.1). Taxonomy (NCBI): domain Eukaryota; kingdom Metazoa; phylum Chordata; class Mammalia; order Lagomorpha; family Leporidae; genus Sylvilagus; species Sylvilagus floridanus. Next base: position 23,795,776 of record OX463246.1, on the reverse strand, counting down.
GAACCCAAGGATTTCTGTTTGGATTGGTTGAGTATGAACTGCATACATACTATATTATATCTTCTGTTGCAATATATAATCTGCAAACATGTTCATGTAAATGTACAAGTCATTCAATGGTCATGATTCCTAGAAGTGTAAATGCTGTATTTTAAGAGCTTCTGCATTCTAATTTTTATAGGTAATGTCACATTGACTTTCAGGAAGAGATAGATTAGTTCCTCTTCTACTGTCAGTGCATGAAAATGCTTATTTTTAATTTCTGCATTCAGTTTTTACCCCTAGAAAGCTGGAAGTTTTCCTTAACAGTATTGCTGGGTGCGTGTGTATGTATGTGTGTGCATGTGTGTATGTATGCAGGTGTTTATGTGTCACAGATTAGAATTCATGGCTGAAATTGCATTATATGCCTAAAGGAACCTAGACATTCAGAAACAGAAGCAATGGTAGGAGTCATGAATTCCTTCTTTTTATAATGTGGAACCTTAGAAAAAGAGAAAGTGATTTCATAAATGGTTAATAACAGCTAAGATGGATCTAGTTTTTATGTTTGTTTAATGCTTTTCAAGTTTTTATGCTAATTACTCATAAGGTTACTAAGGATATTAAATGATTTCAGACTTTTTTGAATTTAAACCATGTCTTTTCAAATTTTAGTAGTAAAGTGTGATGGCCTACATCTTCTTTAACATATCACACTAGTCTGTTCAAGTAAATTAATCCACTTTTGCAATATGGGAACCTATTTAAGAAAAACAGAGGAGAAAATTAGGACCTTATATGGGAAAAGGAAAACAAATTAGTTTGAAAGCTTCCTGGAAATAAGTTAGAAGCAAGGGAATGTGCAGTCTTCTTAAGCAACATAATGTAATGTAACCTAATGAACATAACAGTGAGAGATTAGTATATTAATTGAAGTCAGGTATGTAATTTAATTAGAAATTGGCATTGAGGACATTAACATACACTTGTATGCCCTTTTTGTTGCTGCTATTTTTTGAGCATGAGCAAAGCGAAAGTCATGGCTCATTTTACCTGAGATAATCTCCATAAGAGGAGATTAAAGTAAAATAATACGAGAAGGTAGAAGGAAGCAAAATATGAGTGGCGATAGGCATCTGTGGTTTCTACAGGTGTAAGGCTAACATAAAAGAGATTAAGAGGGAGTAAAGGGTAAAAAGATGTATTTGGAAATGGTCTGAGATTTCTATTGTTTTGTAAAATACAAACTTAAGTCAGTTTAAGAGAGGTTTTTGGAAGAACTTTTCTGGAGACATAGGGTTGCAAGCGATTATTTAGCTTTGGAGGTGATAAAAGTCATCAAAGTGAAGTTTTGGTGGTTGCACTGGATAAAACAGAGGAAGTGTTAAAATTAAGAGAAATAAATACTTCTAAGTAGTAATTTTTGTCCATGTTAACCTGAAAACAGATTAATGTTCTAAAAACATTTTCAAATTACTCACATTTGACCTTAGCCTTTTAAAAATATTTATCCGTATTTGAGAGAGAAAGAGAGAGATTATCTTCCATCCATTGATTGACTCCATAGGGCTGTGTCAGACTGAAGCCAGGAGCACAGAACTTAATCCAGTTTTCCCCATGTGTGGCAGGGACCCAAGTACTTAAGCCATCACCTGCTGACTCCCAAGGTGAATATTCATGAAGCAAGAAATGGAAGCAGCAGAGACTTGAACCTAGACACTCCAATATAAGATGCAGTATCTTACTTAGTGCACCAGATGTCTACCCTGGAACTCATTTTTGATGTATTTTAATATAATATTGACATAGCAGCATATTTTTAATGTAACCTTTAAACGTTTAAAATGTAGTAAATAAGTTTTTACCACATAAAAACAGTTTGTTTTCATTCAAGCACTTTTTAATTCCTTCTGGATTAGTGTTGTTTTAATATTGCTAAGAAAGATAATCTTTTTTTCTTTTTGAGACTTTTGGAGCGAAGTTATTAAAACCAAGGAATTATAGAAAAGTGAATAAATCCAAGAAGATTGTTTTATTGACTGATAATTGGCAAATTTTTTCCTACATTGTATTGTTTCTAATTTCTATCACTTTCCCTCAAAAGTAAAACTTGATGATAAAAATTTTCATTAGCTGCAGCAGTAAATTTTTAAGGTTTTAGTTTGATGTTCTAGGGAGGTTTCTGTATGAAAGAACGTTAGTTATATTGGGGAACTACTTCATAAAGCTGTTTTAGGGAAGTGATTAGAATGGGAGTCAAAGTTGAGCTTAATTTCTGGTTACTATTTTATCTGTGTCCTGAGTTTTTTGTTTTTATTTTTTAATTTGGAATACTTGCCTAGACTGGAGAAAACATCAGTCAAAGAATTCTTACAGAGATTTCCAAGCATTAATTCAATATAGGATGCCTTAATTTGGCTTGGCTTTCTTCCTTCTTTCATATTCTTAACTTATGAAACTCATTTTAATCTTTCTTGTGTTTCGATTATATTGTTTTTTTTTTTTTTTTTTGACAGGCAGAGTGGACAGTAAGAGAGAGAGACAGAGAGAAAGGTCTTCCTTTGCCGTTGGTTCACTCTCCAATGGCCACCGCTGCCAGCGCGCTGCGGCCGGCACACCATGCTGATCCAATAGCAGGAGCCAGGTGCTTCTCCTGGTCTCCCATGGGGTGCAGGGCCCAAGCACTTGGGCCATCCTCCACTGCACTCCTGGGCCACAGCAGAGAGCTGGCCTGGAAGAGGGGCAACTGGGACAGAATCCGGCGCCCCAAGCGGGACTAGAACCCGGTGTGCCGGCGCCACAAGGCGGAGGATTAGCCTGTTGATTGATTATATTGTAACTGAAATTAATACAGACCTAAAGGGAAGTTATTTCCTAGGTTAAGAGATACAGTGGTGTAATGAGACAAATGGTTCCAATTTAAACTTCATACACACTAGATCAGGGCTAGAGCTAACGTTTAGGATAGTCAGTGCTCCAGTTGAAGCTATGATGGTGTTTGTTGTCAGAGTACGTCAGTCTTCCTCAAACTGAATTACTCTGGACAGTTGCTATTCCTATTTAATGCTATCTATCCCTATTCCTATTTAATGCCACCTGTTACGGGCCCTGATTCAGGGTCTATCTGTAATAGACTTAGAGATCAGTATTAAAAAAACACTACCGAGGTTGTTTTTGTCCAATTTGGGACACACATGCCTTCCGGTGTAGGCTCTGATTATTTTCAAGCTTTCAACTGTGGAGGTATTTATTTTTATAATGAGAATTTCACAAACACTACAAATACAAGGTGCTCTAAGGTAGCCAGCTTTGTTGAAATTCCAAAGAATAAACATCTGAAATGGAAAAACAAACTCACAGAGAAAAATCAGTAGGAAAATGTATCAGTGAGATGATAGTATGGGCCCCCAGTTCTATTCACATGTGGAATACAGGTTACTGGTAGGTAGTGGTTTAAAACATCCAGAGTTACAATGAAAAAAAAAAAAAAAGTACCAGTGTCTTCCAAAGTACGGTCTGCAGAACAATTTCTAGAGATACTAGGAAGATGTCCCAAAAGTGTTCAGTGTTTGAATGAGTTTAGGAAAAAAATGGGAGCTAAACAGGCCTATTTACTGTATCATTGTGGTAGTGACTGCATTGTGTAACTCTTTGGTTTGGGATCTGGTACGTGCAGTCCTGAACCTACTGACTGAGGGACTCCACTGCTGTGCTTGTACCCGTCATCCTGTTGCTGGCTTCCACTTCTCCTTTCCTCCTTCAGGTACAAGCTTCAGTGAACACATTTCAAGAAAAGCTGCTCTGTGCCGTCTTAAGTCTAAGTCTGTGTTTTTGAAAGCCCTTCTTGAATTTAGAAAACTGCATTATGGATGCTAGCCATAGTGCTCAAGCAAAAAAGTTGTTGAGTTGTCAACTGTATTCATTAAAGAACGGATCCCTTTTATGGAGCAGAGTAGGAGCCTAATGACAATAAGACTAGGTCATAGCAAATAAAGGCAGTTTGAGGTTTCCTGTCCACATTTTCCATAAATATAAGCCAAAGAATGTGACTTTCGCTCACTCGCTCTCTCTGCCTCTGAAAGTAGGAAGAATTGTGTTCAGTAACAAGAGGCAACAATTATCTGCCATAAATAATCTTTATGAGTAAGATTTAGATTCTGAAAAATTTACAATGTGAAAAAGGAAGCTAAAATGAGAAGCATATTCAGAAACAGTTGCACACAGATTTAATGTTCTACTTTTGGTTTTTGTCTTAGCTATTTGTTGAAATGATTTCATTGCAGTACTTTTAAGGTGATGATAAATGTCAAGATTCTCTTTTGATAGGTCTTATTTACCTTCATGTGTAAAATGAAATTCTATGACAGGGCATTGAAGTTGTATGTAACAGATATACATGTGGGAGGTTATGATTAAGCAATATTTTGTAGCTTCCTCAGAAAGATTGGTAAAAATGTGGTATGTGGCAAGAAATGAGGAAACTCTACTGTCTTAGTCACAGTCCTTAAATATGCACAAATTGGCCAATGTGTGCTTTGATGCATTCTTTCTGTATTAAATACTGTTAGCACATGGCATTTGCAACATAGCAAGAATAGCAGGGTCAGACAGAAGTGCGTTTAAATTTTTGCACACACACTGTGTGATAGAACTGTGTAGTCCTGTGTTAGTTTTTTCAAGTACAATTCATACTAATAGCATCTCGGTTTCCAAAATGTTCTTGGGAAATTGTATAATCCTTCAATTCAGTGTTTCCACCAACTCTTTTTTTTTTTTTTTTTTGACAGGCAGAGTGGACAGTGAGAGAGAGAGACAGAGAGAAAGGTCTTCCTTTGCCGTTGGTTCGCACTCCAATGGCCGCCGCAGCTGGCGCACCCCGCTCATCCGATGGCAGGAGCCAGGTGCCAGGTACTTTTCCTGGTCTCCCATGGGGTGCAGGGGCCAAGCACTTGGGCCATCCTCCACTGCACTCCCGGGCCACAGCAGAGAGCTGGCCTGGAAGAGGGGCAACCGGGACAGAATCCGGCACCCCAAGCGGGACTAGAACCCGGTGTGCCGGTGCCGCAAGGCAGAGGATTAGCCTGTTGAGCCACGGCGCCGGCCTCCACCAACTTTTGGAAGTCCTCCCTTAACCATTGCCTCACAGATTATTCATATGCGGTGATAAGGCAGTGCAAGTCAGTAAACCAGAGCAATGGGTAATAATGATGCTCTTGATAAATAATTCTCTAACTTGGTTTGTTTAGTTATTGGTGATAGTAGTTACAAAATAACATAAACAAGTAAAACAATCTTCCAAAATAGTAAATTTTTTTTGTAGGTTCCACTTGGTCTTGACATATTTCAAAGTCTGACCAAACATTTTCAAAGTAATATATTAGAAAATAGTTTTAATGATTATGTTTTCCGGACTGTATTCTTTTTACTTATTTATTTGAGAGGTAGAGTTACAAAGAGTGGGAGAGACAGAGAGAAAGGTCTTCCATCTGCTGGTTCACTCCCCCAATGGCCACAATGGCTGAAGCTGGGCAGATCCAAAGCCAGGAGCCAGGAGCTTCTTCTGGGTCTCCCATCCAGGTGCAGGGGCCCAAGCACTTGGGCCAATCTCCATTGGTTTCCCGGGCCATAGACACCTGGATCAGAAGAAGAGCAGCCAGGACAGGAACTGGCAGCCATATGGTATGCTGGCACCGCAGGTGGTGGCTTAGCCTACTATGCCACAGCACTGGCCCTGGTTGTATTCTTTTTATAAGGAAAATGTATTTGTTTAGGTTAATTGACTTCATTTAGCATTAAATGTCGACTCATGAAATATCCTTAATTCTTAAAGGATTTTAAACATGATATGTACTTTGTAAAACATTCATTAACTAGAAAAACACAAGCAAAAATAGAAAAATAAGGGTGATAATTATTTTTCCTAACACAGTCTAGATTAATCCCTGTTAATATTGTTCAGTCTTTTTGATGTATACATACATTAATGTATACATTCATAGGCATTAACACACATGTATCATACATCCATCAGGTATGGCAGGCATTAATACACATTCATGCACACAGTAACACCCACTCACTTTTCTACCCTTCATACATATTCATGCATCCTTACATCACATTCAGGAAGGAAAAAGGTTTTGAACCTATGGATATCTAATTTAAAAAAAAAAACTTGTAATACATTTTGGGCATAATTTTATATTAATAAAGATGGAGCTACAGGATCTTTATAAACTTATTTAGTTCATTTTATAGATTAGCCAACCATCTGTTGTTATGTTTTTTTTTTTTTTGAGAGACAGAAAAACTAAGTAAATTGAAAGTAGCTCTTTATAAAAATTAAGAGAGGGAATGAGAGAGGAAGGAGGAGGAAGGATGAGGGCATGGGAGTGCAGGAAGGTAGGATGGGAAGTATCACTATGTTCCTAAATCTGTATGTATGAATTGCATGAAATTTGTTTACTTTATATCAATTTTTTTAAAAGACTGAGTTCCTATCAGGTGGTTCACTCTCTAAATGCCTGCAACTTGGCTGAGGGTGTAAGCTGGGAACTCATGACCCCATGACGGGGGCAGAAACCCAACAATTTGAGTCATCACCACTACCCGCTATGATCTGTGTTAGCAAGAAGCTGGAGTCAGAACCCAGCATTGAACCCAGCACACCAATGGGGAATGTGGGTGTCCCAACCAGCATTTTTTAAAAGATTTGTTTATTTATCTGAAAGTCAGAGTTACACAAAGAGAGAAGGAGAGGCAAAGAGACAGAGGGAAAGAGGGGGAGGGAGAGAGAGAGAGAGGTCTTTCATCCACTGGTTCACTCCCCAGTTGGCCACAGTGGATGGTGCTGTGCTGATCTGAGCCAGGAGCCAGGATCTTCTTCCAGGTCTCCCACATGGGTACAGGGGCCCAAGGACTTGGGCCATCTTCTACTGCTTTCCCAGGCCGTAATAGAGAGTTGGATCAGAAGTGGAGTGGCCAGGACTCGAACTGGAGTCCATGTGGGTTGCCAGCACTGCAGACGGCGGCTTTACCTGTATTCCACAATGCTGGCCCCCCCAACCAGCATTTGAACCTCAGGCCAATCACTACCCCAACCTTGCTATGTTTTTATTAATGCTTTTTAATTTTCTGGTTAGAGAGTTTCTATGAGTCATTGCAATTTGGATAACAGCAAGAGAAAAAAAAATACCCCAATTCACTGTTACTGTTTTCTTGAGAACAACTTTGTTGTAATGTTTCTACTGTTCTGTTTTTTAGTTAATATATTTTCAACCTTGTAAGCATTTTTATTCTTGTATAGCATTGCATTTTACATTTTAGTCATTTTCATAAATCTGAAAACTTTTAAAGTGTTTTGTATTATAAATTCATGATAAACATTTCTTATGTTTGAAGTATATAGTACATTGCCTTTTAGAATTGGCTTTTCCTAATCAGCATAATTCTCTTAAAACTCATCAAGGGGCTGGTGCTGCGGCATAGTAGGCTAAGCCTCTGTCTGTGGCACCAGCATCCCAAATAGGCACTGGTTCATGTCCTGGGTGCTTTTCCGATCCAGCTCCCCGCTATGGCCTGGGAAAGCAGTAGAAAATGACTCAAATGCCTGGACTCCTGTACCCACATGGACTACCTGGAAGAAGCTCCTGGCTTCTAGCTTTGAATAGGCTCAGCTCCTGCCCTAGGAAACCATTCGGTTTCTTCTCTCTGTAATTCTATCTGTCAAATAAATAAATGAAATCTTAAGAAAAGAAAAACTCATCATGGCTCGTGCTTTTTGAGTGCTGATTAGTAGTCCAGGTTAGGGAGTGCCATGATTTGTTTAACCATTTTCCAGTTAAGGGACATCTGATTAGTTCCTGGTGTGGGGTTATCACAAATAAAGCTCTGAACATTCGTGTATGGATTTTGTGAAAATGTAAGTTTTCATTTCTCTGGGATAGATTCCTTAGAATAAAACTGCTGGATCATATGATAGTTCCATGTTCATCTTTTCTTGAGAAAGTCAAGTGTTTTCCCGAGTCATTGTACTGTTATTTTTCCTTTGGTAATGTGTGAATAACCCCGTTGATCTGTATTCTTGCCAGAAGTTAGTGTTGTCATTCGTTTTAATTTTAGTCATTCTGATCTGTGTGTTGTGTTGTCTGATTATCTTTTAATTTGCATGTCCCTAAAGGCTGATAATACTGAGTGTCTTAGCTTGTGCTAATTTGTCATGTGTATATCCTCCTTGGGGAATTGTCTCTTCTTGTCTTATGCACATGATCTAACTGGACTGCTTATTTTTTTACTGCTGACCTTCAAGAGTTACACAGGTATTCTGAATACTTTGTCCCATAGGTAATGTGCAGATATTTTCATCTATCACTTGCCTTTTCACCCTCTTAACAAGTTTTTTTAAAAATTAAGTACAATTTATCAATTTTTCTTCTTCTGATCTGAAAGTCAGATCAAGGTTCATTTTTATGATTTTGGTGTATATGTCTATAGGTGTATATGTCTATAGGTCCAGTTGCCCCAGCACCATATCTGTATGGATCTATTTCTTGGGTCTGTATTCTGTTCAGTTGATCCATGTGTCTATCAGTATCACAGTACTGATTATTTTTTTTTGCAGGATCCATATATTTGAAAGGCAATGAGAAAGAGGGAAAAAGGGAGGGGAAGAGAGAGAGAGGTAAAGGCAGAGTGAGAGAGAGTCAGAGAGAGTGAGAGAATCTTTTGCCTGCTGGTTCACTCCCCAAATGACTGCACTGGTTGAGAGTGGAACAAGCCAAAGCAGGAGCCAGAAACTCCATCTGGGTCTCCCACATGGGTGGTAGGGGCCCAGGCACTTGTGAAATCTTCCATTGTCTTCCTGGGTATATCAACAGGTAACTGGATTGGAAGTGGAGCAGCTGGGACTTGAACCAGCACTCCAATATGGGATGCTGGTGTCGCTAGTTGTTGAAGTTGATTTTTTCTGAGAGGATTCGTTCTGAGAGGAGGAGCGTGGTGGAGGCAAGAGGTTCAGAGTCACCATGCAGGCCCTGGGAAAGCGGGCCAGAGGCAAGCAGCCGGCAGACTCATTTATTTCAGTTGCTACAGCTGCTTATATAGCCAAGGCAGCCAATCTGGTCAAGGGACGGTCTATGCCCCAACCAATGACAGCCTGTTGCCAGGCAGTTTCCAAAGCCATCCAATCACAGCCAGTCAGGCTCTGTTGCCAGGCAGTTTCTGAAACCATCCAATCATGGCCTGTTGTCAGTCAGGCTCTGTTGTCATGTGGTTTCCGAAGCCATCCAATCACGGCCTGTTGCCAGGCAGTTTCTGTTGTTAGCGGCCATCTTGGCATGACCTTCTCACCTCAGTGGCCATCTTGGCATACCTTTTCACCTCAGCGGCCATCTTGGCATACCTTTTCACCTTCTCATTCCACCACATCTAGTGGAGGCTTAATCTGCTGCACACACAAGGCCAGCCTCTATAGTATTGGCTAATGTAGGTATGCAATCAGTTTTGAAATCTGCTAGATTGCTTCCAACCATTTTATTTTTAAAAATTGTTTTGACTACTGTAATTCATTTTAATTTACATATTTTAGAATAAGCTGTCTACAGCTTTCTGCTGTGGCCCGAGAGGGCAGTGGAGGATAGCCCAAGTGCTTGGTCCCTGCACCTGCATGGGAGACCAGGAAGAAGCTCCTGGCTCCTGGCTTTGGATCGGTATAGTTCCGGCCATGGCAGCCATTTGGGGAGTGAACCAATGGAAGGAAGACCTTTCTCTCTGTCTCTCTCTCACTGTCTGTAACTCTCAAATAAATAAATAAAATCTTTAAAAAAAAAAAAAAGAATAAGCTTGTCTATATCTATAAAATACTTTGATAGAATTTTGACAGCAATTATATTAAAACTGCAAATTTACTGGTGTAAATTTACTGGTGTAAATTACTGGTGTAAACTTTATTGTGTTGAGTCTTCCAATTCATGATCATGTGTGTTTCTTCATATATGTAGATAATAATTCCTGTCATTAGTGTTTTATAATTGGAGCTTGTAAGTTATGTACATGTTTTGTTAAATTTACACTTAAGCATTTACCCTTTTATGATTGTAAATAGTACAGCATTTTAAATTTGCTTCCATGTACTCATCACTAAAACATTGAAATATTGACTTTTGTATATTTTATTTTGTGTGTGTGACCCTACTGAACTTATATTAACTTTTAAAAGTTATTTTGTAGATCCCTGGTGTTTTCTTTGAAGACAGTTGTATCTTGTGCAGACAGGGATGGTTTTAATTCTTTCTCTACATTCTGTGTATCATCAGTTGTCTTTTTTTGCCATATTGCACTAATTAGAAGTTCCATATTTTGAATAAGAGAGATGAGTGCAGACATTCATACCTTGTTCTGTATCTTAGAACAAAAGCTTTCAGTCTTTCACCATTGCTGTAGGTTTTTATAAATGTTTTTTACCAAATTGAAAGGGTTATATATCTCCACTTTTTCTGAAAATTTTTTCATGAATAATTGCTGAATTTTGTCAAATGTTTGTTCTACATCAATCAATAGAATCATGACTTTTTTATCTGTAGCCTGCTAATATAATTTTGAAAAAATGTTGATTACTAACCAGCATTGCGTCTGAGATAAGCCTCACTGGACAGAATTATATTTTGATATATTTCTGGATTCTGTTGGTAATATGAGGCAACCTTAATAAGTTTGTGGAAAAATATTATTAAAAGATGAATTTATTTTGGTGTAAAAAGTGTGAAATCCATAATAGTTTTGTATAATATGCATCTTCTGTTTGTGTTTGAAGATCTTCATATTTTTTTAAGGATCTTTGTATCTATATTCACAAGAAATGTTAGTATATAATTTCCTTTATTGTATTGTCTTTATTGGTTTTGATTTCAAGGAATTGCTAGCTTCATAAATGAATTGAGAGGTGCTCCTCTTATTTTTTAAGAGATTATGTAGGATTTTATTTCTTTATATGCTTGTTAAAATTCTCCAGAGGAAACCATTTATGCTTCAAGGTATCTGTTTAGGAAGTTTTCCAATTAAGATTTTAATTTTCCCAATAGTTACAGGACAATACAAACCTACTTCATATTGGGTGAGTGGAGGTAATTTGTGCTGTCCATTAAATTAGTCCATTTCAATAAGTTGTCACATTTATGTGTATTATATTCCTGTTATTTCTTTATCAATAGGGTCTGCTTGGAAATTCTTTGATTACTGACAATCTATAATATTTATCTTCTCTCTTATTCTTTGTCAGTTTTGCTAGAGGTAGCCAATTTCATTTTCCTTTTCAAGTAAACTTTTAGTTTTATTGATTTTTTTCCTATTCTTTTTTGAAACTCTTTGTTTCTACTCTTTATTCTTCCTTGTGCTTGATTTGGGTTTATTTTCTTTTCCTTTTCTCTAGTTGCTTGATATAGAAACTTGCATTATTTATTTTAGACTTTCCTTATTTACTAATGTATGCATTTCAGTGCTAAAAGTTTTCCTCTTAGTACTGCTTTAGCCATGTCTCATAATTGTATACTGTATTTTAATTTTCATTTAATTCAATATACTTTTTTCCCTCTGGAAGTTTTGACCCATGGACTATTTGAAACTGTGTTGTTTTGTTTCCAATATTTGGTTATTTTTTTCTGTTGCCTTTTTTTTCTTTATTATTTTTTTGAAAGGCAGAGAGAGAGAGAGGGAGGGAGGGAGAGAGGGAGAGAGAAAGGTCTTCCATCCACTGGTTCACTCCCCAAATGGCTGCAACTGCTGGAGCTGTGTCAATCCAAAACCAGAAGCCAGGGGCCTCCTCCAGGTCTCCCATGTGGGTACAGGGACCCAAGCACCTGGGCCGTCTTCCACTGCTTTTCCAGGCCATAAGCAGAGAGCTAGATCAGAATAGGAGCAGCCAGGACAGGAACCGGCACCAGAGGCAGAGACTTAGTCTACTATGCCACAGTGCCGGCCCCTGTCTTTTTCTTAAATCATGTTTAGTTAGATTCCACTGTGTTAAGAAAACATTATATAAGATTTTAATTCTTTTAAATTTATTGAGGTTTGCTTTATGTTCCAGGATATGATCTATCCTCATATGTGTTCTCTGGGAACTTGAGAAGAAAGGATTTTTGTTGATTGTTTAGTGATGTGTTTTATAAATGTCAGCTAGACTCTTTTAGTAGATATAGTTAAGTTGTCCTATATCCTCGTGAATTTTCTTCCTAGTTGTTCTATCAATTGCTCAGTGGGGAGTGTTGAAATCTTATCTGTTTCTCCTTTCATTTTATTAATTTCTACTTGATTTTTTGCAAAAAGGTTTATTTAATTGAAAGAGAGAGAGAGAGAGAGAGAGAGAGTGAGAATCTTTCACCCACTGGTTTATTCCTCCAAATGCCCTCAACAACCAAGGCAAAGCTAGGCCAGGCTATGCTAGGAACCGAGAGCTGTTTCCTGGTCTCCAGCCAGGGCTGACAGGAGCCCAAGTACTTGTGGCATCATCTGCTGGCTCCCAGGTGCCTTAGAAAGAAGTTGGATCAGCAGTGCAGAGCAGCCAGGGAATTGAACCAAGCACTCCAGTATGGGATGTGGGCGTACCAAGCAGTGGCTTAACCTGCTGCACCACAACGCCTGCTCCTGCTTCATGGCTTGGACTCTCTGGTTATGTTTGTTGAGTGGCTGAATGAAGGTCACTCAACCTGCAGTCTGGATAAATTGTCTATGCTTTAGTAACATACAGCCCTAAAATTTGAATGGCTTCACAGAGTCTTATCTATTTATCTTTTACTCTGTATATCATTCATGTGTGGTTGCAGCTAATCTCAGAGGAAAAAAAATAAACAAAAACTAAAACTAAAAAGGAGGAGGATAGCAAAGGAAAGCTTTTTGAAGGAAGAGAAATAGACCTCAATTGTTATATTGTGGTCTAAGAAAGAGATGAGCAGGCAGTTTCTGTTAAGTACAAGACAGTGAATAGTTTAGACTTACAGGTCATTCAATCTCTTGCAATTACTCAACACTATTGTTATAACCTGAAAGCAGATGTAGCAACCTGTAAACAAATGGGCATATTTGTGTCTCAATAAATTCTTTTTTATAAAGACAGCCAGTGGGCTGGAATAGGCCCCTGGGCCATAGTTAGCATTCCCTGATCTAAGTGACTGTTGCTGTTTGGGATTGTGCTATGCTACATTCCTATCTGGGAAAACAAATACAATGAACCTGGAGTACTCCACCTGCCCCAGACTTGCTTTCCTAGAAAAGTAAGTTCTTTGGGTCCAGGGATTGGTCTTGTTTATTGCTGTATTTTCTATGCATAGGGATCCTGTATAAAGCGTTTGATAAATATTTGTTAAGTGAATGAATAGCTTTTAGCAAATTTAGGAGCCAAAGAATACTTATGCACCCTTTGAGGGAAATAAAAACTGTAAGGTATGGACATTGTGGCATGGTGGGTTAAGCCATCATGTGGGACACCCATATCCCATATTGAAGTACTCTGTCTCTCTCTCTCTCTGTCTTCCTTTGAAGTAAGTGAGAATAATAGGCATTAAACAAAATAACCTTGTTGAGAAGAGAATTCATATTTTCTGTTTGAGTTTATTTCTTCCCCTCCCACTAGACTCGAAGAAGGAATAATTGTTTTGGTCATTTCTTATCTAACATAGTTATGCACAAAATAGATTAGTCACTCTAAGAGGAATTATAGTTACCATTTTAAATAAAATAATTAGTCATTACTGAAAAGTAATTACAATATCAAATGTCAGCAACCTTTATATATCAGTAAATGTTAACACCAAAGTTATGTAGTTGAGGAAGCCTCTTGAGCAAATTAATGGGATAATAGTGGCTTTTGGACATAAATTCTTTGATTTTTTTCTGCCCTTCATCCTCCATGTTCCCCCATCCCATGTAGCAAAACTGTGAGCATCCTCAACTTTTCCTCATTGTACTGATTGCCTTCCTTTTTCCTGATAGAACTTGCCTACTGTCTCGTAGGTATCTTTATCTACTTCCTTTTCAGTAGGTCCATTCTTTCAGAATTCAGTACATAAATGTTTCACATTTCAAAAAAAAAAAAAAATAGAACACCTCTCTTGATTCCTTATTCCTAGTTTGCATTCTCCATTCCTTCTTTTAACAGCTTAACCATATGAGAAATGCACATCTGTCATATTAGTCATTGCTGCTTGGAAAGGAGAAGATACATGGGAAGTTGTGGCTTGTGAGAGTTCTGAATCTCCCTGGGAAGATGTGATGATTATTTCTTAGGTAAACTCTACTTCTGATTTTTAATTCCTAGGGACTTCATCGCTCACTGTTCTCCAGGAGTCCTCTTTTGGTTGCCTTCTGTGCTAATCAGCTTTTCCCTACTTCAGAATTTCTGAGGGAAGCTTCTTGGGAAGGAAAAGGTTAATTTTGGCGTATGGCCTGGAGGATTAGACAGCCCCATTAGTCTGGTGTCTGGTGGAGACTGGCTATGGTGGAGCATGTGTGGAGGAAGGGCTGCTTTATCAGTCAGGGAGCAGAGAGAGAAGCTGGGTGTAAATGACCAACCCTTTCTCGAAAACTACCTCCCTAGGGCAAGTCCCCTGTGACCTAAAGACTGGCCCCACCTCCTGGCCACCATAATTAGATCATCTCTACCCCAATCATCAACAACCAGCATTACCCCATTAACCTTTCTAAAACAACTTCTTACCTAATTGATCCCAGGTGTGGATTCCACACTTTTGCTATATGGCTGATATTTCAGGTCTCTTGTCCCTTCAGACTGTAGGGAGAGGCACTTTTCTCTGAGAACTCTTTTCCAATAAAAAATATTTGTCTTGGTTCTGCCTTAATCCTTTCGGTGGTTTTAATAAAGGGTGAGGCCATTTGAATTTTGATCTTTTGTTCCGACGTCTTCTGAGTTTTATCTTTTAGAGGATTTCCATGGAAAGCAGTTGCTTCTTTATAGTCCTCCTGTTTTTTCATCATATCGGGGATATTTGGCAAAGACTCAGAGGCCAATACAGATGTTGTTACTGTCAGTTTTTTGGTTATAGGAGGGGATCAGAAATGCAATGACATAAAAGACTCTGTAGGATGTCAAAATATGTTACTTTAAAAAGGATTCTAGGGCAGGTGTTGTAGTTCAGTGGTTTAGGCATTTGCACCCCCAATATGGAGAGCCTGCTTCTTGTCCTGTCCTTGGCTTCCTATCCAGTTTCCCACTAATATACCAGAGAAGCAGCAGGTGACGGCCCAAATACTTGGGTTTCTGCCACCCGCGTGTGAGACTTAGATGGAGTTCCTGGCTCATGGAACCAGCCTAGTCCAGGTCTAGCTGTTGTGGACATTTGGGGAGTGAATCAGTGGATGGAAGATCTCTCTGTCTCTTCCTCTCTCTCTGTCACTGTGATTTTCAAATAAAATAAATGAATCCTAAAGAAAAAAAAGAGTTGCAGCTCACCAGGTTGCTGTTGCACCATTGTTTAGCACATTGTTACACAGTTAGTAGATAGTTGGTGATCAAGGGGAGAGATGAAAAAGGAGAAGGCGATGTTTCCAAAGGTTAGAGAATAAGCAGTTAAAAATTTCTTTATTGAAATACTCCAAGCACCTTTAATATTAAGTTGTTCGTGGGGCCCCTAGGAATAATATGTGGAAAACATTTCTTTCCTTAAAAACTGGGAAAATTTCTGCACCCATACCATTTTCTTTTTGTAAATGATATTTCCCCTTGTCTCCATATTATTATCAATCTAGTCTTGTTTCCAATTTCAGTTTTATAAAAGCAATTGATAAATCTGTAACAAAAAGTATTTTATTTTTTTCTGTAATCTTTAATGGGATTGGTGCTGTTAAAATGGTACATGAAGGGGCTGGAATTGTGCTGCAGCAGGTTAGGCTGGCACTTGGAACACTGGTATTCTGTATCAGAATACTGGTTTGTGTCTGGGCTGCTCCACGTCCAGTTCAGATTTCTGCTAATGCACCTGGGAAGGCAACAGTTGATATCCCACGCACTTCGGCCCTTGCTACCCATGTGCAAGACCCAGATGGAGTTCCTGGGTCCCGGCTTCAGCATGTGGCCATTTAGGGAGGAAACGAGCACATGGAAGATACCAGTTGGGACACCAGCATCGAAGGTGGTGGCTTAACCTGCTGCTCCATGACATTAGCACCTAAATGGTTAATAAATTTATTAGCATCAAGAGCTTTATGCTATTTTACCTAATGCAATCTTATATTCTTATAGTAGTCCTTCTCAAAAATTTACCAAAGACCTATAGAATATATTGTACTGTATATTTTTCACTTGTGCTCCCAGATCCTAAAAATAAAGTTAATTGGCTAAGCTAACATTAGAGGCAAAGTTGTCTCCAGTCACCAAACAAGTTGTCAGGACAGTTGATAAATGGAGAATTTGTAAGTCCCATGAACAAAAATATATTCTGAATCTTTGTAGCAGAGATTGACAACCCTTTATTGGATTCTGCAACCTAAGCCAGTTCGTAGACCTCGTTTATTATTCACTGGGATGATGGATCCCTTTGGATATATTTATAACATGCCAGTAGTGTCTCTTCCCCTAAACCTATCCTGGAGGGACCTGAAGGCCTTTACTGCAGTGTTGCAGGGAGAAGTCACTGGGAGTCACTTAATGTTGTCTCTGAACTGAAGCTGATCTTTGGGTTCTGGAATGCTGCCATGGTTCACTGAAACACAGGCCTTGTGGAAGTCCAATGGTAGAGCAGGCCCTGAATGACTTTTCTAACAGAGAGCCCCAAGATACCATCCTGGAGTCATTTCTCTACCTGTAGGGTTCACAAAGTACACAGATGCACTAACTGGAAGAACTAGTGGTTTTATTAAAGGATTGGGAGTGTTATCATTAGAAGAGCCATGAAGAAACCCCTGAATGAGATAGTAAAGTAGCAGTGACATAGCAGCCCTGAGAATGAAAGAGCTTAGTGAAAACAGCAAAGATGTGAAAGATTAGAAATATTGATTCCCACTGTACTCTCATTTTTATTCAACTATGTGTCTAGTGCAAATGCAAGATAATGTAATGGAGAATGACTACAGATCAGGTATCTAATATGTAGCGATCTAGCTAATATATTCTTTGACTTCTCAACTGCAAAATCAATCAGCCTGGTTCACATTTTCAGAGATTTTTGAGATTGTGCAATTGTTTTGAGTCAAAATAGCCTTAATTGGATAAAGGCAGGTTAAGCATGAGTTCAAGATTATACAGTTTTCCATATCAAAGTGTTATAGCTCTCCCCATTGCAGATTGGTTGCCTGATTTACCAACTTCAAAAGTGGATCCTGAGGCCCTGTTACCACAGCATTTCCCAGGTCAATCAACATTCCCCAGGTCAGCCAGTGTCTACTCTGAGTGCAATTTCTCCTTCTGGGATAGATATGTAGTCTAGATATGAATCTGTTTCCATGCCTGAAATGCTTCTAACAACACCCAGCATTGACTTATGTAATGTCTTATTTATTATCATTATATCCAGAGTCAGTTTTTAAAAAAGATTTTATTTATTTATTTGAAATTCAGAGAGAGAGAGGGAGAGAGAAAGTGAGAGAGGGAGAGGGAAGAGAGAGAGAAAGGGAGAGAGAGGATCTTTCATTTACTGGTTCACTCCCTAAGTGGATGCAATGGCCAGGACTGAGCTAGGCTGAAGCCAGGACCCAGAAGCTTCATCCAGATCTCTCTTGTGGGTGGCAGGGGCCCAAGCACTTAATCCATTCTCTGCTGCTTGTCCTAGGCCATTAGCATCGATCTGGATCAAAAGTGGAGCAGCCTGGACATGAATGGCTCCTGTGTGGGATGCCCTTGTCACAGGAAGCAGCTTAAACCACTATGCTACAATGCTGCCCCCTAGCATTATTTTGATGGGGAAACTCATTTGTAACTCCTGCTCATGAAAGTCACTTGTTTCTTCATAAATGCCCCCACACCCAGAAGCTGCTGGCTTGATAGAATGCTGTCTATTGAGGAATAATATTCAGAATAAAGTTTCTTCTGCTACAGAATATGTGTGTGTGTGTGTGTGTGTGTGTGTGTGAGAGAGAAAGAGAGAGAGAGAGAGAGAGAGAGAGAGAGAGAGAGAGAGAGAGAGAGAGAGAAAGCAGAAACCTCTCTGTGGAGCTGGATCCTCCAAAACCAGAATGTCCAGGGTAGAGAGCTAAGGGGTGAGGGTGGGGGAATGGATTGGTGCTTCTTGCTACTATACCTAAATCGGCCACTTAATGGAAATTTTGCTTCCTGCCTGGGTCTTGCTGAATCCTACTTCCCAAGGGACAGAGACCTCCATCAAGGGACACTGTCATTGTTCCCTTAAATTCACAGCTAAATATGTTCCCTAATCATTTTTCATCTCTTCTTACTAAATAATAAACAGGAAGAGAAGAGGGTCCCCAGATGAGTAGAATTGAGGGGTTCTGGTGACTGAGGGGAAAGTGAGTGGTTTCCATATGTGTATACTGAGAGTGTGTGTTGGAATGAAGGGTTTGCTGCCGTGCCTCCTCACTCCTCCATGCCTGACAGTATGTGAGTCTCCTATGGAGGGGCTTGTAAAAATTTCTGTCAAATCCTGGGTGCAGGGGGACAGGGAACATAGTCTGGACAGTGGGAAAGGAAGCTATACTTAGGGCTCAGGCTCTTTGACGAGCTGTGGGGGAAGAACCACAGAGCTTGGTAGCTGTCCCACTGCCTTGGGTTCCTCTTCCTCCATACACAAAGATGTCTAGTGATAGCTAACCTGGCAGTGTTGGCGAAAGGTGGGAGAGTCACTGACATTACCTAATGCTGTTATTTCACTGACAGTTTCATGAAGATTCATTCCACAGAGTGGAGTCATGGGAAAGAGAGGAAAAGGCTCAGGACAGGGACTGTCTCCCAGAGCCAGCGCAACAAGACAGCCTGCCCTGTCTTTAAGACTGTTTTTACTTAGCAACTGCTGCAGAACTTCCTACTCTAGCTGGAAGACTAGTTTTGCATAGGACCTCACCGCTCCTCAGTCAGAGCCTCCAGCTCCCTCCAGCACCGAAAGCGCCAGTGAACTGTGTTTCATCATGATGTGCATAGATTTCTCTGTCCTCATAAAGCCTGGGCTTTCCTTTGTTCTCTGGGCATGCCAGAGGCTGCCTTGGTGTGTGCATATGTGTCCTAGATTGCAATCCTGTTTGATTATTCCCTAATAAAAGTTCCTTTATTGGAGATTCATCTCTATATTATTACTTGGCTTGGACAATTTTTGTGGGTTTCTGGTATTAGAATATTTTTCCCGGGGCTGGAGCCATGGCTTACTTGGTTGATCCTCTGCCTGTGGCGCTGGCATCCCATACTGGGTTCTAGTCTGGTTGCTCCTCTTTCAGGCCAGCTCTCTGCTGTGGCCCAGGAGAGCAGTGGAGGATGGCCCAAATGCTTGGGCGCCTGCACCCATGTGGGAGATTGGGAAGAAGCACGTGGCTCCTGGCTTGGGATCGGCACAGTGCCGGCCTTGGCAGCCATTTGGGGAGTGAACCAATGGAAAGAAGACCTTTCTCTCTGTCTCTCTCTCTTTTACTGTCTATAACTCTGTCAAATAACTAAATAAAAAAATTTTAAAAAGGAATATTTTCCCCCAAAAATAAAAATGGATGCTAAGGTACAAAAAATGCATATACTTAATCATTTACTTAATTAATTTAGGATGGGAATTCAAAACACTTCCTTGTCTATCAAGATCACATAAAGGAGCCACGCTTTGGTGCAGCGGGTAAAGCCTCCGCCTGCAGTGCCAGCATCCCATATGCGCGCCAGGACTTTGGCTCAAGTCCTGGTTGCTCTACTTCTGATCCAACTCTCTGCTCTGGCCTGGGAAGGCAGTAAGATGGCCCAAGTCCTCAGGTCCCTGTACCCATGTGGGAGTCCCGGGAGAAGCTCCTGGCTCCTGGCATCGGATCAGCACAACTCTGGCTGTTGCAGCCATCTGGGGAGTGAACCAGCAGATGGAAGACCTCTCTCTCTGTCTCTACCTCTCTCTCTGCCTCTGCCTCTCTGTAACTCTGCCTTTAAAATAAATAAAATAAATATTTAAAAAATCAAATAAAGTGAGAAAAATGACAAAAGTTTTGATGTAAGGTACGACCAGCCGTTACAAGAATGCTAAATTACGGTAAAAAGATAAGAAAAAGGATAAGAAAAACCAGTACCATAAACTAAATGAAAAGGAATGCTGGCGGGTGTGGCTCAATAGGCTAATCCTCCACCTTGTGGCACCAGCACACCGGGTTCTAGTCCCGATTGGGGCACTGGATTCTGTCCTGGTTGCTCCTCTTCCAGTCCAGCTCTCTGCTGTGTCCCAAGAGTGCAGTGGAGGATGGCCTAAGTCCTTGGGCCCTGCACCCACATGGGAGACCAAGAGAAGCACCTGGCTCCTGGCTGCGGATCAACATGCTGCGCCGGCCGCAGCGGCCATTATGGGGTGAACCAACAGAAAAGGAAGACCTTTCTCTCTGTCTCTCTCTCTCTCTCTCACTGTCCACACTGTCTGTCAAAAAAAAAAAAAAAAAAAAAGAAAGAAAAAGAAAAGGAATGTACACAAATGAAGAAAATATTTTTAAGAAATTACAAAATCCTATGTATAATCTTATCCCAAGATTTAAGAATCTATGAAAGGGCTAGATTTACATACTTTTAAATTCGTAGGGCTGTTTAGGGCTGTTTTGTTTTACATGGCACTTCTACCATCCTTCTACCCAATATTTTCAAAATTGAGTTTTATGGAACACTGCTTCTGTGATGTTAGACATTATTAGAGGGAAAAAAAGCTAATAAACATATGTTAGATAATGTGTAAAATGACCATATGTAATATAGATGCATCTTTCCACCACTTGATACTCTTCCAAAAGAGGCAACACCAGGTACTGAATGGTTGTTGTCCCTTGGCATGTTCTGAAATGACTGAGGATGATCTGACACTCGATGTACCACGTGCTGAAGGGGTGCTTATCAGGGACAGGTTCCATGGTCCAAGTGTACATGCAACACAGATTCTCTGTGAAGTCCAGTCTAGGCCATGTGTTGTTGATAACTGTTTGTGTCATGTTTCCTTGCCACCCAGGTTTACAGGATGAAGTGTATTCATATTTTAAGTTGGATATTATATTTCATATTTAAATATAAATATTATAATATTTTTAAAATTAGTTAATTTTTAAAATTAAAATTTTAATTAAAATTTTAATTAAAATTTTAATTTTAAAAATTGGTTAATTTTTAAAATATTTATTTATCTGAGAGGCAGAGTTACCACCCAGTGAAAGGGAGAGGTAGAGAGAGAGGACTTCCATCTACTGGTTCACTCCCCAAATAGCTGCAATAGTCAGGCCAAAGCCAGGATCCTGGAACTCCATCTTGTCCTCCCATGTGGATGCAGGGCCCTAAGCCCTTGGGCCATGTTATGTTGCTTTCCCAAGTGAATTAGCAAGGCTCAGAAGTGGAGCATCCAGCCAGCACCGCGGCTCACTTGGCTAATTCTTCACCTGTGGTGCCGGCTCCCCGGTTCTAGTCCCAGTCAGGGCGCCGGATTCTGTCCTGGTTGCTCCTCTTCCAGTCCGGCTCTCTGCTGTGGCCCCAGAGGGCAGTGGAGGATGGCCCAAGTGCTTGGGCCCTGCACCAGCATGGGAGAAGAGGAAGCACAAGCACCTGGCTCCTGGCTTTGGATTGGTGCAGTGAGCCGGCTGTAGCAGCCATTTGGGGAGTGAACCAACTGAAGGAAGACCTTTCTCTGTGTCTCTCTCTGTCTCTCTTTCATTGTCTAACTCTGCCTGTCAAAAAAAAAAAAAAATAAAATAAAAGAAGTGGAGCATCCAAGGACTTGCACCAGTGCCCCTATGGGATGCTGGGCCATAGTGCCAGTCCCTAACCTAATCTTAATTTTTTAAATTCGTAGGGCTGTTTAGGGCTGTTTTGTTTTACATGGCACTTCTACCATCCTTCTACCCAATATTTTCAAAATTGAGTTTTATGGAACACTGCTTCTGTGATGTTAGACATTAAAAGAGCATGCTGCTCTTTTTCTCAGAACATCTTTCATAGATGCTGTGGCAGCTTCTTTAGCAAATCACTTACTTGATGGACTTGCTCAGGTTCCTACAGCAAGTGAGTAGCAGGCACACCTCCCAGGTAGGCATCTTGTGTAGGCAAAGGTTCTTCAGGCCCCTAGGAGAAAGAGAGTGCTGGATTGCTTGTACAATCTCAACCTCTTTCTATCCCCATTCTCTATTCTCATGAATACGAGAAGCCCAGGAGGCCCCTGCTACCTCCTGGCTCATCCCCTGTTTCAGGCAAGAACGTGAACTTGGACTTGAGTGTGGTGCTCCCAACCTTCAGGAAGAACATTTTTCTTGCTGCCTTTGGCCTGGTTAAACGGGCTCTGTGCTGGGTCCTGGGCTTGGAGGGCTGCACACATCCCAGACATGGAAACTCAAAGAGCCTTTGTTTTTCTTTATGTTTCATGAGGCAAGTTTCAGAAAAATTGGTTATGGGACAGGTGGGCAGAGTTGATAGGAGAGGAAGGCAGGAATGAGCCCCAGCCCCTAGGCCGGGAGGTGCACCTGAGACCTGGGGCTGATCAAGTGTACAGCAGCTCTTTCCCCGTCCCGGGTGGTGGCTGGGGGGTGGGGAGTGGGCCCAGGAAGGAAAGGGCACCCACCTCTTGGGAAAGGCGGAAGCTGGGCTGAGCTTGTGGGAAGGGGGTTGCCTCAGAGACCCTGATGCAGGTGCTTACAGAGGCTGGGTCACCCAGAAGGCTGTGCAGCTTCACTCCTCCCACTGCAGGAGACATAGGCACCCCTTAGAAATCAGGGCGGTGTGGCTGGGGAAGGCAGTCCTGTCTCAAAGCAGTAGCACCTGCCCAGGGGAAGTCAGTGCAAATACCTGGAGAAAAGGCTGTATACGTCTGTGTGGAATTGGTGGCTGGGCTCACCTTAATATTTAACTTCCAGATACTTTGACTTACAGTAGGAGCATTTTCTCTTGTCTTTTCGCTGTGCACCCTGCATAAGCAAGCATTGACTGGCTCCTGGTTTGTCCATTCAGTGAGGGCCCGATCCTCATGAACAACGTAGGAGCTCCCTCTTGCGGCGTATTGTCAGATCGCAGGCTTTGTATTTCCTGTTCAAAGTACTTTTCTCAGCGATTGATTCCTGGTGAGATGAGGGGATCCTAAGTTCTGAAAGGTTACTCAACTGCAGTCCTGTGTAATTCACAGAACAGGAAACTTAGCTCTTACATAAAACCATACTGTAACCATACAATAGGATATGTTATTTTATGCTTGCTTCTGATGATCTCTGGGCCCTCATGGCATCTCTGAATGTGGAAATGTAGCATCTGGTAGTATTTAAAACTACGGTTACCTTTAAAACTGCCCTTGCCTTTATCTGAAGGAGATTCTGACCACGCCTGATCTGTGTGAGTTGCAGCGTCTGTCCCCACTTGTTTTCTTAGGGAGACATAGAGAAACCTTTCCTGAAATAAATGCTCGATTTCATTGGTAACTGTTAAAAAAGAAGTAAATTTATCTACATTGATTGAGCCACTGAGATTGATGTGATTTCAGTTTCATTGTGTAAAGTGTTGCTGCTTTGTTTGTAGGGCTCAATATTTGTATAACAATTTGGCAGGTTGACAATTTCAAAATATAAACATTTATATTTCAACCTACCAGTTCCACTCTTTGTAACTTGTTGAGCAGGTAGGTTTGCACAAATTTGCCAAAGGTAAATTTATACATCACAACCTTATTTGTAATAAGAATAGCAAACAGTGATCTAGATATATGTATAATATGATTAATATTAACAATACATAGTACATTATTCATTATTAAATATATGTGGTGGACTAGGTAAATAAATTAGAGGACATTTCTACTGTGAACATTATAAGAGTGCCAAGAAAGAAATTCAAATATAGCGTTATATGCTGGTGTTAAAGATGCTAGGGACATAATCAGTGAAATTCAGAAATTCTTGAATACAAGGGTGGTGTGTTTTAGTATGGCCATACTTGTTTTAAAAAAATGAAAAAAATGTTCAACGTGTAAGTGGGTGATTAAACACCTAAAAATTCTAGAAGGTACTCTTAATAAGAGTTACCTTCATCTCTGTGTCTTGGGGAGTGGGTATAAAGTGAGTGTAGCAGTGGGGAGGGTTTTTTGTTTTTTTGTTTGTTTGTTTATGTTTCTGTTAGTATTCTGTGCTGTTTGAAAAGTATTTAAGAATTTCTTTCTCTGAAAAGTAAACATAATTGTCCCACATTATACTCCTGAAACTGAAATACCTACCAGATTAGCACAAAAGACATGCCAATTATTCAAAGAGGATAATTATAAAAACAGAATTAAGAAAATATAATAAAGCAAATATGCATGTAGGTAAATTCAGTTTCACTGTGTTAAATCTTAAGATATTGTTAGTCCAATCTACTACCTCAAGAAAGTGATTAAGGGGCTGGCATTGTGCCACCGAGGGTTAAGCCACCACCTGTGATGCTGGCATCCATATGAGCACTGGTTCAAGTCCTGGCTACTCCACTTCTGATTCATCTCCCTGCTAATCTGCCTGGGAAAGCAGCAGATGATATGTCAAATGCTTGGGCCCCTACCACCAATGTGGGAGAACAGGATGGAGTCTCTGGCTCCTGACTTCCACTCAGCCCAGCCCCAGCTATTGCAGCCATTTGGGGAGAGAACCAGCACAAGGAAGATCTCTTTTTTTCTGTCTGACCCTCGGTCACTTTGCCTTTCAAATAAATAAAATAATTTTTTTAAAGAAAGTGAATTCTGATACCAGGGATTACAACCCCAGCATGTGCTCTGGCTGGTAAGTAATATCAATACAGTAGATCCAGCCAAGTTATGAACATAAATTAACTTTCAAAATATTCATCAAACTTTTATAACATGAATATAGGTGTCTACAATGCTGGCCAGTATATTTCAAGCTTAAAATGTAAAAATACATTTTTAAAGATTTATTTATTTATTTGAAAGGCAGAGTTACAGAGAGGCAGAGGCAGAAAGGAGAGAGAGAAAGGTCTTACATCCACTGGATCACTCAACAAATGGCCATAATGGCTGGAGCTGTGCCAATCCGAAGCCAGGAGTCAGGAGCTTCTTCTGGGTCTCCCACAGGTCCAGGGACCTAGGCCATCGCAGAGAGCTGGATAGGAAGTGGAGCAGTCAGGACTTGAATCAGTACCCATATAGGATGCCAGCACTGCAGGTGGCGGCTTTATCCGCCACGCCACAGTGCTGGCCCCCAAGAGTACATGTTTTATGCACCCCATAATTTGATGACCATGAATTTAATTTCTTCATTTTAATTAATAGTAAAAAATCCCAGATGGAGAATCTCAGGATTTGTGCTTTGGTGGCCTTTTCTTATCCACAAAGAAGTAATACATCTTCATCTGATATCAAGGAAATAAAAATAGAATTAGTTGAGATGATTGTTAAAGTGGAGATCCTTGAGGACTACACCAGATTCAAAGAGAAAGAGCAAGGAGTAGTAGTTTTGTTTTGTTTTTAGATTTTATTTTATTTGTTAGAAAAGCAGAATTACAGATAGAAATGGGGGCAGGTGGAAAGAGAGAGGAATCTTCCATCCATAAAGTCCAAAGCCTTAAACTCCTTCCAGATCTCTCACATGGGTGGCAGGGGCTGATGTCTGGGTACTTGAGCCATCTTCTACTGCCTTCCCAGGCACATTAGCAGAGAGAGAGATTAGAAATGGAGTAGCCAAGTAGCCAGGTGCTGTGATATGGAATACTGGCTTTGTCGGCAGTGGCTTAGCTTGCCTCAGGTGGATAGTATTTTTTTAAAGATTTATTTATTTATTTGAAAGGGAGAATTACAGAGAGGTAGAGGCAGAGCGAGGTCTTCCATTAGCTGGTTCACTCCCCAAATAGCCTCAACAGCCAGAGCTGGGCCAATTTGAAGCCAGGAGCCAGGAGCTTCCCACAATGGTACAGGGACCCAAGCACTTGGGTTGTCTTCTACTGCTTTCCTAGGCCATAACAGAGAGCTGGATCAGAAGTGGAGCAGCTGGGTCTTGAACTGAACCCCATATAGGATGCTGGCACTGTAGGCGGCAGCTTCACCTGCTACACCACAGTGCCGGCCCCGAGGATACTATTTTTAACAAGCATTTCAGTCCATTAATGTTTTATCAGATGAATTTGGAAAATAGGTACATACTATAGTAGTCAGTCTTTAATTTGAATGTGATTTTAAATAAGATTTTGATCAATTCTTAAAGATATCAGTTTTTCCTTTGATAATATTCAAAAGAATACCCTATGGCTCTAAGTATTGCTTCATAAAAATTTTATGAAATAATTTGAGTTATAACACATTAGATACAATTTTAGCATTGCTGCTTTGTAATGAATTTTCAGGATTACTGTTTTGGCCCAGATATTGTACAAGTTAAGTTCATTTTTCAAATATGTTTAAGGTATATAATTTCACTATGGTGGTCATATTAATCTTATGACTTAGAAAAAATAAAGGGTAGTTTTTTCTTTCTTAATTAGAAAACTATTGTTCCTGTTACCTCTTGCATCAATTATGTTTGTTAGTTTATCTGAAAATTTCTTTTGATTCTTAATGCAATGTATCTCAGTTTTGTTCTATATTTTCTGAATTTTGACATGGTGATTTTCTCTAAAGTAATTTAAGTTCAACCAAAGTGAAATGATTGGAAGAAATAATTAAAGAAAGTTATGTTAGGTGAGTTTAATTTGTGGGATAGATATGTAAATTATTAAATTTCTGTAAACTCACAATTAATTTTTTTTCCCATCAAAGATACTTGCTTAACAGCAAGGAATAGCACCAGTTGTACCTCCTCAACGTCCTCACTTTCTAACTATCTGTATGTCTTCATCCTGGGACAACTGCTGTTGGGCATGGGGGGAACACCTCTCTACACCCTGGGAACAGCCTTCATCGATGACTCTGCACCCACGCACACGTCTTCTCTCTATATAGGTAAGTTATTCTCAGGCACAGCTGTCTCAGTATGATTTTATTGTTCTGTTTTGTTTTGTAAGTGAAGGATAACATAGGTTTATTAAAAATTAGTTGTAATGGCCTAGGTGTGTGATCTTTTCTTTGGAGACGTAGCTACTTTGCAGGTCATTTATGCGATAAATGCCATATGATTTTTTTTGTTTAGTTACTTGCTGCTGTGCTGAGTCAGTCAATGAATGCAGTGATTTGGGTTGCTGTCTTGCTCTGTTTCCTGCTCTGGACATGGGGAGACTGAGCTCTACTGTTTTGTGTGGCATTACATCCTAGATTACAGGCATCCACTAAAGAAACCACCAGATGGTGCTCAGAAACTCCATGGAGTTTTCCATCTTAAATGAAATCTTTGTGTGAATGTGTGTGTATACACACAATATATTTATTAAGCAATTTTTCCATTTGTGGTCTCATTTCTGGTAGCATACTTTCTTTTAAATTCCCTCTTTGATGTAGAGGTAGAGCTCACTAGATTACGCATGGTTCCACGTATACTTACTGCATAATTTTTAAATTAATTAATTTTTATTTATCTAAGGGCGAGAGACAGAGGGAGGGAGGGATGCAGGAGGGAGAGGAGTGAAGGAGAGAGATGAGACAGCTCCTCTCTTCTAGTTACCTGGTTACTCTCCAGATTCCTGCAGTGGCCATTACTGGGCTGGGCCAAGGTTGGGAGTAGGGAAGCCAATCTGTCTCCCACATGGAGGGCAGGGACCCAATTACTGGAGCCATATTTGCTGTCTCCCAGGGTCCACATTAGCAGGAAGTTGGGATCGGCGTCTGGGGCTGTGAATTGAACCAGGTGCTCTGATATACTGCATAACTTTTTTTTTTTAAGATTTTATTTTATTGATTTATTTGAGAGGTGGAGTTAGAGACAGGGAGAGGGAGAGGGAGAGACAAAGGTCTTCCTTCCGTTGGTTCACCCCCCAAATGGCCGCCACGGCTGGCATTGTGCCGATGTGAAGCCAGGAGCCTGGTGCTTGCTCCCGGTCTCCCATGCGGGTGCAGGAACCCAAGCACTTGGGCCATCCTCCACTGCCCTCCCAGGCCACAGCAGAGAGCTGGACTGGAAAAGGAGCAACTGAAACTAGAACCCGGTGCCCATATGGGATACCGGCACCGCAGGTGGAGAATTAACCAAGTGAGCCACAGTGCCGGCCCTGCATAACTTTTTGTACGTGTGTTTTCTGTTTATCAGTCTATTAATTCAACATAAGGAGATGCATTGCCACAGTCACTGGAAGTTAGTACGTGCAGTCCAGCCTGACAGAGGCTCCTCAGTCTACTTTAGCACATCCCTAGTATGGAAATTTCTATAGTACTTTTATACCTCTACCAAATTTTAAAAAAATCCTTACAATTTATCAGTCTAACCAAATCAGAAATTATAAATCATATAAAGGTCTGAATTAAATAAAGTAATTTTCAAATCACTGATCTCTAGCATTTTTAATTATGTACCTTTATCCATAAAATTTTGAGAATGGATCCTTTATACTTATGTACATAAAGTACTTTTAAAAGTTGATGAGAAGTTCATATTTTTAAAACCCTATGCATGTTTTTTTTGCACCAATATAAAATTACTATTTAGTTTTTTCATGAACTTTCTGATGTAGCTTCAGAAATACATACCTTAATTTATCTACTAATATATTTTCACATTTTAAAATACAGCTGTAATAGAAATTAAGATAGTTGGCAGATCAATGAAAGCTCATATACATTTTCATTTCATCTTGTGTGATCTTTTCTTTGGAGATATAGCTACTTTGCAGGTCATTTTTGTCATTGATGTATGCTAAGTTTGTCTATAAAGCAACGTTTCCTGTTCTTTAATGCATTAGGGTGAGAATCTCAGCAGTTAATAAGATATCTGGAAGGTGGCAGTTCATCAGGACACTAGTATATGCATGTTTTTTACAAAAATGTAGTTATATGTTAAACTTTTAGACATCTGACAGAGATGAGCTTTATTTAATTCTCCTGCTAGTGAAAGTGGAGAGGGTCCCTGAGGGCGGAAGGTTTAGCTAGTGGCCTGTGTTGAAGAAGCAGACTTAGCAGACCCAGGTTCTGAAGTCAGCTGCTGTAGCACAAGATGAGGAATGCTCTCTGAGCGCGTGCAGAGTGGAAAGCCTTCTTGTTTCACATCATTTTCTTCCACAAGATTATAAACTATAATTATTAGCACTATCAGTAAAATAGTAGATAAACTACTCCTGCCACAAGTTATAACTTTCCATAGATTTATAATTGTTCAATTTGTTACAGATGTTAGTACATCCAACAGCTTTTGCATTGGGTGGTACATTTTAGACTTCTTGATTTGACTGTTGATTGGAAGATACCACTGAGATAGTAATTTGTGTAATTTTGATGTGAATCTAATCATTTAGATATTTTTACAGTGAAATATCTCTTTGTTGCTATCACTAGCCATGTCAAGCAAAGATGTACAAATGACTATTTTCAATGTCTTTGTTCTCCTAGGAATTGGCTACTCTATGTCCATCTTAGGCCCTGCCATAGGCTACGTGTTGGGAGGACAGATGCTCACCATGTACATTGATGTTGCAATGGGATTAAGGCAAGGCAGTATCTATTTGTCCTTTATTTGCATTTCATTACTTTTAACAATGCTAACATCATAGAAGAGTTTCCCATGAGGCGCTTTTGGGAAATAAAACTGAGGACACACAGTTTTTATTTCATATGGTATCTTTGCATATTTCTTTATGCATGTGTGCCACATCATCTCTCTGTGTTGTAATTGTTTATGGATGAGGATGTTCAGTGGAATCGCCTGGTGATATAAAAAAATACATATATAGGACGCCAGGAATTTTTCAAAACTGAGAATTTAATAAAAGTTGGTTATGTTTTCAGTAGATTTAGATGGGGGTAGATAGCTGAAGCAGTCTGCAAAGTGTGTGATCTGGGAAGTTCTGTACTAGCGCCAGTCAACTCATAATCACAGCTGTGCTGCCTTCACATCAGTGACAGTGAAGGATACTAATTAGTAACACGCATGTGTCCTGTGCTGTGTTCCACGTGACATGGTTTGTGTGTGAACTTACTACACCATTTTATTTAATCCTCTTGATAATCCTGGGAGTAGTTGATACACACAAGTTGGTAAGAGACCAAGACGTAAACTGAAGCAGACCTTTTGACTCCAAAATCCCCCTCTTAACCACTGAATTCCCCCTTCTTTTACTGAATTGAGAAGTTAATGACCTTTGCCAAGGCCGTATTTTCTCACTTTACCAGTAGGAATCATGACTGCACTATGCTTTGTGTGACTATGGGCAGTGAATAAGAAAATGGGGTCATGGATTTGTGATTTGCTGTCTGAGCTGCTGGTCCTGGGTTAATCTTTTAGAGACTATAAAAGAGCTTACAGAAACAGAGAGTCAGGTTTTTGAGAAAGGACATTTTCATTTCTGTGGAGAATTAGATGAGTACTAGGGATGGTCTAATTTTGCAAAGGGCCTGCTGATTGTAAAATATGAGACCTATTATAAAATAGAGTCAATAAATCACTGTAAGAATAATTTCAAATTTTAAGAAATGCCATAACTGAAGCACACTATATGGACTTCTAACATAGGGATTTGCAGTGAGTTTTTTTCTAATTTAATACAGCAGCAGAGAAATGCTTAGCCAAAGTTAAATAAAGAATATTCAGAAATTCTATGTATGTTTTCAAATATTTGAAATATTTACTATTTAATATCTTAAGCTTTTGTCACTGTCATTTGAAAATACTTTGTAAACCATTGTTCTTTTTTTTTTTAAAATATTTATTTATTTGAAAGGCAGAGTAACAGAGAGAGAGGGAGAAACAGAGAAAGAGAGGGGGAGAAATCTTTCACCTGCTGGTTCACTCCCCAAATGGCCACAAAAGCCAGAGCTGTGCCAGGCTGAAGCCAGGAGCCAGGAACTCCATCCAGGTCTCTCACGTGGGTGGCAGGGGCCTAAGTATTTGGGCCATCTTCTGCTGCTTTCCCAGGCACGTTAGCAGGGAAATGGATGGGAAATGGAGCATCTAGGACTCAGACTGGCACTCTGTGGTATGGTGGTGTCACAAGCAGTGGCTTAACTAGCGTACTACCATGCCAGTCCCTAGATCATAAGTCTTTTTTTTTTGACAAGTAGAGCTATTGACAGTGAGAGAGAGACAGAGAGAAAGGTCTTCCTTCTGCTGGTTCACTCCCCAAGTGGCTGCTATGGCCAGCACTGTGCCCATCTGAAGCCAGGAGCCAGGTGCCTCTTCCTGGTCTCCCATGTGGGAGCAGGGGCCCAAGAACCTGGGCCATCCTCCACTGCCCTCCTGGGCCACAGCAGAGAGCTGGACTGGAAGAGGAGCAACCGGGACTAGAACCTGGTGCCCATATGGGATGCTGGTGCTGCAGGTGGAGGATTAACCAAGTGAGCCACGGTGCCGACCCCAATCACAATTCTTACACATATCTGTCTGCTACCTGTTGTTAATAGTTCCATTAAAATTTACAATAATATTCTACCGTATGCACTTGAATTATGAAGTAAGTGTTGGTCATAAGTGAGTGCTATTACCGAGATGGAGCTGATCTTGACCTCTTGTTTTCCTCGCTGACAGCACTGATATCACTGAGGATGACCCCCGATGGCTGGGGGCTTGGTGGATCGGATTCCTCATTTGTTGGCTCTTTGCTTGGTCTTTGATAATACCTTTCTCATGTTTCCCAAAACATTTGCCAGGTAAATACGCTTTCTTTCTTGGAAATCAGGGAGCTTCTTTCTAAGACAGATGTTGTTTTCTGTGATTAATAAGACCATACAGTCATGCTATTTTTGTTAGATAATTTGAGTTGTCTGCCTATGAAAGCATTTGACTGCCAATGTTCGTTTTAGGAAATATTGGGTATCTTGATATTCATGTTCAGTGGAGTCTTAATATTCATGACTTTTCTTTATTAATAATAGTAATTGGTAAATTAATAATAAAATTAATAATACCACCTACTTACTAAATTTATTATTTTTAATATAGAATTTTGCTTTTTTTAAAAAAAGATTTTATTTATTTATTTGAGAGGTAGAATTACAGACAGAGAAAGGGAGAGAAACTGGCTCACTCCCCAAATGGCCACAATGGTTGGAGCTGGGCCGATCCGAAGCCAGGAACCAAGAACTCCATCTGGGTCTCCCTTGTGGGTGGAGGGGCCCAAGCACCTTCTTCTACTGCTTTCTCAGGCCACTAGTGGAGAGCTAGATCCAAAGAGGAGCAGCTGGGACTACATAAACTGGTGCCCATATGGGCTTTCAGCGGCACAAGTAGAGACTTAGCTTACTACAGCCACAGCGCCAGCCCCTACAATTTTTGCTTTATGTGTAACAAGATACAATAGCTTTTAAGCTATTATTCTGAATTAAGCAAGTCATCAATTTCAAGGACACATTTGCCTAAAATAATTCTTAATTGTTTGTAATTGAAAGTAAAAGTACTAATTTTTAAAATTGTCACCTAAATAATGGTACAGTACACATTATTTTTATTATTATTTTACCATATTTCAGTACTAGCTTGTCACAAAAGAAAAGGTTGATAGGAAAGACTACTTATTCCCCTTTTAATGAGGTCTTGCCTCTGTATTATTGTGTAATTAAAATACATGTCTGTAGCAGTATTTTTTTCTAGGTTGAAGGTATCCAGTTTTTTCTTGTTTATTTACATTAGAGTACAGCATTCTCTTTTTTTTATGATTTATTTATTTGAAAAGCAGGACGACAGAGAGAGATCTTCAATCCACTGGTTTACTCCCCAAATATTCATACCAACCAGGGCTGGATGGAGCAGGTTGAAGCCAGAAGCCAAGAACTCCATCTGCGTCTCCTATGTGGATGGCAGGGGTCCAAGTTCTTAGGCCAACATTCACTCCCTTCCCAGGCACAGTAGCAGAGAGGTGGATTGGAAGTGACCCACCAATATGGGATGCTGGTATCACGAGCAGAGGTTTAACCCATTGTGCCACAAGCCAGCCCTAGATGATTCTTTTTGGAACTGGGAGTTGGCAGACAAGAAATAAATGGACTTACTAATTGGTTTTGATCCTGGGCAATCTAATTCATGATTCCATATTTTAACGTTTCTGATATTCATCATATTCTACTATTTTTATTAAAAATTAAAGGGACATGATGATACATGGCAAATACTATTTCATTTGCCAAACTTGTTAAAGGCAGAAAAGGTGAAAAAAAAAAACCCACATAAATGTACCTTAATATACAAAGGATGAAAAAGAGAAAAAAGTGAAAAAGGAAGAAAAATGTTAACAGTTCTTATAGAAAATAACAAAATTGTCCCCTGTTAATGTCAGACAGTTCAGAACTTCCCTAGCTAGTGATGATGAACATGTGACCTGGAGCAGCCTGACTAGCATGTAGATATTTGTACCAGTGTGTTGACAGAGAGGAACTGACATCTGTGTTAGGGAAGTTAGATACTTTGGAAGTCTGTGTCCATTAAAAAATAAGCATTTTATGAAGTAAAGAGTGAAGTGATAGAGCAAATACCTTTGTTTTGCTTTTAGGTACAGCAAAAATTCAAGCTGAAAAAATTTCCCAGACTCATCAGAATAAGAGTAGCTCCTCACAACACGCAGATGAGAATTTTGGAAAAAGCTTTAAAGATTTTCCAGCTGCTCTAAAGGTAAAAACAAACAAAAATCACAACAAAAAGACCTGTGCTGTTCCTATATCACTCTCCTTGATGTACACAATGCTCACATACATGTACAACTCCACATGTGTGTATATGTAGTGCATACATATATTACATGGTCACTTAAATAGGCACATAGGCATTTATACTCACACACACACAAACAAATCTTTTCATAATTATTTGCTTATTTACCAGTGTTCTAAGTTTTTTCTTTAAAATTTTTGCTAATTGTCATTTTATTTTTAATGTAGCAAAATGAAAGAGAGAAAACCAGACAGAATGAGATCTTCCATCTGCTGTTTTACTCTCAAAATGCCTGCAACAACCAGGCCAGGCTGAAGTTGGAAGCCTGGAACTCAATCTGGCTCTCCCTTGTGGGTAGCGGGGACTCAAGTACTTGAGCCATCACAAGCTGTATTCCAGGGTTCTCATTAGCAGTAAGCTGGAATTGAAGTGGAGCTGGGACTTGAACCCAGGCACTCCTAAATGGGATGTGGGCCACCCAAGTGGCATCTTAATTACTCTACCAAATGCCCTCCCCTCTAGCTCTTATAAACAACTCTTCAGAGGTAGTTTTATTCTCTTTGAGAAAATGAAAACTGTTCCAGAGTCCAAAGGTTGAAAGAGTGTTAGCAATAGCAATGGCAATAATAGTACTTAGTGGTTTCTTCTTAGCACTATAGCCCATTATTCGGTGCCAGTTCCCTGTATGATGGATTGATCAGTTACCACTGAATTGCAGATATATTTGAGAATGCAGATTAATATTTTTCTGTTGTGAAAGAGATGGTGGTCAGTGGTAACTTGGTTTGAATTTGAAGTCAAGGAAACAGAAGTTGTATAGTTCATTCTGTTGAACTCAGCAGAAAAGCATTCTTTAATTTTAGCATCATAAAATTCTGTTCTTAAGAGAATTTACAACTTTACTTTTAAAAATGTGAAATTATTATTATTTCTGTCTCCTTCTCAAATGAAAGCCTTACCATGTTTTATACCTCCACTCTGCCCACTTTTCAACACTCCCCTCCTGGTCCCTCACACAGGAACATTCCTGTGTTAGCTGAGATTGTTCATAGTTTTAAATACTAACGACTATTATCTTACAGTAATTTGCCTCTATTTTTATATATTTCTGTTTACTTTATAAGTTCTAATTTAAATTTCCATTTCTCACCATTGCTACTTTTGTCCTTAAGGCCTTGTGCCTGGAGAGCCATGTTCTGACTCAAGTCCCTGTGGGTGGTATCTTACTGCTGGTTCCCTTGGTTGGGATCCCGCCTACTTGTCCCTGACTGAATGATGTGGACTTGGGGGATCCTTCTCTCCTTTGATCCCAGTGTTCTGTGGTCACTGTTGCTCTTCTCTGTGTAAATATATTGCAGTTGAGGAGTTCCCTGTTAGTGTGGTTCTGACTCTTCCATCTGTAAGTTTGTGTGTTCTTGTCCATTTAACTTTGATTTCAGGAAATCTACTTTATATCTAACAATGTGGCTTTTTTTTTTTTTTGCATTATTCCTTCCTGGGGATCTATTATCTTTTTCAGTTGGAGGACTTAAGTATTTTCTATTATTATTAAGTTATTAGCACGTCTCCATCCAGATACTTTTTCTCGTTTTGTCACCCTTGTTAGTCTTAGGTTATGTGGCGTGGCTCTGACTTTGAAAATCTCTTAACTTGTTCCTTTGTAATTCGTGTGTGTGTGTGTGTCCCAGTTTTATGAAATTTTTTGCACTGAATATTCTTGAAGTATAATTTGGTTTTTATTTTGTGACTAATTATGTTAAAAATAAATTCTGTCTTCTTCTCTATAGTTCTATAATATTCTAGGAGGTCCAGCAATGCATATAGCTGTTTAACATTGCTTAACCTCAAACCTATCAAAGGTCCTAATTACTGAGCCCTTTAGTCATGGAATAGTACTGCAAACTTGGTACTTACCTGCCATTCTCATCCCTCCACCTACTCTCAGATTCTCTGCTTAGTGCACATAGCAATTCAAAGCACAATAAAAACTTAAACAGCCTGGGGAGTCACGGTGAGTCTGAGGAAAGAAGTCTTTCTGAGCAGATTTTTGCTGCCTTTCCTTGGTTCCTTGTGATAAAGGCATAATCAAAATATTGATGAGTCATAGTTTTATAATATCTCACATAAATTTTCTCACCATTGTATCCGTGAATCTATTAATAGTTACATTCTTGTGCTGGAGGAAATGCTGGAATCTTACAGTTATTATGTTGTGTTTATTAAGAATTCTGCCATCTCATCCTGATACCATGCTCCTGCTGCACTTTGCAGTATAATCATAATTATTCATTTGGTGAACTGTATTTTTTCTTTAGAATTTGATGAGGAATACTGTCTTTATGTGTTTAGTTCTATCAACTTCTTCAGAAGCCTTAGTTACCACTGGATTTGCTACATTTTTACCTAAATTTATTGAAAATCAGTTTGGATTGACATCTAGCTTTGCTGCTACCCTTGGAGGTAAAACATTTTCTTTGTTCTTACTGAATCCAATGAATTCCCTTTATTGTGCTAGATTTTTCTTAGGATAACGTTAGGTAACCTATTGTACTGACTGAGAGAGACAAAGCTATGAGGCTTAAAGAGAAAATGTACTTATCTGAGTGCTTAATATTAAATTTTATTAATCCCTCAGTGGAACTATTAACTCATTTATGCATATATTTCTATATCAAGTGAATACTTTTATATGTTAAATCATAATTCTGTGCCCGTTTTTGATATTTTCCAATTGTTAATATGTTCCTGATTAGACTTGTGTGTTTTCTTACTCTCTGTGTCTTCTTTCTTTTTAGGGGCTGTTTTAATTCCTGGAGCTGCTCTTGGTCAGATTTTAGGTGGTGTTATTGTCTCAAAATTCAAAATGACATGTAAAAATACAATGAGGTTTGCACTAGCCACATCCGGGGTTGCACTTGTGCTGAGTTTTGTGTTTATTTATGCCAAATGTGAAAATCAGCCATTTGCTGGTGTGTCTGAATCATATAATGGGTAAGTATATTCAGTGCTTTTTGGTATTAATATCAAAGTAATAAACTAAACCTGAATTTCCAAATATATATGCCTTCTTAAATGGTGAGGAATTAGTTTCATTTTTTATTAAAAATAATTTTGATTTATTTATTAGGGAGACAGAGGTAAGTACACATGACAGGGAGCATAGAGAGTCAAGCGAGTACACCAGACAGAGCACCCATCTGTGGGTTCATTTCTCAAATACCTGCAATGCCTTGGGCTAGGCTTGGGCTGAAGCTAGCAGCTGGAAATTCAGTTCAGGTCTCCCACACAGGTGGCAGGAACCCAATTTCTTGAGCCATCACCTGCTCCCTTCCAGAGTCTGCATTAGTAGGAAGCTGGAGTCAGGAGCTGGAGACATATTCAAACCCCAGGTAGTTTTTTTTTTTTTTTTTAGAAAACTTTTATTTAATAAATATAAATTTCAAAGTACTACTTTTGGATTATAGTGGTTTTCCCCCCATAACCACCCTCCCACCCGCAAACCATCCCATCTCCTACTCCTCCCATCCCATTCTTCATCAAGATTCATTTTTAATTATCTTTATATACAGAAGATCAACTTAGTATATACTAAGTAAAGATTTAAACAGTTTGCATCTACATAGACACACGAAATATAAAGTAGTGTTTGAAGACTAGTTTTATCACTAATTCTCAGAGTACAACACATTAAGGGCAGAGATCCTACATGGGGAATAAGTGCACAGTGACTCCTGTTGTTGATTTAACAATTGACACTCTTATTTATAATGTCAGTAATCACCCGAGGCTATTGTCATGAGCTGCCAAGGCTATGGAAGCCTCTTGAGTTCAACAACTCCGACTTTATTTAGACAAGGCCATAATTAAAGTGGAAATTCTCTCCCCTCTTCAGAGAAAAGTGCCTCCTTCTTTGATGGCCTTTCTTCCGCTGGGATCTCACTCCAGAGATCTTTCATTTAGGTCTTTTTTTTTTTTTTTTTTTGCCACAGTGTCTTGGTTTTCCATGCCAGATCCAAATGCCTTAAGGATTGATTCTGAGGTACATGGGTGTCTTAACCAGTTTCTTAAATTCTTCTAAAGGCCTGCCCTAAGGAATTGGCTGACTGAGAATATATCATTTCTTTTTTAAAATTTAAATAACTGATATCTTCTTAAAAGTTGAGAATATTTAGAGAGCATGGTACTGGGTACTATTCTTGGCTCAGGGGCACAAAAAGTTATTGCAACGGAATATTTACCTTTGAGGGATTCACATCTGCTGAGCTTCAGATGTGTCCACGAAAACTTCACGTGTTTAATCTCCAAAATCAGATTAAATAGGAGATGAGTCTTCTGGAAGTAATTACTTTGAGGTGAGGTCATGAGGATGGGGCCCCCATGGAGGCTTAGTCGTTTTGTAAGAAAAGGCAGTGTGACCTGAGCTAGCAGCTTGCACTGTCTCCCGTGTGATGCCCTCTGCCATGTCATGATGCCCTCTGCCGGAGGGGTTTCACAGGCCCGGTGCTACTGGGCTACCCAGCCTCCAGAACCCTTAGCCAAATCTCCTCCTCCTCCTCCTCTCCCCTTCTTTCTCCTCCCCCTCCTGCTCCTCCTTCTGCCCATCCCCCTATTCTTCCTCCTCCTCTGCCTCCTCCTCCTCTCCCTCCTCCCCCTCCATGCCTCCTTTTTTATAAATTACTGAGTCTCAGATACTTTATTATAACAGCAGAAAACAGATTTGAGACAACATCCTGTGGAGAATTTCATATTGTATGTTGCCACTGATTTAATTTTTTAAAATGAAAATGATTCTGTGATAAAAATTTTTTAACACGTGGGCTGAAAGCAGTAGAAGAGAAATTAAAATGAAGATAGTCCTAGGTAATGCAAATCATTGTTGCATTGACTGAGAAGTTCATGTTTGTGGCAGAGAAATAAATAACTTGTTCTGACCTGTAGACATGTTCCTGTCTGTAACTGACTTGGGACTTTATCTTCCTTCATCTAATTTGTTTTGCTTTGACATTCTAAGCCATGAATAGGGGATTCCGAAGGAGGGCATTTCACAGCAGTGTGTATTATAGCTCAAGGTACTGCATTAATTTTTTCATTGTGTGTGTTTGAGGTCGTTGAGGGAGCTAGCACGCTAGGTCAAGGACTATACTTTTGTATAACATGACATTCACATGACACAAATAAAATGTACTTTGAAAAGATTTGCCAATAACAATTATCGGGATTTGTTGCTACTCTTCAAGTACCTGTCATTCTTGTACATTTATGTGAAGCTGAGCTTTCTCCAGCAGTGTTTTGTTACACTCCATTACACTCATTCATTCTTTGTGGAATGCTTCCTCTGGCTGACCTTTATAGCAAAATCCCTACAACAATGCATTAGGTAATGGGGCATTGTTACAAAATCCAAAGAAAAAGGAGGTTTTTTTTTTTTTCCTTCAGTTTATTTGATAGACTCAAGGAGAGCTTCATAATGTGGTAACTAGCAAAATGGAGGTTAAATATCCTTTAAGGATACAAAGAATTTGGACGGATCAAGATTTGAGAGGAAGGAAAGGGGAGGGGGAATATGCTAAAACAAGGGTGTAAATGCTATAAAAAGTGAGGGTTAGGTTCAGCAACCAGTTTAAACCGAATTTAGGTTTAATCTGCATATAGACTATCTAAAAATGCTGAAAGGTAGGTAGAGGTGAACTATGCAGAGTCAGCTTACACCCTTATAAACTATCAAAATCCAGTCCACAAACAACCTTTCCTGTGTGCTCCTCTTGGAAAGGTGGAAAGTTCTGGATCGTTTAGCACGTAGGTTATCATCCAAGTAACAGAGAGAGAAAGAGCTTTCATCCACTGCTTCACTCCCACAAATGGCCATAACCGCTGGGGCCAGACAGGCGGACGTCAGGAGCCAGGAACTCCATCTGGGCTTCCTATGTGGGTGGCAGGGGCCAAAGCATGGTCATTTTCACTGCTTTCCCAGGCAGGTTACCCTGCAGCTGGACGGAAGTGGAGCTACTGGAGCTTGAACCTGCAGCCATGTGGGAATCCAGCGCTACAGGCAGCGGCTTAATCTGCTGAGCCACAATGCCAGCCCCTCCTTCCTTTACATCTAATTCTGCCACTTTAAGCAGTGTGGGATATGATTGGAGTTCATTATGTATTCTGTGAATACGTCTACTGCCGGGACCCCTACACTCTTTTTACTCCACATACTTGGTTTCTGCTTCATCTATATACAGATGGGTATTTAAAAAGATATCCACCTGTGGGCTGGACTTCTTGGCCAGAATTAAGACTCTTAATCTCAGCATCTGTAAAACCACACACATCTCCTTGTCCCTGAAGTCTGTTCTCCTTCCACCTGGTCACTGGGAGTCAATTTTGACTTCCCTCCTTACTAGGAAGAGGGGTCATCTTCAGTCAGTCACCAGTTCTCCTCATTTCAGACGCAGTTTTCCCACAGTCTGTTTCCTGTAGTCACGTGTTCTGTTTCAGTTCTCCTTTGTTTGTCCTCACCTGCTGTCTGGAGTGTTATAGCTGGTCCCCCCCGCCCCTTCCTTCTAATTCTTGGAGAACTCCAAGGGTTGTTTCTTTAAAATTAACTTTTGACAATGTCACCTTCCAATATAAAAATATCTTAGATTATCCTTTGCCAATAGGTTATAATTCCTTTTTTTATAAAAGATTTATTTGAAAGGCAGAGAGAGTATAAGTGAGCGTTTCTATTGTTGGTTCACTCCTCAAATGGTCCCAGTAGTTAGGAATGGGCCAGGCAGAAGCCAGGAGCTTCCGTCCTTGTCTCCCATGTGGGTGGCAGGGGCCCAAGCAATTGGACCATCCTCTACTGCTTTTCCAGGCTCATTAGCAGGGAACTGGATCTGAACCTAAACTGGCACTCTTAAAGAGATGCCGGCATCAAGGTGGCAGCTTAACCTGCTGTGCCACAGTGCCAGCCCCTAGCTCCTTGTTTTTAATAAGGCCCATTAGACCCTCACCAGTCTGGCCCCTGACGGCTTTCCAGCTACAGTCCCCATCACTCTCCTCCACAGGCGGCACCTGTGTTTCTGCATACAGGATGCAGTTTCTCAGCCTGTGCCTTGGTACCACGTTTTTCTGAAGCGCCTTTGTCTTTCCCATTCTCTCAGTTCACTCTGAGCCCTTCTCCAAGACTCAGACAGCAGCTACTGCAGGCCCCCTTCTGTAAACTTCACCTTCTGTTAGGGTGGCATTCCTCAGAGCTTCAGAAGCGCACATGGGAGACGTCTCCAGGCTCACTCAGCACGTTGGTGCCTCCTTGTATGTGTCTACCTCTGCTCCAAGACTGAAATCGCACAGGACACAGATGGTTGTACTCACAGCTTCGTATTCCCGCTACCTAGTGCTTGCCCAACATACAGTGAACGCATGAATGACTTGTGAATAAATGAACGAGGAGCTGGGGAAACCTCTGTCTTTAGAAAGCAACCCTCCATGGTAGGAAAGATGTTGCTTCCTGTTAAGGGGCAGCCTGTGACAACACTGGGTCTGGGGACCAGGAAAATTAACCTTTGGCAAAGACTATGAAAGTAGCGTCTCTAGGCCTAAGGTTTCCTGAGGCTGACACGAGTGTGTCGTACAACGTGATGTCATTCAGCCTCTAGGTTTAGAATTTTGCCTGCACCCCGAGCCGATTGGCAGTGTCTGGAGAGATTCTGGTTGCCACGACTCGGGAGAGTGCTGCTCGGTGTGTTGGTGAGGTCTGCAGTGCCGCTGAGATCCACAGGGCCAGCCCTCACGGAAGAGTCACAGAGAAAACCTGCTTTCTTCCCGTCCTCTACCCCGTTTTTCTTATCACCGACAGACACTCTGTTCTATAGCCGGTGCTTTTAGTGCCTCTCCCTGAGCTGCATGGGTGAGGCAGACATGCGTTTTTTCCTTCAGTCATCATGTGATGAGTGAATGAATGCTAGATCGACCTGCAAGCTGTAACCCAGTGCTTTTGAACTGTTCACTGAATGGGATGGCATAAACACTTTATCCTTCTTTCTTTGCTTATTTGCAGGACAGGAGAACTAGGAAACTTGAATGCCCCTTGCAATGCCAACTGTAACTGTTTGCGATCATACTATTATCCGCTCTGCGGTGGAGATGGAGTCCAATATTTCTCTCCCTGCTTTGCAGGTTGTTTAAACACTGTTTCAAAATCGAAGCCAAAGGTAACTGTGTCTGCTACTTTCCCCTTCAAGAGGCGATGTGTTTGTGAATTTAAAAAACATTTTATTTACTTAATTTATTTTCACTTTATTTGAAGCACAGAGAACTAAATGTCCACTCCCTAAGTGCCCACAACAGCCAGGACTTGGCCTGGTCAAATCCAGGAACCTGGAGACCCAATCCTGGTCTCCCACTTGAGTGGCAGGGACCTAAGTACTTGAGTCATCCTCTGCTTACTTGCAAGATACACTTTAGTAGGAAGTTGGATCTGGACTGGAGGAGCCAGGACACAAACCTGGGACTCTGATATGAAGGCAGGCAGTAGAGTATTCCTAAGAGCTGTACCAAGTGCCCCCACCCACCCACTCCCGTATTTGTGGATTTGCTGTTGTCTTTCTTGATCCCTGCAGGGGGCTCATGCACCTGCCTGTTCTTTTCCTGCTGCTCCTCCTCCTCCATTAAGTGGCCTTTGACCCCTGCAGTGAAAAAGACTCCTCTCCCTTCATACCTCACACAATTTGCTGAAATATCAATTAGGCCGTTACTCGCATACTACTTTGCAATAGCACTTCTGTTGTAGTAGTGAAAAGAATATTTCCCTTTTTTGTTTTGTTTTTACTCAATGACAGTTTAAGATACTTGAAGGCAAGAAACATACTTACTCTTTCAAAAAATAAATCAATTATTTGTATTTTTTTTTGAAAGACAGAAAGAGATTTTCCATGCATGGATTTACTCCTCAAATACCTGCAGGACTTGGCTAGGCCAAAGCCCAGAGCAGGAAATTTGCTCCCAGTCTCCCATGTGGGTAGTACAGACCGGACTACTCAAGGCATCACCTGCCACCTCCCAGGTTGTGCATTAACAGGAAGCTGGAATGGAGAGCAGAGCTGAACTTAAACCTCGGTATTCAGACAGGGACTGCGGGCATCCCAAGTAGGGGCTTAACTGCGGTACCCAACACCGGTCTTATTTTTCTTAAGTGTAAGATGTGTAATAGAAAATAAATATTTGTTTAAGTGATTCACACTGGATATATTTTAAAATGTCCAAATCATTCATTCATTATCAAATACAAATTTAATTGTAATTTTGGATTACAATGAATATTAGTTTACTCCAGGGTACTTTCTTTTTAATAGTTATATAGTTTAAGAGAATAAACAGTTCATTTTAGCTAAATTTAAGAGTCTTGGAAGTGTGTATTATTCAGATTGTGCATGGCACATAATATATTTTGCATTAGTAGATAATGTGATAACTTTAAAAGGACCTGTGAGAAGTTCATAGTATGGAGTGAGACCATAATGAATAAAATATGTAAGAGTTTTATGAAAATATTGAACATTTGAAATACAGAATAGTGAAATGGCATTCTTTTTCCTGTATAAAGATCAACTGATTATAAGAAAACATTTTTACATAAATAAATTATATAGCAATTCTTTTTTAAAAGGCTTTTTTATTTACTTGAAAGTCAGAGCCATGGGGGAGAAAAGAGAGAGATGGATTTGTCATCTGCTGATTTACTCACCAGATGGCTGCAATGGCCAGGGCTGAGCCAGGCTGAAGCCAGGAGCCAGGAGCCTCATCCAGGAATCCCACATGAGTGCAGGGGCCCAAACACTTGGGCCATCTTTCACTACTTTTCTCAGGCCACTAGCAGGGATCAGGAGTGAAAGTGGAGTAGCTGGGACGTCAACCAGTGCCTGTATGCGATGCTGACATCAAAGACAGTGGCTTTACCTGCTATTCCACACCAGCCTCTGTATGTCAGTTCTTTTGAAAGTTAAATAGGTAGCATTTTCGTGTATTTAAATATGATCAATAAATTGATTTTGATCAGAAGAAGAGTATGACAGGTAGTTAAATTATTAGAAGGATTTTACTTCCATAATTAAAGATGGATGGAAAAAAAATGTCATGTTCAAAGAAAACCAAAAACAAACAAAAATACATTCACACAACAATAATAAAACGCCAGCACAGTTGATTATTTTTATATAGTTAAACTGGCATTCATATTTTTTGCTAAATGCTAAGATAATTGCCATCACACATAGAAAACTGTCTTCTAGCTATTTTGACCCCCCAAATTTTATGTTTGTCTTGGTATTTTTATATCCAATCAGTCTGTGTAAAAATACACTGATTCTCAGGGCGCTTTTTTCTTCTGAAATATTTCTCTTATAGGCAAAATGTATTTATAATAACATAATAAACAACAGTAGACGTTTATTCATAGAAATATTGGTCCATGTCAAATCAGTGATCCAAACTACAGGCTGTTGACTCAGAGTTATATCGAAGGTCGATGTGTTCTTTTGTGTGGGGAGTCGTGTAGTTTCATCTGGATAGGAAACATTTTCTAAGTTTTCTAACGTAACTGATTGTGGAGTAGGTCATGGTCAATGTGGAGGTGTCATTTGCATATTTGGTTTTCCTGAATTAGTACCATTTTCTTTGAATTGGCACCCAAGAAGGGACTCTGGACTTTGGAACAAAGAGAGCACCTTTTCTCTTTGACTTTGCCAGCCTGCTCTGATTTTGTTAAGGTCTTACA
The DNA here is from genome assembly GCA_949820135.1 of Sylvilagus floridanus. Lineage (NCBI taxonomy): Eukaryota > Metazoa > Chordata > Mammalia > Lagomorpha > Leporidae > Sylvilagus > Sylvilagus floridanus. The sequence continues at coordinate 23,751,219 of OX463246.1, read as the reverse complement.
TGTGCAAAAGATTTATACTAGGAATGGAGATGAAGCATCAAATACTTTAAAAAACAATTACACCTAAGAAACTTACAAACTTCTGAATTTTGTCTGTTTTGTTTATTATTTTTGAGATGACATATTTTTAATTTACATTATAGTTAAATACTTAATGCTTCATTAAATAGTTCAACAAATAAAAAATAAAAGCCCATCATTTAGTAGGAAAATAGGCAAGGGCTATAAGCAATTATCAAATGAAAAGGTTTCCAACTTTGTTCTCATAAAGTAAATTCTAAAATAGCCACAAAAATCATTAAAACTATAGTAATATATAATTAACAATTTGTCAAAAATGTAAAGCTAAGTTTGGCAAAATACTGTATTTGCAACAAAAGTTACACACAGGCATTTCTTTGAATTTTGCTCATTGATTTTTTTTTAAATTTAACCCCCCATTAAAGGAAGACATCCTGTTAAATGAAATGAGCTGGATACTAAATTATTTCTCTTACAAAGAAAATACTTGTGATTTTTTCATGTTGCCTTCCTACATTTCATATTATTAATGTATATATATATATATACACTCATATTTTGTATGAGAAATTGTTAATATGTAATTCTATGTAAAATAGCCTCTATTCTAATATTCTAAATGTACCATTTTAAGAAGGATACAGTTTGGACTCAATTCAAAAATGTCCAGAAAATTGTGATTAAAAGCAACAATTTTTTCAAGGTGTTAGGAGGCATTAGTTAATTTTATGATGGCACTTGTCAAAATTGTAGTGTTTGTTTTTGCAAACTAGTGAAGATGATGATTATCTCTAAGGATGCCAGTTTTCCTTCTGTAATGGAAAAGAAGAAAGTTAGCAGTAAAACATTATTTGAACAACTATGGTCTATTGAAAGTAGTCTAGTGTGATGTAACTACTGTAATCTCACCTATCTGTTTCACAAGTCAGGAGCCAATGACAGATTACAAGTTGAAGTAATGGCCAAAATATTCAAACTTAAGCCATTCTGCTTCCTACATTTGGTTTGTTTCCTTTGCTTCATTTCTTAGGGGTTACTACTCAGAATTCTTTGTTGTCTATGGATTCAGACAGTGTGTCTGTGTTTGCTATATCTAAGTATCACCCAATTTGCAATGAATATAAATATATTTTCAAAGTAAACACTAAGTCTCTTTATGTCTGATATTTTTACAGCTATATTATAACTGTTCCTGTACTGAAAAGAAAACAGAAATGACATTGACTGCAGAAGGCTTAAACTTCGAGGCTAAAGCTGGAAAATGTGAAACCCAATGTACAAACTTGCCCATATTCCTTGGTGTTTTCTTCATCACAGTTGTCTTCACCTTTATGGCTGGCACTCCTATAACTGTGTCCATCCTGAGGTAGGTATTTATAGTGACACTTGCAATGGATATGTGAGTGGAAAGGGCTCAGTATGCCAAAAAGATGTCTGCACTCCAGGTTCACTGCATCTTCATTCACCACAGCTAAGACACAGGATCAACCTAAGTCCCATCAGTAGATGAACAGAGAAAGAAAACATGGGATATAATACCACTGAACCTTAAAGAAGAATGAAATTCTGCTATTTGTGACATGGATCAAACAAGAGGCCATTATATGAAGTGAAACAAGCCAGGCACACAAAGACAATTACTGCATGATATTACTCACATGTGCATTCTAAATAAGTCAAAGAAATAGAGAGTAGAATGGTGGCTTCCAGGGCCTGAGGATGGGGAAATGGGATGACTCTGGTCAAACAGTACAAAGGTTCAACAGTGTGCATGGTGACAACAGGTGACACTCCAGGGTCTACTTGCAATTAGCTAAGACGTTAGATTTTAAATATGTTCACCATACACACACAAATGGCAACATGTGAGGTGATAAATACAAGCCTGATTACAGCGATTGTTTCCTAATGTATATGAAAACATCATAGGGCCCAGCATCATGCCGTCAGAGTGCCGGTTCAAGTCTCAGCTGCTCTGCTTCAGATCCAGCTTCCTGCGAATTAGCCTGGGAAAGCAGTAGAAGATGGCCCGAGTACTGGCACACCTACCTGCCTCCTATTTAGGAGAGCATGATGGAGTTCCTGGGTCCTGGCTACAGCCTGATCCAGACCTGCCTGTTGTGGCCATTTGGGGAGTGAACCAGCATATAGAGTGGAAGTGTTCTCTCTCTCTCTCTCTCTCTCTCTCTCTCTCTGTCCCCTCTTTCTCCCTTTCAAGTAAATAAATACATCTTTTTAAAAATTGCATTGTATACTTTTAAATACGTATAATTTTCAAAATTTATCAATTTACCTCAATTTGTAAAAAATTTTAAATAAAACTAATAATTGTGCAAAAGAATATTTATTTTGATTCTATTAATTTGTTAGCACATAATTCATACTCTAACACTGAGGCCAAAAGGGTTCAAATCTGAGACAATATAAAACAGTTGCTAAAGATCAACCTGATTAAACAAGAATTTTTAATGTTTAAAAAAGTTATTTATTGGCCAGTGCTCACTTGGCTAATCCTCCGCCTGTAGCGCCAGCACCCCGGGTTCTAGTCCTGGTTGGGGCGTTGAATTCTTCCAGTCCAGCTCTCTCTGCTGTGGCCCGGGAAGGCAGTGGAGGATGGCCCAAGTGCTTGGGCCCTGCACCTGCATGGGAGACCAGGAGGAAGCACCTGGCTCCTGGCCACAGCATGCCGGCCGTAGCAGCCATTTGGGGGATGAATCAACGGAAAAGGAAGACCTCTCTCTCTCTCTCTCTCTCTCTCTCTCTCTCTCTCTAACTCTGCCTGTCAGAAAAAAAAAAAAAAGAAAAAAGAAAAAAAGTTCTTTATTTATTTTAAAGTCAGAGTTACAGGGAGAGAGGGAGAGACAGAGAGATCTTCCATCTACTGGTTCACTTCTGCAATGGCCAGGGCTGAGTCAGGCCAAAGCTGGGAACCAGGAGTCTCCATATAGGTCTCCCATATGAATAGTAGGGTCCCAAACATTTGGCCCATCCTCCGATGTCTTTCCCACACCATCAGCAGGAAACTGGATTGGAAGTAGAGCAGCCAGGACATGAACCACCATGCAAATGGGATGTTGTCATTGCAGATAGTAGCTTTACCTGCTATACCACAATGCTGGTCCCTACACAATGATTTTTTAAGCAGTGATCCTCAAAGATGAATGAGGCATAATGCTAACAAGAGATAAAAGATCAACTAGTCTTTTAAAGTAGATAAGTAGTTAAAAGATGACACATAATTTTTCAAAATGAAGTTTTAAAATGCCTATCTCCCTTCTCTACCTTCAGTTTTCATGAAATGGATGGTTAATAATTTAATATTTTTAGATAGAATCTCCAAACTTTCTATTTGTCAAAAAAAGTATGAGGAGCTGGCATTATGGTGCAGTAGGTTAATCTGCCACTTGGAATGCTTGTACCCCATGTCAGAGTGCCTGGTTTGAGTCCCATCTATTCCATGTTTCTGCCAGCTTCCTGCTCATACGTCTGGGAGACAATGGAGGACAGCCCAATTACTTGGTTCCCGCCACCCACATTGGAGGCCTGCATGGAGTTCCTTGCTCCTGGCTATTGCAGGCATTTGAGGAATAAACAGTGGAAGATCTCATTTTCTCTATCTGTCCCTCATTTTCTGTCACTCTGGTGTTCAAATAAATAAATAAATACTATATATAAATGTAGATAGATAGATAGATAGATTATAGATATAATTGAAAGGTGAAAAGCCTAGAGATTGTTAGGAAATATGAAAGTACTCAAAACAGTTTTGGAAAAGAGAATTAAAAGTTAAGTTTATTTTGTTGCAAAAATATTTGGAATTCAAGTAGTTTTTATATAACAATATTTCCGTTAACGTTTTGAAGACCCCCTCATGTGTATGAACTTCAAAAACTTCTTTGCGCCAAAATAAATTATCTTATAATACTACATTCCAACGAACTTTCTGATGTGCCCTTGGATACAGAACAGCTATTTTGTAAAGCAATACATGGGGAGGAAGAACAACTGTAATCAGAGAATGTTGGTGACAGCCAGGTGACTGCCATCTTATGAATTAGCATTATACACAGGAAGAGTCAATACCACAGCACCTACTGTGTAAGGCAGAATGCATGTCATTCTGATTCCAGTGTATGAGGAGTGTGCTTAATTTCCACGAATGAACCTACCATCCGCTCACAACTGAAGCTTCATGAAAGAGGCAGAGAAAGTAGCACCAAGGATATGCCAAAAGCACAATGTTAACACATTTTCACACACATGATCCCATCTAAACCTCCCACATCTGGGGCTCATTTCTCTAGCATGTGTACACAGTAGTGGAATTGCTGTATCAAATAGTGGTTCTCTTTTTAGTTTTTTTGAGAAGCTTCTATTCTATTATATAATGATTGTACCAATTGACATTCCCACCAATAGTATACAAAAATTGTCTTTTCTCCACCTTGCCAGCATCTGTTATCTTGCTTGTTTTTGAAAATAGACACCCTAATAAGTGTTAGGAGATATCTCTTTGTGGTTCTGATTTGCATTTTGTGAATGATTGTAATGTTGAACTTTTTTTCATATACCCATTGTCCATCTGTATGTTTTCTTTGAAGAAATTTCTATTCCAGTCATTTTCCCATTTAAAAAAATTGAATTATTTGTTTTCTTGCCATTGAGTTGTGCGAGTCCCTTATATATTTGGGTATTAGTCTCTTACGAGATGCACGGTTCCGGATATTTTCTCCCATTCTGTATGTTGTCCCCTCACTCTGCCATTTATTTTTTGGCTGTGCAGAAGCTTTAGAAGCTGTTTGTTTTGAAGAAATCTCATTTGTCTGTTTTTCCTTTTGTTGCCTATGCTTTTCAGGTAATATCCAAGGGGCTGGTGCCTACTCCATGTCAAGCACATTTTCCCCTAAGTTCCTTTCTAGAAGGTTTAGGATCTTAAGCCTTTTAGTCCATTTTGAAATTATTTTTCCATATAGAATGAGATAAGGGTCCAATTTCATTCTTTGGGACGTGAATACCATGATTTCTTGAAGAGACTTTTCATTTTTGACACCTTTATCAAAGAGTAAATGACTGTGAATGTATTCATTTCTTTCTAGGTTCTGTATTTTGTCCCATTGGTCTTTATATCTGTTTTTAGCCCCAAACAATACTGTTGTAATTACCATAGTTTTTGTAATATATTTTGAAATCTAAAAACATGATGCATCCAGCTTTGTTCTTCTTGCTCAAGGTTCTTGAACTATCCTGGATCTATTCTGGTTCCATGTGAGTGTCAGCAGTGTTTTTTCTATTTTGTGAAACATGCCTTTGGAAATTTTATGGGATTGCAAAGAACTTGTGCGTTGCTTTGGGTAGGGTGGACATTTTAGCAATATTAATACTTTTTAAAAAATTATTTATATGAAAGAGCACAAAGAGAGAGAGACAGGAAGAGAGAGAGAGAGAGATCGATCTTCTATCCACTGGTTCATACCTCAGTGCTGGGCCAGGGAGAATCCAGGAGCCAGGAGCTTTGTTTGGTCTCCCACATTGGTGGCATCTTCCTCTGCTTTTCCCAGGTCATTAGCAGGGAGCTGGATTGGAAATGGAATGGCTGCGACATAAATGGGTACCCATATGGGATGCTGGTCTTGCAGGCAGTGAGTTTACTTGCTATACCACAATGCTGACCCTAATAGCAATATTCTTAGAATTCACGACCATGGATTATCTTTCTATTTATGTATGTCCTCTTCAGTTTCTGTGTTATCAGTGTAGTATATATTTTCAGCATACGAGTCTTTTATTTTTCTCATTATATGTATTCATAAGTATTTTGTTTTTTGATACTATTATAAATGAGATTATTTTCATGGTTTCTATTTTGGATTATTGATTGTTAGTGTTTGGAAATACAGCTGGTATTTTATGTTGATTTCTTTCCTGAAACTTTATTCATTTGTTAGTTTTTTTTAAAAGTATTTTAGGGTTTTTGTATGTATGATTCTGTCTGCTGCACAATTTTGTTTGTCTTTCCCAATATGGATGCCTTTTACTTATTTTTTCTGCCTAATTGCTCTAGCCAAGATCTCCAAAACTATGTTGAATGTAAGTTGTGAGAGCAGCATTTTCGTGTCAATCCTGGTCTTAGAGATTAGGCTTTCAGTTTGCAGCATTGCCATGGGTTAATCATAGTTGACTGTTACATGTTCAAGTACTTTCCTGTGCTTCATTTGCTGAGGGGCTTCATGAAAAAGAAGCCTTCTGAGTTAATGTTAATTCATAGGGGCTAGTGACTGTTCTTAATGTTATTTTCAATATTTTATTTCAGATAAAAGTTCTCTTATTTTGTACTTCCAAAAAGATTAAGCCATATATGCTCATACAAAGAATATGTTTTTTTATTTGTACAGCATTTTATATAGAAATGATTAACTGGTATAAATATGAACTTACTCAACCTTTCTTGGTCTCATATTGTATTTAATATTTCCAGGTGTGTTAATCAAAGGCAACGGTCTCTAGCATTGGGAATACAGTTTATGTTGCTTCGATTATTGGGTATGCCATTTTAATTAATTCACTAGTAAATGTTGCCATTCTGACTTATTGGTGTTATTGATTTACATTTTTGTGCCAAATATATAACTAAATCATAGTGGAAGACTATTTAATTGTTGTGGAAGAAAGCTGTTTTCCAGTGATTGAGATGTAGCGTTACTTACATAAGACACTTACAAATATAACTGTACTGTTCACCTACTTGATTTTTACCTGTTGTTTCTAATTCTGTTGCAAATATAACTTCAAAAGGCATATTTATATGAAAGGAAATAATGAATATGACATCAAAACAGAGTTTTTCCTCCCTGCTTTTATCTCCATTTGTGACACTACTATGTTGGTTTAGCAAGAAAATCAATGAGTTAGTTTCTCTATACTAACTGTTTTGTAGATTTGTGACTAATCAAGAATTTATGGAAGAAAGAATTCATACTAGAGAATTGTGTAAGGTTCTAGATGTAGGAAGAATAAGAAGGAAGGGGCAAATATAAACATTTCACTAAGATCAAATATAAACATTTCACTAAGGTCATTTTCTACAACTAAAGCAAAAAAGTGGTAACACAGAGGCCAGCTCATTCAAAGCTCCCATTTGTTCAGAAGAGTAAAATAAGGCCCTGAAAGATTTAGGATTTTGTTCACTGCTACACGGTAGATGGTGGAAATGTGGAAATGAGACCAGTGATCCCTTTCTCTCAGTCCAGCACTCTTTTGACCGTATCATACTACAAATCAAAGAACAGACTAGAGGTGGCCAAAATATTTGTCTAAGAGCTATCACCTCAAATCATTATTTGATATGTAACAACTAGAAGCACCTTAACTGTAGTTGTCTCTCAGCATCTGCAGGGGATTGGTTCCAGAACCCCCACACCAAAACCTAAGGTGCTCAAGTGTCTTATGTAAAGGCCTACTGTTTGCTTATAGTCCACATACATCCTTCCATATTCTGTTAATCATTTCCAGGTTGTTTTGATATCTAATACAATGTAGACATTATCTAAATGGTCATTATATTATGTTGTTTAGGGCATAATGACAGGAAAATAAGTCTGCATATTTAATGCAGGCACAGTTTTTTTTTTTTAATATTTTTGATCAGATGTTGGTTGAATCTGTGGATGCAGAGCCCACAGATATGAAAGCCACACTGAAAATGGTAAGTCAGTGCCTCCTGGCCTGAGCTCATGAGTGAGTGTATGTGTGTGATAGTAACACTTCAATGTATATTAGTATGAAAGTCTGTATGTACATGTATAAATGCCCTCACACATATGCACATGTTAGTGTATATACATGCACACATACATATACATGTGCACATTGATTTTTATACGCATGAACAAACATTTTGACATAGCACATATGCAGTAGTTCAGTGCATGGTTTTTTTCATCAGGAATAATTTATTTTGATTTTTTTGGAGGTGCAATAGCTAATTTCAAAGACATTTTTTCATTATAATATAAATGTTAACAATATAGTTCTGTGAAAATACATTTTGAGTTGATTAGAAATATCAAAATATATCAATAACTATGTTAATATACATGATGATAATTACATATAATTTTCTAAAAAAAGTCTATACCACAAGCCTTTCACTTGTACATGAATTAACTTGCGCCTTTAAATACATGAATGTCTATTTTTATGTATATGAAATATATAACCCTGTATATGAAAAATCTGTAAATATATATTGTAATCTTTACCAATATGTGTTCACCTATAATTCTTTTAGGCACAATACCCGGACCAATTATATTCGGTATCACAATAGACAGCACATGTATTCTCTGGGATATTAATGAGTGTGGAATTAAAGGAGCTTGCTGGCTTTACGATAACATCAAGATGGCCCACATGCTAGTAGCCATAAGTAAGTGGTAACTTCTCAATAACCTTGGAGTAAACTAGTGGCGTCAACAACAACTTGGCATAGCTATTTAGCTTGAATGTTCAGTCAGTCCTGTTGGACAATCCTGAGGTCCAGATAGATGCAAAGCCCAGTCATCATAGCATGTCAGGAGAGGCTTTGAATGGAGCTTGCAAGCCTCAGTCTTCAACAGAAGAGAATGCAATTTTCACTTTCATTATACCACCTGCAGTTTAGTTTTCTTTTAACAGTGTCTCTTAAACTCTTTTGAAAACGATACCCTAAAGCCAAAAGGAAATTCTGAGCAACTCACTGGGGTGGTCGTCACCTGTGTGTCGGGGCTTTGGAAAACGCAGAGATGCAATAAGGAAGGATCTGTTGCACTAAGGCACTTCTGAGAAACTTTTTTCTAGTACAGGAGGTCAGCCATGGAGTTAGCCTTTTTTCTCCTTTGTAGTCTACAATCTCGGTTAACAATAAATGAAAGTTAAGAATAAGGAAGTGAAGAGGAGCAACACATCTAGTTTGTAAAATAAACCTTTATAATTTCAAAAATAATCTGAGAAATTAGAGTATTAAAATAGAAAATTCTGAAATCAATCATCATTTTCATTGCTGTTATTTTGACACATTTATCAAAATAAGCTTATTGCTCTTTATGTGTTAAAATCCCAGCTGAATTTATGACAGAAATAAAATATTCACTGAGGAAATAAATATATAAACTTTAAAAAGCAATGAAGGAATAAACACTGATGAGAATAGTCACAATTAATCTCCTCATCACTATTAGCTGCTTTCTTTAAGATTTAATTTTTATATTTATTTGAAAGGCAGAGTTGTGGAGAAAAGAGGAGATGCAGAGAGGGGGGGGTCTTCTACCCTCTGAGTACCCCCCAAATGGCCGCCACAGCTGGAGCTGGGCCAGACTGAAATCAGAAGCTTGGAGCTTCTGCTGGGTCTTCCACGCAGGAGCAGGGTCCAAGGATTTGGGCCATCCTCCACTGCTTTCCGAGGCACATTAGTAGGGAGCTGGATGGGAAGTGGAGCAACTGGATCTTGAACCAATGCTCATATGGGGTGCCAGCAATACAGGTGCAGGCTCAACCTGCTACAGCAGAACGCCGGCCCTTAGTGCTTTTATAAACCATTTTTTATTCCATGTGTTTATAATTTATTTAATTGCTTGTGCATGTATTTTCTGGCCATATACATAATGCATTCTGCCTTTTCCTATTCTGTGATGAGTGAGAGAATTCACTCTCCTCCTCCAAAACATAGGCACCTTTACATTTTCAAAAGCCAACCAACCAACCAACCAACCAACCAAAAACCATTAACAGTTGTACCTGTGTCATTAACACTCCTATAAATCAAGTAATGCTTACATCAATGAGCAAGGCTGTTTTTCAAATAAACATTTTAAAATATTAATGAATAATTAAAAGCAAGAAGATACTGGAAAACTACACATGTCATTCATTTACAGGCTCTTATTAAATGCTTGTGTTATAGTTAGAACTACTTTCTCTTCATGTAGCTGAGCTCAAAATCAAACCCAGTCAAGCTTGTGAATTTGAATTTTTTTTAGTTGATAATTGAGAGAAAATTGGGGTATTAAATGTGATATATTCCCTAGAGCTTTCCTTCTAAGAACTCCAAAGCCTTTTTAATTTCCAGAATTGTTTTTTATTGTAAACATGACAAATTATGCAATTTATCAAGTTCAAGGGTGGTTTGAGCTATCTGGTTTTGTCATTGACATTTTTCTGCTTGTAATTGTTGATAGATATATACTGTGTTGAAAGCAGAAATGGAATATAGATTTATTTAATCCTATATAACACTTTCTACAGGATCAGATGATCATGACTGACAATAGGATAATTGTTACCATGCATTTTTATTGTTTAGAAGGAAAATAAATACCATTTTATCAGATTGGGTATAAATGTTTTATTTCTCCCTAATGTCTTAAAAATGTAGAGCATAAAATTAAAGTTCCCAAAATTCTTCACTTTAAACTGATGAGTTTCTATTCATGAAGAATTTTTGTGTGAGAATATAAAGGCCTGATGTAAGTTTTTTTTTTTTTTTTCAATATGTAGGTGTTACTTGCAAGATTATCACCATTTTCTTCAATGGACTTGCAGTCTTTTTGTATAAGCCGCCACCATCAGGCACAGATGTGCTGTTTCAGAACCAAAATGCAGTGGTAGTGGAACATGTCAGCAAAGCAGAAGATGAAGGGTGACATAGGAGAAGACAACTCTATACACAGCTGGAAGATTGACTTCTATTTCCCAACACACACATTGCCATGGCAGCATTATCTACCCAGGTTGGACTGACACACTTAAGAATTCACGTTGTGTAATTGAATGTGTTTTTATGTATATATGAGGACTCATTTGTTTTTGCTTTACTGCAAGAGACAGTTTGGTGCCTTCAAACCCCACCAAAAGCCTGGAAACAAACATATTTGCTTAATTCCCTTGGCTACATGTGAAATCCCCAATTGTTAACAAGACAAATTGCCAATACTCCGTTTACATTCAGATGCTTTTGTTTCTTTTACAATTTGTTTTAATTTTTATTGCCAGTAGTTTGGATTTATTTAGAAAATTTATGATTCAACAATTGTTACTAGCCAGATTTATGTGATGATTTCTAGGAATTATTATTGAATACCCAGGAATTTGAAACCAATTTTATAATCAGGGATCTTTAAAAAGCTCATGGAGGATGAATGTTATGAATAAAGTATGCATAGATTTCAAAGTCTTTTTGCAGTAAAACAGGCATCTTTTGACTTTGTTTTTCCATGAACTTTTTGAGGCTCCTTCATATACTAGTCAGGCCTTTGTTTATCACAGCAAGTTATTGAATTATTGGAATTTAAGTTAGTTATCTTTGTATCCTTATCTATACTAAAAACAGAAATATCAGCATTTTCTATACAAACTTTCAGTTTATCTCAGGAATTCCAGGAGGTAATTTATTGATTTTGCTGATCTTCAATGTTTAACTCTTATTCTGTGATAGTATTATTCGATTACATACATTCCAGTGGAAATTACCAGCTTCAGTAAAAAACAGTGCCAATTAGATAGGGAAAGACTTCTTAATGAACTACTGATCAATGTTTACATATTCAGTACTTTGATTTTTCTTGTTTTAAAAAGCCATCTCCTAACACATTACTTGTAGCAACTAAAGTAGTGCTTTGCATGCACAGGCATGTGTGTAATATTATTTGATGAAAACATTAAAGCCTATTCTTTAACTGATAGATGTGTCTGAAGCTTGAAATATTTCACAAGCCTGAAAACATTATATCTTCACTCTAGTCATTCAGGTCAGACTTATGCCAATTCAGAACATGGCAGAAGTAGACCAATGAATGTCAACAAAAATAATATCTATCCTGATTAGGATTTTACTAATTAAGAAATGTGTCAACATTCAAACTCAGAGATGATTGCATTTGGAGTTTTCATAAAATAAATGTTGCTCAACTGATAAGATTTATTATCAGATTTCACCTATGTTATTTTTTTAAGCAGTGTTACATATGCACTCTAACCAGGAGAACACAAACTGAGAATGAAGATGTGGGTAACCAGAATTATAAGCACTCAAAATTTGCAGAATTTAAGAGGTTATTTAGGGGTGATCTTTGGTCAATGATGAGTCAACCAGATGAATCTGTAAACCAAAATTAAAAGGGAAGGAATGAGTCAGGAGCTAGCCAAGGATGCACATCTTTGTGTTAGAAGATAGCAACCATCAGTGAGTCAGAAATCTACTGACACCCAGCATATGGAAGCACCAAAGTTCAAAACTATGTAGGTAGCACAAAATGTGGGTATTGGGGAGATAAGAAATTCAGCAACCAAAGGTAAACTTTTAGGCAGGGGACCACAGATACGTGATACCTCGATTGAGAACCTCCTCTTCAGCCAGCCAGACACTGTTACAGTGCTTGTTCTTGTTGGAGCCAAGCTAATGGAGAGTTGGCATTTTCTGTGTCCTGTACATGGGGACAGAGAGTCGAATGGAAGAATTTCATAGCTGTTAGGTAATCGCAGATCTCAAGGAACTCAGCGATAGAGATGGGGAATGAGTGTAAGCGGGGACACAGAATAGCTGCAAAACCGTGTAGTCTAGGAGCATTTCCTTTAGAGAGAAGAAAAGCAATCACTCCGTATATAGAAATAATTTGATAAACAGGGCACTACAGGGTTGGTTTTCATAGTTTCTTGGTGATCAAGGGCAACTCTATACTCAGTTTTATAAAATGATGCAGGGTTTTGTTTAGTTTTTTTTTTTTTTTTTACAAACATGAAAATGGTTATAGAGAAGCAATGATTTTGGCACTTGGGAGCTGGACTCTTTAATTTATGATATGCATATTTTGAAAATACCTCCTTTCACAGGTGATACACACACTACTATAATTATAATCATTGCTTTTACTGTTGGATTCACCTATATTATATGGGTTGGTTTGTTACTTCAAGAAAAAATTTTTCATGATACATGTTTTTCACAATTTATACTGATTTTGAAATAAGATTGAACTTATTCATTGACCAGTTGTGATTTTGTACATAATTGAATATATGTCTTAAAATTTTTAATGCTTGTGTATCCTTGGTTGTAGAAAATGTAAATGGAAAACTTTATACATGGTACAAATTGTACATAATTGACTCTACTATGTAAATTGAAGGAAAGCATAAATAAAATTTTAAATCTATTTTCTTTCAGGATTTTCTGTTGTAAACAATTATACAAAATAAATTTACATACATTTCATTACATCAGAATGCTTGTATAAGGTTGTTTTAAGTGTTTGACCTTATTAAATGACATAGATTTTGAAATTTGGGTTTTCTCTGTGAATATGAGCATTTTTTATGGATGGTAAAGGGAGATCGGTGTACTTCTCAGTTTAGTGACCATAATTTAATTACATGATTTCTAGTGTTTCAAATGATGTATTTTTTGCAATAAGAACCACATACCTGAGGCCAGAGATGTGGCGAAGTGGGTAAAACTGCTGCCTGCAGTGCTGGCATCCCATATGGGTGCCGGTTCTAGTCCCTGCTGCTCCACTTCCAATACAGCTCTCTGCTATAGCCTGAGAAAGCAGAAGATGGCCCGGGTCCTTGGGCCCCTGTACTTGCTTGGGAAACCCAGAAGAAGCTCATGGCTCCTGGCTTCAAATCAGCTCAGTTCTGGCCATTGAGGCCATCTAGGGAGTGAACAAGCAAATGGAAGACCTCTCGCTCGCTCGCTAGCTCTTTCTCTCGTTCTCCCTCTCTCTGCCTCTGCCTCTCTGTAACTCTGCCTTTCAAATAAGTAAGACCAGGATAAGCACGTGGCTCCTGCCTTCGGATCAGCGCAGTGCGCCGGCCACGGCGGCCATTGGAGGGTGAACCAAAGGCAAAGGAAGACCTTTCTCTCTGTCTCTCTCTCACTGTCCACTCTGCCTGTCCAAAAAAAAAAAAAAAAAAAAAAACTACTTGGTAAATCCCCGCCTCTCCTGCATTGGTGATGAACTTCAGTGATAATGTGCATGGAGCTCTACAGGATATTTCACAGATGGATCCAGGAGTGGTAGGATTGTACTCATGGCCTCAGGCAGTGATGGAAATGTGAGAAATCTTGGTAAGGGACATGGGGTTGATTTGGCATAACCAAGTGGAGGTGTCAGATACCCTGACGTGTTCTGCAGCCATATACATATATTTAATGATTTATTTATTTGAAAGGTTGAGTTACAGAAAGAGGAAGAAAGAGAGAGAGAGAGAGAGAGAGAGAGAGAGAGAGAGAGCTTTCATTTGCTGTTTCACTCCCTGAATGGCCACAGTGCTCAAGGATGGGCCAATCTGAGGTCAGGAGCCAGGAGCCAGGAGCTTCTTTTGGGTCTCCCACAAGGGTGCAGGGGCCCAAGCACATGAGCCATCTTCTGCTGCTTTCCCAGGTGCATTAGCAGGGAGCTGGATCGGAAGCAGAGCAGCAGGGACTCGAACCAGTGCCCATATGGGATGCTGGCACTGCAGGCTTCAGCTTTACCTGCTACACCACATTGCCAACCGCTGCAGCTATATTTTTTAAAGGTCTATTTATGTATTTGAAAGGCAGAGAGAGAGAGGGTGCTTAATATCTTGTTTCACTCCCCAAATGGCCGCAATGTTCAGAGCTCTGCCAGTTTGAATCCAGGAGCCTGGAACGTCATCTGGGTCTCCCACATGGATGACTGAGGCTCAAACTTTCGGGCCATCTTTTGCTGATTTCCCAGGAACTTTAGCAGGGAGCTGGATCTGAAGTGGAGCGATTGGGTTTCAAGCCTGCGCCCATACGGGATGCTGGTGTTTCAGGCAGGCGATTCACCCACTGCACCACAATGACCGTCCCTGCAGTTCTTTCTTGAGATCTGTCAGATGATCTGCCCAGCAGCAGCAGACTTGCTGCTCTCTTTGCCAGCTGTCAGGGAGAGAAGGGAAAAGTAAGCACAATCTCAAACGTGCCTGAATTCGAATTCCTTCTCTTGCCTTTGAGCATCTTGCTTTTGTCGTCACTGGGTTAAATCAGTCAGTTATTACCTTTCCTTTTGTATGAGTAAATGTTCTACTGACAGTTGCCGTCTGTCCCTGACAGGTGATTTGAAGGTCTGGAAATCCTAAGAAGCAAGAATTTGTTCAGTTACACTTCCTGTGATGACACTTTCCAAAAGCCTCTAACAAAGATCAGGTAATTCTAGGGAAAATGATGTAGCTGTCAGTTACTGGTTACCTACATGGTCTGAGGAAATGTGCTAGAATTTTCTTCAGTAAATGTCGATAATACCGTTTCAGAGTAATTTTTAATTTTATTTACTTAATTTATTTGAAAGGGAGAGAGACAGATACACAAAGAGAAAGAGAGGAAAGGGGGAGGGGAAGGGGGGAGAGAGAGAGAGAGAGAGAGAGAGAGAGAGAGAGAGAGAGAATCTCCCATCCACTGGATCACTCCCCAAATTCCTGCAACATTTTACACTTACACGTAAGACAACTGAAACTCAGGGAAATTAAGTTTTCGAAGTGGAAAACCACTGTCAGTACTAACACTTGAGTCTAGGTTCCTGTGGTCCCAAATCTCAGGCTTTGTCTTTCTGCACTAAAATATTCTGAGGCTAACTTCATAAATTAAAAATAAATCCACAACTTTTACTTTAAAAAATTAGGAAGATTTATTTATTTCAATGGCAGAGTGACAGAATGAGAGATTTTCCATCTGTTGATTCACCCCCAAATGGCCACAACAGAGAGGGCTGGGCCAGCTTGATGCCAGGAGCCTGGAATTGCATCTGGGCCTCCCACGTGGGTTGCAGAGACCTAAGCACACGGCCATCTTCCACTGCTTTTCCAGGCACTTTAACAGGGAGCTGGATCAGTAGAGCAGGTGGGACTCACACTGGGGCTCTCATATGGGATGCCAGTGTTGCAGACAGTGGCTTAACCTGCTGCATGCAGTACATGCTGACCCGAATCCACAACTTTTAGTTATGAGAATTAAATAATATTTTTAAAAATGTGACATATTTTACTAAATAATCAAACCAATCTGAGGCAGTTTTAAAAATGAAATAGCGTCAGGGGCTGGCAGTGTGGCATGGGGAGTTAAGCCACTGCCTGCAATGCTGGCATCCCATATAGGCACCAGTTCGAGTCCCAGCTGTTCCACCTCAGATGCAGCTGTCTGCTATGGCTTGGGAAAGCAGTGGAAGATGAACCAAGTCCTTGGGCCCCTGCACCCACGTGGGAGACCCAGAAGAAGTTCCTGGTTCCCGGCTTCAGATCTGCGTAGCTCTGGCTGTTGTGGCCTATTGGGGTGAACCAGCAGATGGAAGATCTCTCTCTCTCTCTCTCCTCTCTCTCTCTCTCTCTCTCTCTGTGCCTCTCCTTCTCTCCTTGTGTAACTGACTTTCAAATAAATAAATAAATCTAAAAAGAAGAAGAAGAAGAAGAAAAAGGTGTCAAGGAAAAGTGTTTCTTTCCAGACTTGCAATTTCTGTATAACCAGCAGGTGGCAGTGTTGCTTTACTACCTTAGTAAAGGTGCTTTGTTTTCTGAACCTTTGTGTTCTTGATGGAGGCCTATTCTGGCCTCCTGCAGAAATTATATTTGCATTTTCTCATTATCATTGTTCCTATTCTTCTGCTAATTTTGCTGGAATTCTTTGCTCATTGCAGATTATTGCAAAGATTTCTCGTTAGAAGAGAAATGATAATGAGAACTATTTTGTGAATGCAGCTTTCTTTTCTATTTCAGGAATAAAATGAGAGATATTTGTTATTTCACAGGTTTTACTTACAGATATTGGCCAAGAGTGAACTTTTGATACTGTTCTATAGCTTATCTTAAAATACCGAAAAGAATTGTTGCGAACAAAGAATCAAGAAATAGCAAATCTCAAAATCTTCTCCAGGTTGTCTTTTCACTGGCAAGGATGAAGACTTTCTACTAAAAATATTGGCACTTGTTATTGACATTTTCTTCAATAAATGTCGATAATACCGTTTCAGAGTAATTTTTAATTTTATTTACTTAATTTATTTGAAAGGGAGAGAGACAGATACACAAAGAGAAAGAGAGGAAAGGGGGAGGGGAAAGGAGAGAGAGAGAGAGAGAGAATCTTCCATCCATCTTCCATCCACTGGATCACTCCCCAAATTCCTGCAATATCTGAGTCTGAGCCAATCTGAAGCCAGGAGCCAGGAACTCCATCCAAGTCTTCCACATGGACTCAGATACTAGAGCCATCGTCCATTTCCTCCTGGGTACATCATACTAGCAAGAAGCTGGATCAGAGAGAGCGATGGGACTCAACCCCAGGCACTCTGATATGGGATGTGGGTGCCCCATCGTGGAGCAGACATCTAGAGTCCCCAAGTGTCTGCTCACTTCATTCTGCATAGCCGATGCTGCTTTTTCACATTAGAGGGAAAACAGAGATTACTAAGTAGACTTTTGAAAGGTAAACCATCAAGTCCCCTCCTTCTATTCTGAACTTCCTGATCATCTTCCTTGGGATGTTGCTCAATTCATTTCTGTATTTTTAAAGTTTTATTTGTTTATTTGAAAGAGTTACAGAGAGGCAGGGGGGAGAGAGAGAGAGAGAGAGAGAGAGAGAGAGAGAGAGAGAGAGAGAGTTCTTCCATCCACTGGTTCACTCCCCAGATGGTGGAAACAGTCAAAACTGGGTGGATCCAAAGCTAGGAGCCAGGACCTTTTTCTGGGTCTCCCATGTGAGTGCAGGGGCTCAAACTCTTGGGCCATCTTCTACTGCTTTCCTAGGCCATAGCAGAGAGATGGATGGGAAGAGGAGCAGCCAGGATTCAAACCAGTGCCCATATGAGATGCTGGCACTGTAGGGGGCAACTTTACTGGTTACACCACAGCAGCAAACTCTGCCCCCATATGCTCTCTAGGAAATATTTCTGCTCCCTCTTCCATCTGCCTGCCATTTGAAGTGTTCAAGATTCTCCCTTTTTGTAGAAAATGCTCCCTTTCCCACATGCTTTCCAAATGCCCAGATCAACCTCTACAGTGCTGGCCTATAACCAGGCTTGGTGGACTTCTCCCTTTGGTTGACTGGCTCTGTTTGTCAGCAGTTAAATCCACAGCCTAATCCACCCCTACTCTGTACAGTCTTCCCTCTCCTGCTTTCTGCATTTTGACAAATGACAGTGTCCTATGATCCAGGCTCCTTCTAAGCCCATCCACAGTACCTGCCTCAACAACAGATAGTAAACCGGCACCAACTATCACATAGAAGGACTATAATTGCACGGAAAAGGTAGCATATAAACATCATTTAGAATTTCTTCATTGATTCTCTGTTGGTTTTTACTATGTCAAAGCATAATACAATGAATGCCATAACTATATATGGACTACATGCTTTTGGCCATTATCAAGAAACTTAATTAAGGAAAAAAAAGGAAGAGTGACAAAATGCTTAATACCGTTTCTTATTTTAAAATGTTATTTGATAAATGTATGCTAATTTAATAATCTCAAATTTAAATCACTGATATAAACAAGGAAATAGAAATGCTTTTTTCTTGGAATCTTACTTTCTAGTTTCACAAAATACAGCTCATAGCCCAGAAAAGGCTATGGAAGGAAGTTGATGGTATTGAATATTTTTAAATAATTTTGTCATGCACTTGGATGTCAAAGTAAAAATTGCATCAGACAAAGTTAACCTGGTAAGAAAGCTTTATCTAAGGCTATTCCAATAGGGAGAGACTTGGTCTGAACTCAGTTCCACTGAAGCAAAAGGTAGTAGGAAGTGAACTGAGAGGGAGATTAGAGGTATCTGTGTTTTCCAGGCCTCTTTACCCAAAGGAAAGTAAACTCCCCCTTATCTTTAGGACAGGAGGTGGTTTTACAACCTGGAGGAAGGAGCCCACTAATGTTAGAATCCTGCCTTCCCACAGAAACTGGACTGCTCTCTTACAGGGAGATTCTATTTCAAAGGAATGGCTCAGGGGTTTTGAGAAAGACATTCTTGGGCCATCAAACCTGTAAGAGGCTTTTAAAAATATTTGCATCTCAAAGGTGCAGTGAAAGGATGGATAAGTACCAGTTCTCTAAAGTTCCCTGTAAGGAAAGGGAGAGGAGGTCCCAGGTTGAGTTAGGCCTAGGGAAATGGAAGGCTGGCTTGGCCTGGGGGAAGCGATTTTCCTGACTCCGTTTTGATTTGTCCTGGAGGCTTTCTTAGCACGTTCGGTACAGTGTATTCTGTGGTTGCTTGGTATTTGATTTTGCACTCAGAGACCCAGTAACACAAAAAGCCTTCTTACATTTTAGTCTGGCTTCACCCATTATTTTTCTTTTTTTTTTTTTTTTTTTTTTTTCTTTTTGACAGGCAGAGTGGACAGTGAGAGAGAGAGACAGAGAGAAAGGTCTTCCTTTTGCCGTTGGTTCACCCTCCAATGGCTGCCGTGGATGGTGCGCTGCGGCCGGCGCACCGCGCTCATCCGATGGCAGGAGCCAGGTGCTAGGTGCTTATCCTGGTCTCCCATGGGGTGCAGGGCCCAAGCACTTGGGCCATCCTCCACTGCACTCCTGGGCCACAGCAGAGGGCTGGCCTGGAAGGGGGCAACCGGGACAGAATCTGGCGCCCCGACCGGGACTAGAACCCGGTGTGCCGGCGCCGCAAGGCGGAGGATTAGCCTGTTGAGCCACGGCGCCGGCCTCACCCATTATTTTTTAATTAAATCGCACGTCTGTCATTGGATTTGTGGTTTTAATCAAATGAGTATAACAGAACAATTAGTAGCTAGATACTGAAACAGGAAGCCACAGTGTCCTCAGCAGACATTGATCCTATTTTTAGGCTTTTAAATTCTAATGTAAGAAGAGTGCTCCTAGAAGACGGCTGTGAAGAGAGCAGGCTGTGATAACAAGGCTCCGACACAGGAAAGCTAATTACCAATGGTGAATTGTTTGAATGTGGGCCAATAAGAGATTGGGGAGTAAGCATATTAAAGCCACTATAATAGAAGACATGAAATAAGACAAAAGAAATGAGGGATGGAATTGTAATGCAAGGGAGGGAAGTCATACAGGAGATTAAGAAAATTACACGGCTATTGTATTTTATTTCTGCTAAGGTGAATGGTGCTCTTTGGCAATGGTTCGTGAATCAAGTTTATTTGTGTTTTTTTTTAAAGAGAATTTGGACACATACGATGGTTGATGGCATGTAAGCTAACTCCTTTTTGCTTTTCTGTGTTTTTTTGCATAATTAGCTTGCATAATTAGCTATATTGCAGATGTACAATCTGTACATGAAACCCCATTGAACGGAAATGGAATAAGCTATACTTATCTAGCTGAAGGCAGGACTTTTGACGTCATGTCTTCCCCATCAGTCACACAACTGGTGGATTTACACATGAATAACTGTTTAGTGGTGAAGGGATGTGTTCTTGGAGCACTTTGTCAATTTTCAGTGTATTTTTAAGTGTAGCTAGGTGCCATGGTCCTCTGTTAGGTGAATGTTTTAATTTTGGTGTTGTTACGGCCGTGCCAGAGTAAAGAATACACCAAGAGACAGTCTCTCATGCAAAACGCAAGTAGAGTATTTTATTGACCAGCATGCTGGGGTTGCAGTGTCATGAATGTGAGCGAGCGACCCTGAGTACAAATCACATCAGCTTTTTATAGTCACACAAAAGCTCTGAAGTTAATCCATTGAATCTGTAGAACATATTTCACATGGGAACCAAGGGAACAGAGGAATCCCATAAGCACAAAGTGTGCATATGCAAGGTACAGATAACATCAGCTATTGGCAAGATTTACAACAGGTAAGGGTCACTTTCACCATACATTTCCTAAGGTTAAATAAAACCCTAAGTTCGTCAACTGGGTGCCTGTCAAGGTGAACAGGTTTGTCTGGGTTCTGGTTTCGATGGGCCAGTCCCCTAATTTTAAAGGGCCACACTCCGGTGTTATCTTTTCCTGTCCCAGCATCATTATCTCTGTTCAGTAAGAACAGGCCTCAACCCCTCCTTGAGTCAGGAATTTAGAAAGTAGGTCAAAAGTTAATCTGGCAAGGGTCAGAAGAGGAAGGGGGGGGGTCTGCTTAGCTTTAACATTTCTTCAGTGTAAAGTGTTTTTAATTAATTTATTCTTATACAAACACAAATGTGAATAATATGTGTCATTATTTCCATGACAATAAAGCAATGGACCTTGGGTTTGGTGAGAGGAAAGGAAATCTAAGTTGGGCGCCATCTTGGATCTGTGTTCTTTCTTCCTACATAAAAAGATTATCATAGGATCCTGATCATTCTAATGAATATGCACTTAATTCTCAGAGGATAGGAGATGAAATAACTTTCTAAAATTATAGTGAAGAAAAGAGACACACACAGAAGTGAGTTTATGAGTCCTATTGATGAGCACAATAGTTTTGTAGATAGCTATTGGCTGAGAGTTTCCCAGACTGTCCCAGTTTTCAGAAAACTTGGTGTCTCAGTACTTTTTCATAGCATATATAGAAGCAAACAGAAGTCTAACATTTGGCCTGTGCCGTGGCTCACTAGGTTAATCCTCCGCCTGTGGCGCCAGCACACCGGGTTCTAGTCCCAGTCGGGGTGCCAGATTCTGTCCTGGTTGCCCCTCTTCCAGGCTAGCTCTCTTCTGTGGCCCGGGAGTGCAGTGGAGGATGGCCCAAGTGCTTGGGCCCTGCACCCCATGGGAGACCAGGAGAAGCACCTGGCTCCTGCCTTCGGATCAGCATGGTGCGCCGGCTACAGTGGCCATTGGAGGGTGAACCAACGGCAAAGGAAGACCTTTCTCTTTGTCTCTCTCTCTCTCTCACTGTCCACTCTGTCTAAAAAAAAAAAAAAAGAAGTCTAACAACTATGTTTATTAACCATCTATTAACAAAAGTAATTTTGCTGTTTGTCATTTGAAAAAAACAATAAACATGCATTTAAAAATATACATTTATTCTTAAAGAAACACAATTAGCAATGTGTGCACCTGTTGTACAATGTCCAACTCCTAAAAACCTTGGAAACAGATTGAATACTGCCTAATTCCTTTTGAATTCCACATTGATTTTCACAAGTAATAGCTTTTTATGATAGTGGTGGCTGAAAACCCAGTGTTGTAGAGACATACCATTTTTTTTTTAATTTACTTATTTATTTGAAAGTCAGAGTTACATAGAGAGAGGAGAGGCAGAGAGAGAGAGGTCTTCCATCCAATGGTTCACTCCCCAATTGGCCGAAGCAGCCGGAGCTGTGCCGAACCGAAGCCAGGAGCCGGGAGCTTCTTCCGTGTCTCCCACGAAGGTGCAGGGGCCTAAGGACTTAGGCCATCTTCTACTTTTTTTCTCAGGCCATGGCAGAGAGCTGGATTGGAAGTGGAACAGCCAGGTCTTGAACTGGCATCCATATAGGATGCTGGCACTGCAGGCCAGGGCATTATCCAGCTGTGCCACAGCGCTGGCCCCGAGACTTATCTTAAGGAATAGAGTGCAATCAAATATTAAAACTCTAAATTCCTCAATCTTCCAGGTAACAAGTCTAATTATATTTTCTGCAAAAAAAAAATCGAGTGTCCTCCAAGTTCCTGGTTAGTCTGTTAGGGCACACTGGTTATGTAAGGACAAATGCAAATTAAAAAGAAGAGGTTCAGTTCTTCCTATGGAAAATAAAGAAAGAGATTTCTTGCTTTTCTTAAAGCCCTTATTTTAGAAAATCTGCAGTTGTAACTTCTTTCCATCTCTTTGAAATACATGCAAATATTTTGCAAAGCTAAATGGGCTTCTTGCAGACTCATTGACCCAGGAATATCTTTTTCAAAGCCCTGGGAACCAACTGTTTTAAAAGTAATGTGAGGGGGGTGTTTGGCCTGCTGGTTAAGATGTTCACCTCCCATATCCGAGTGCCAGGGTTTGCCTCCTGGCCGTGGCTTCTAAGCCCGGCTTCCTGCCAATGCAGACCGTGGGAGGCAGCAGTGATGTCCCTGCTGCAACTAAGTTCACAGCTCCTGCCTGGGCCTGGCCCAGCTCCAGCTGTTTGCAGGCATTTGGGGAGTAAACCTCACTCTCTGTCTGTCTCTATGCCTCTCAAAGAAGAAACCAGAAAGAACACCATCACCCATCATCAGAAGCTGAATCAATGGGGCTGCCCAGGCTTGACTGTGAACCTCCAGAAACGTAAGAGGGAATAAACCTCCTCCCTTCATAAGCAGTTTATCTCAAATATTATGTGATAGTGAGGAAATGCCCACTGCCATATAATTGGAGGATAAGTGGAGAACAAGACAGCTTGTCAGAAACTTAGTACTTTCTTCTACCACAGTGAAACGTCAATGGATAATAGCTAGATCTGAGGAACAAAGAACTGACAACACATTATTTAGTAATAGGGGAGTAAATAAATAAATGAATAGAAAGATAACAGATATACTTTTCTCTTGTCAATAGGATGGTGTTTGTTTATGGAAGTAGGGTAAAGAGGTAGGCATTAGCAGAAACTCTTGCTTTTGTTAAGCTTTCAGAACCATTAACACTTCCAAACTCTGAGCTTTTGATTTAGGCAAAGACTACATCTAAAAACCACTCCCTTCATGGAGGAAAATGAAATGTTTTTAGGAGAAAAGCACATTGATTTACAAAGGTTCAGTGGGTCTTCCGGTGGAAGGTCTAATATTTTCCTTCCATTTTGATTTTGGAAGTTTCTGCATACCTTTCATGGCCTGTCTGCTTTCATTGTGTGTCTCCTTGCTCCCTATGAAAAGGGTGACCAGAAATGGAATGGTCTCAAAGGGGAGCACAAGTCGGAAGACTGTCCATTGTGCCAACTTGGGAGAATTGTGATTTGTCTGGAACTTTGGAATAGTTACTAGGCCTCCATTTTATGTGACGCCAGAATAATCTGCTTCAATTGTAAGAATTTAGTCAGTCAAGAATATGCAAAAATCTTTTGACTCATTGCCAAGTGTTACCCATCTGGTGTAGACAAAACTCAGTGCTTTCCAGCATTTAATACATAATTTTTCAGAAAGGTTTTTTAAATGTGGAAAAATTACTCAAAATGAACTATTAACACAGACCTAACAAACATTTTAGTTGCTCTAGTTCATTCCTCTAGGTTCCAATTATTTCATCTATAAGAGGGGAATATGCAAGTTTTGAAAAGATTTGTTGTGACATAGTTAAATATTGTACCTTCCAACTTTTGTAAACACACACACGCACACACACACACAAATCCATTTCTCACTATGTGTCTTTTTTTCCCCCCTAATATCAAAGGAGTAAATTCTTGTTTTGAAAAAGTTTTGACCACAGGGATTGAAATGTGTAAACACAGAATGCTTCATGTTAATGCCAGAAGTAAAACTTTAAATTTATTTGATTGAAAACTCAATGCTGGCAGCTTATGGAATGAGAATAGGCAGGAGTTGGTCAGAAAGGTCAGTGCTGTGGTTTGTTCCTATAGGATTAACATCAGTGGACTATGCGTCTTGAGAAGTATGTGCTCCACATGACTTTAGGAGAAGAAAGTAATCATTATCTCTCTATTACCAATAAGCAGCCCTAAGCAAAAAAAGGCTGAAGCATGAGAAACCTTCTGCTAAAATCATCACTGAGTTCATTTACTATCAGGGTATCAGAAGCTTGCATGTTAAACTAATGAAAGGGAAACAGTTCATTACACTGCTGAGATGCTACAATGAGAGATAATAAGCCTGAAGAGAACAAGCCAGCAGGACCTCACAGTGTTTCTTTTTTCTTCCTGCTAGGACATTTTAGGAATGTTTTTAAGGACATTTCTTGAGTCACAAAACTGCGAACATTTGGACCTGAAGTGCAAGCCTGATTAGGTGGACAGCATTTACAATGCCAACAATGGCTAACTTGGCAGTGGCAATGTTATTTTAGGTTCTTTCTAAATTAGAAAAAGATATGAAACAGGATTCTTATTAAGCAAGGTCAAAAGAAAGTCATTTGGACTCAATGACTATTGCTATGGGATATTTAATAATGAGTCTAATAACTGAGGTTGCAAACTAGCTGTCAACAAAATAGCTTGTCCAGAATATTCCATTTTCTTTATCATTGATTTTTTGAATATGTGTTGAGAACATTTGAAACTTACTCTCAGCAAACTTCAAGTGTAAAATGTAGTATTTAATATATTCACAGTACTGTACATGAAATCTTCAAAATTTATTCATTTTTCATGGTTGAACCTTTGGACTTCTTGGCTAATATCTCATTTTTCCAGGCCCTGAAGATCACCATCTATGCTCAGCTTCTATAGTTTAAACTTTTCAGTTGCGCATATAAGTGAGATCATTTAGTATTTGCCTTTCTCTCTCTGGCTTCTTTTTCTTCTCCTTCTTCTTTTCTTTTTTTAAGAGATGGGGAAAGAGAGTTTCCATCTGCTCCTTCATCCTTAAATGTCCATAGCAGCTGGAAAACTGAAGCTAGGGGCTGGAAACTCAACCCAGGTCTCTCATGTGAGTAATGGAAACCCAACTACTTGAGTGATCATCACTGCTGCCTCTCAGGGCCTGCATTAGCAAGAAGCTGGAGGCGGGACATCCTAACCAGTAGTTCAATGGCGAGGTCAAACGCCTGTTCTTGTCTGGCATATTTAGTTAGCAAAACACCTTCCAGATTCATCCGTATTTTCACAAATGTCTATATTTCTCTTTTTCTTTTTAAAGACTGAATATGATTCCTTGTGTGTAACACCACACTTTTCTTACCTATTCATCTTTTGATGGAAACTTAGATATATATATTTGCTATCCTGACTGTTCTGGATAACGCTGCAAAGGACGTGGAGTGAAACTATCTTTTAAATATATTGATTTCATTTCCCTTTGATATATACCCCTAGGTGGGATTCTTGGCTCATAAGGATATTCTATTTTTTAGGTTTTAAAATACCTCTCACTGTTTTCCGTAATGGTTGCACCAATTTATATTCCCCCCAACTGTGTCTAAGGTTCCCTCTTTTCTACATTTTTGATTTTTGTTTTTGTGATAGAAGTTATCCGTCCAGGTGAGGTGATATCTCACTAAAGTTTTGATATACATTTTCCCGTTGGCAAATGACCTGTTAGTCATTTGTAGTTTTTTTTTTTTTTTAAGAAATCTGTGCAGTCTTTTGAATATTGGGTTATTTGGGGGTTTTTCTTTGCTATTGCACTGAGTGGGTTTCTTATATATTTTGTATGTTAACCTCCTATCAGATGTGTAGTTTGTGCCGGCACCGTGGCTCACTTGGTTAATCCTCCACATGCGGCGCCAGCATCCCATATGGGCACTGGGTTCTAGTCCCTGTTGCTCTTCTTCCAGTCCAGCTCTCTGCTGTGGCTCGAGAAGGCAGTGGAGGATGACCCAAGAACTTGGGCCCCTGCATCTGCATGGGAGAGGAAGAAGCACCTGGCTCCTGGCTTTGGATCGATGCAGCACCGGCCATGGCGGCCATCTGGAGAGTGAACCAATGGAAAGAAGACCTTTCTCTCTGTCTCTCTCACTCACTGTCTATAACTGTCAAAACAATAAATTAAAAAAAGATGTGTAGTTTGCAAATCTTTTCTCTCATTATTTAGGCTACCTGATTCTTTATTTGCTGAAAGGGACTTTTCAGTCAGTTATAACCCCACTTGCCTATTTTTGTTTTTATTGCCTGTGTTTTTGGTGTAGTAGCCAAAAACCATTGTCCAGGCCAGTGCCACAAAGCATTTCTAGTGTTTTCTTCTAATAGAAAAAAATATTGTATGAAAGCTCCAAATTCAAAACTTGATTAGACACATACTCTGTGGAATTATGTATGTAAAAGAAATAAATAATAGGGAATGGAAGTCTCAATTAAAGGCACTCTTACTTTTTAGTAAATGAGTTCCTTAAAAAAAAAGGAATTCTTAGAGCCGGTCATTATTCTGTATTCAATGGTCATATCTAATGGATTTGTTAAAAGTATCCATCTATATACCAGAAACTGGATGTGTACTATGTATCTATTCTTCAATCAGAGTGAAATTGTCAGAAAAATAGATTTGTGTAGTTAAATATAATGTTAATTATTAATATCCAATTTACCACTTTGTTTTGACCAATAGATCTTATTTTTCATATGCTATTAGTTACACATAGGGACTCCTCTTTCCATTATTCATAATATCCTAATGGTTTGGAAAAAGTGAGTTAGAATCTATTTTCTGAAATGAGGTTTCTTTTAATGGAGCAAAAAAAAAATAGGCAAACAATAAGAACTTTTGCAAACCTTAATTGTGGCCAGATAATAATAGGACATGGAGTATCTGAAAGATTTTTTTTTAAGGACTTATTTATTTGAAAAGCAGAATTACACAGAGAGAAGGATAGACAGAGACCTTCCATCTGCAGCTTCACTCTCCAGATGGCCACAATGATCAGAGATAGGACAGGCTGATGCCAGGAGCCAGGAACTCCATCCAGATCTCCCACATGGGTAACAGGGGCCCGAATGCTTGAGCCATCTTCTGCTACTTTCCCAAGTGCATTAGCAGAGAGCTGGATTGGAAGCAGAGTGGCCAGGACTTAAACTGGGTGCTCCAATGTGGTTTGCTGGGGGTGGGGTAACTTGTTGTACCACAGCTCTACCCCTGAAAGATTTTTGGCATCATTGCCTCATCTTTGGAATTAATGAAAAAGATAAAACAAATTTTTGTCTATAGAGTAACTTCCATGTTGCAAAGTCTTTGTGCATATTTCTTTTTTTATCGGAGAGATTCCAAGATGGTGTCATAGGGAAGGGCATACTGCTCTAGATTAAATAGTAAACACCTAGCTGCCAGGTTGATTTAATCCAAGTCTGGTTTTCATTCCTCTGGTTCTATCATTGTGATTGCCACAGTTTGGTATTCCCATACTTCCATTCCTCCAAGCTGATTATGCCCCAGATCCTTTATCCTTGCTGTGCCCTTAACCCGACCCCAGAGCACACTCACTTGATATCACTGCATTTCCTCTCTGTGGTCTCTTCTTTCCCACCGGGTTATGCTGTTTATAAGAAGTCATCTTGTGGGCGCTGGCATTGTGGCATAGTGAGAAGAGCCACTTGTGACACCAGCATCCCATATGGGCACCAGTTCAAGCCCTGGCTGCTCAACTTCTGATCCAGCTCCCTGCTAATGTCCCTGGGACTTTGGCCCCTTAACCCATGTGGGAGACCTGGAAGACATTCCTGGTTTCTGGCTTCAGTCTGGCCCATCCCAGGTTGTAGCTATTTGGGGAGTGAGCCAGTACATAGAAGACCTCTCTCTCTGTCTCCTTCTCTCTAAATCCACCTTTCAAATGATAATAATAATAATAAAAAACCTTTAAAAACAAGAAGTCATCTGGTGAGGGTCACTACATGTGATCCCTTTATCTTGGACTTTCCAACCTCAAGAACCATGGGACAAATACATTTCTATTGTTAATAATTTATATGGCTTGTGTTTTTCTGTTAGAGCAGAACAAGAACAACCAAGGACAGCCTAACTTTCCTGAACCTTCCCCCCAAAAATCCTTTTTATACTTGCATCCTAGATGAGCTGATCTGTTTTTATGGCTTTAAATACTGTTTCTATACCTGTAGCCCCAATTTCTATTTCAAGTACCCATTATTTTTCTGAAATCAGATTTCAACAACTAAATGCCTACTTGATGTCTATACTTCTCTGTAGAATAGTCTCTGTAAAACGTCACATGTCCTAAACTCTTCATCTTCCCCGTAAATCCAATAGTTCCTCAGTCTCAATAAGTGGCACCTGCTGCTTCCCCACCAAACCACGGCTGTGCAGTCATCTCAATATTCAAAAGTCTATCTTGTGTGTGGGCATTTGGTGCAGCAGTTAAGATGCTACTTGGATGTCTGCACCCACATGTGTGTTAGGGTTCAAGTCTCAGCTCTGCTCTCCACTTCAGCTTCCTGATAATGTGCACTTTGGGAGGCAGCAAGTGATGACTTAGGTAGCTGAATTCTTGCCTCTCGTGTTTAAGACTTGGATTGAGCTCTTTGCCCTAAGCTTAATCCTGGCCCACTTCTAGCTATTTCAGGCATAGGACAGTGAACCAGTGGATGGGAGATAACTCTCTCTCTCTCTCTAACTCCGTCTACCTCTCAAATAAACATGATAAATTTAAAATACATACCTTGGACTTAGCTCTCAATTTCTCCACTGCTGCTGGCATACTTGCCCATACCACATAACCTCTCACTTGGCTACTGTGACAGCTTCAACCCAGTTAATTCCCTCATGTCAACCTAACCCTCTGCTCAAAGCAATCTAACAGGGTAGCCACACTCTCACAGTATAATTCAAAATTTTTGTCATGGTCTGGTAAGAAGAATCTTTTCCATTCTGTCTAAAATTGTGCCCTCTCATTCCTTTCTATTTTTATTTATTTATTTTTCTCTTGAGTCATTTGAAAGGCAAAGTTTTATATAGAGAGGGAGAGGGGTAGAGCTGTTATTGGTGAATGGCAGGGTCCTTGTCTTCGCACAAGAAATAACTCAGGAATGAGACAGAGTAAGTGGAAAGCAAATAGCAAAGTTTATTAGGGTAAGGACATCCATAAAACGGATGGGCACCTCTCCAGACAGAACTTGAGAGAGAGTGCCCAGTTGCTCAGACTAGGGGAGAGTGGAGTTACACGGTTGAGTGGAGAGAGTACACCCGGCCAGGCCAGGCAGGCGGCTCAGCACAGAGGCAGAGAACTGAGTGCACAGTCTGGCTGAGGCCTGGGGTTTTTAAGGGGATGGGTCTTGCCTTCCCACACCTTCTTTTCCTGAAACAGAAGACTTTTTGAATGTCAATATGAAAAGTTCCTATCTGAGTTTTCCCCCTGAAGTTATCAGACAGGAGGAAGCCTGGCTGGCTCCGTCCCACCTTAAGGGAGCCTTAGAGGAAGGATGTTTATTGGGAAGAAGGGGTGTTTGAAGTGCAGATACTGGGCTGCACCTGGAAGATTATGAGGCAGAAGGGGCAGGGACCTCCACCTGGAAGACTATCAGGTAGAAGGGGTAGCAGGGCAGGACGAAAATACTGGGCTGCCCCTGGAAGGCTATTGGGATGACTGAGATGCATATGCTGGACCTAGATGTCAACTCTTTAGGCCTTTGTCACATACACATAAGCTCATATCTGATTTCCTACTTAAGAGAGAGAGAGAGAGAGAGAGAGAGAGAGAGAGAGAGAGAGAGAGAGAGAGAGAGAATATCTTCCATCTGCTGGTTCGCTTCCCAAATGGACACAATGACCAGGGATGGACCAGGCCAAAGCCAAGAGCCAGGAGCTTCAGCCAGGTCTCCCATGGTGCTATAAGGACTTAAGCACTTGGGCCATCTTCTGTTGCTACCCCAGGTGCATTAGTAGGGAGTTGAATGGGAAGTGGATCATCCAAGACTCTAACCGGTGCCCATATATAGGATTCTAGCATGCAGGTGGTGACTTAACCCACTGCAACACAGTGTTGGCTCCTCTCCTGAGCCATTTTTAATAGCCTGGACACATGGTAATTATATTATCTGCTTATTAATTGTCTATCCTTCACAGTTGAGTGTAAGATTTAAGAATACATATTCTTCTTTCTTCATTTTTACATTATCAGACAATTCATATGGTTCAATGATTAACAAATGGAAAAAAAGTGGATTGAGACATGGGAAAACACCAATAAGTCTGAAAATTCCTAGGATTCATGCATGACATGTATTAAATATCTTCTAGCCACAGTTTTCATTCCAACAGCTGTGCTTTGGGACAAGACATGGCATATTTATACCTCCATTTCATCATCTGTAAGATTAGTTTTTTTAAATTATTTTATTTATTTGAAAGGTAGCGTGACTGAGGGAGGAGGGGGAGAGAGAGAGAGAAAGAGAGAGAGAGATCTTCCATCGATTGGTTCACACCCCAGGGTAATGGCCAGGGCTGGGCCAGGCTGCTTAAACCAGGAGCCTGAACTCCATTTGGGTCTCACATGAGTGGCAAGGGCCCAAACACTGGGGTCATGGTATTATCAGGGATCTGGATTAGAAGCAGGACAGCTGTAACTTGAACCGCCACTCTGTTATGGGATGCTGGCATGGCAGGTGGCAGCTTAACCTATTGCACCACAATGCAAGCCCAAATTAGGTTTTTGTGTATATTTCTTTTTTATCATCATATGCATGTATCACTTAATATGGGTTCACCTGTACCTGCTTCCAGCTTGTGTTCCAGAACACAGCCCTCTCTTCAAAGTCCCTAGATGCAACAAGTTTCAGGAGAGGCTGACTCTCAGCACCAGTTCCATATGGTTCCAAATACTGTCTAAATTCCTGGTAATGAAAGGGAATAAAGTTTGATAAAACGTCTATTTGGGCTGCCAACTGGGGTGTGTGTGTGTCCTATTTCATACTGTCATTAATCAGATTGCTTCTTTTGGCCCCTTCTTCCAAGAACATTTAATCAGAATTTATTGTGTGCAAAGCCTGCAGATTTGGAGACAATGAAGAAAGTTGTTGTCATTGAAAAGACAAGGCAAAGAACAGGCTTCTGGGCTGAAAGAACTGTGCGAATGATATCACAGGGGTTGGAGAGACTGTCCTGTTTTCAAGAGCTTTAGTCAACTCTACCAACTGAAGAGCATATTTAAAATTGAGGTAAAAGTTGCAGAAAGAAATATGAGGATACAACATCATTTCTGATGACATTTACTACCTTCTGATGTTACACATATGAGGACTCAGGATGCAAAATTGTTTTTATGACTTGAACAGCTTAGATTTAGATTGTAGGAAGGTGTTTTATCACACATGCTACCGGGAGTTAAAAGAAAAATCCTGTGCGATGATAATTTTTCAGTGTTCTGAGTGACTTGATTTAAGTTGCAGAGTTCAGTTGTGAACATAGTACTTTATTTTATGTAACATTTATGGAGATGCAGTCTCTGGACTTAAGGATGCCAAGCAAAACACAAAGGGATAGCAAGTTAGAATTTACATAAGTATGGGCTATTGACATACATTTAATTGATACTTTTTTCATTTAATTATTATTATATAAATTCACATTATTAATAAATGAGAAACACATGTAATTTAGTGTTTGTCTTTTAAAAATATTTATTTATTCATTTTGAAAGTCAGAGTTACGAGGAGGAGTGGAAATTGTTTTTCCGTCTACTCTTTTACTCCTCAGATGGCTGCAATGGCTTGTGCTGGGCCAGACTGAAGCCAGGAGCCAGGAGCTACATCCAGGTCCACTGAGTGGATGGCAGAGATTCAAACACTTGCATGAACTTCTGTTTTCCCCAGGCCATTAGCAGAGGGTTGGGTCAAAAATGGAGCTACTGGGACATGAACTGGCATCCATGTGGGACACTTGCATCATAGGCGGCAGCTTTACACACTATGCCACAACACCAACCTCATAAGTTACTTTTAAAACTAATGAATTGCTACTTCTTTAGTATAACATTCCCATGATAAAGACAATAGCATCACACGAATATATCCAGTGTAGAATATCTGCATTTCATGAAAGGGCTTGATATACCAGGTTCCCTCCCCGTCCTCACAGTGGATCTGATCCAATGTACTTATGTGCTTGTATTTTCACACATTTCAATCTATCCTTAAGGATCCATCTGTGCTCTAGAAGTAAGTCAAGGTAATGAGAAACACAAGGCTCTTCTTTTTTTTTATTTTTAAAGAATTATTTTTTGATAGAGTTTAAGAGAGAGAGAGAGGGTGCTGGGTTCTAGTCCCAGTTGCTTCTCTTCCAGTCCAGCTCTCTGCTGTGGCCTGGGAAGGCAGTGGAGGATGGCCCAAGTGCTTGGGTGCCTGCACCTGCATGGGAGACCAGGAAGAAGCATCTGGCTGCTGACTTTGGATCGGCACAGTGCCAGCCATGGCGGTCATTTAGGGGGGTGAACCAACGGAAGGAAGACCTTTCTCTCTGTGTCTCTCACTGCCTAACTCTATCTGTCAAATAAAGAGAGAGAGAAAAAGAGAGAGAGAGAGCGAGCGAGCGAGAGAGCTTTCATCCACTGGTCATAACAGCCAGGGCTGAGCCAGGCCGAAGCCAGGAGTCAGGAGCTTCCACCAAGCCTTCTACTTAGGTAGCAGGGGCCCAAGCACTTGGACCATCCTCTTCTGTTTTCTCATGCCATTAGCATGAAAATTAGCATTGAAAATCAAGCAGCCAGGACAGAAACCGATGCCCACATGGGATGCCAGCACTGCAGGTGGCAGCTTTACTGGGTGAGTCACAGCACCAGCTCCACAAGGCTCCTTTTATCAGGCCTCTGATGAGGCTTTGCACTACTGAGGTGAATCTTTCTGACATCTGGCCCCAGGTACGGGTAGACTATCCAGTGAAGGAGAACCCCTGAGAATGCTGTCTTGGCCACTCTGAATCCCTTGCAGTTTTTCAGAGTCTCAGGTTATCCCTTCCTGCCAGGTGCAAGATCAGAGCCTTGTTGAGAATTATGCAGGGGCTATGATTTGCATTTCTTTATCACATTTCAATTAAAACAAAACTCAGCAAGGATTAAATGTGAAAAATCTGTAGCCTTGTGCATTAGACTTAAGCATTTCAAAATTGTCACCTTTTCACTTGAGCAATCGATTTTCTGTTTCAGGACCAGTATTAGCAGTTTGCTTTGTATCCAGCCTGTAACATCGCCTGCTAACCTTCCTGCTTTTCAGTGTTTTTCCTTCTCTGGTGTCCTTAGAATTCCTTCCTATAGGAGTTAGAAAAGGTGTTCAGCTTTCAGGTACACAAATCGGCATCCTAAAGAGAGATGTGTCTTTCTTTCTGAATGTGTAAGATTTAGGAGGTGGGCAGGTGAGAACTACCTAGTTTGTTGGTTATATGGTATCAGATCCCCTTGACTTATTCCATCTTTCTGATGCACCATCCTTAGCACATGTCTATCTTTTGAAACTTGCCTCAAAGTACAATATGACTGATGAAGTTATCACATCCTCTTTCTAAACTGTACAAAAAAAAAAAAAAAGCAGAGATCTAAAGCATTTCTAAGAACCCATGCTATAATAACCATGTCTATCTCATTTTTTATTTATGTTGCAAAATATTTTTTGGGCTACAGTCTGGACGTATTGCATCTCTATAAAATTCATATGTTGAAATCCGAATCTGGAAAGTAATGGAAGTAGGAAGCAGGACTTTGGGGAAGAGATTAGATGATTAGGGAGGAGCCCTCATGATTGGGAGTATTACCCTTATATAGAGATGCCAGAGAACTGGCTGGCCTCTACCACTCTAAGGGGATAAAGTGAAAAGTGCCTTGGATGAGCCAAGAGATGGGCTCTTACTAGACTCTGAATCTGCCATAAGCCAGAGTCCTGATTTTGGACTTGCCAGCCCTCAGAACTGTAAGCAATAAATCATTATCATTTTATAAGCCACCCAGGGTATAGCATTTTATCACAGCAGCCGGAGTAGTCTAAGACAGTCTGCTATGTTATACTTAGCGTATGACCTATATTTATCCAAATCCACTCCTTGAAAAGTATTGCTGGCTGCATTTACAGTGAAAGGTGTTTTCGTTTATCAGGGTGCAGGTCTTAAACCAGGATTTTTGACATGTCAGTCATTTTAATACCACCTCCTACTTCCCACATACCACCTGTATTACTGTTTAATTAGCACATTTATTTTGTTATAAATAAATTTAGCATTATTTCCTGCAATAATTTGCCTAATATCATAGGTTTAATATTTCTGTTAAACTTTTTCAAGTAGGTGTTAAAATAAGTATCAGACACAACTGTTCAAAAAGCTATATGTCTCACTTCAAGCACAGTTAATTAGTTGTCCCCATACCAGCTGTGATGGTTAATATAATGTGTCAACTTGGCTAAGTTACAGTGCCCAGTCTTGTGGTGAAACAGTAGTCCAGATTTATTTATTTTAAAAGGTATGGTTTTTCTTGGTATTTATTTTTCAATTATTTGAAAGGCAAAGAGATAGAGAAGGAAATAGCAGTGCTCCCTGGTTTACTCCCTAGATTCTTGCAACAGCAAGGGCTGAAGCCAGGAGCACATAACTCAATCCGTGTCTCTTACGTGAGTCACAGGGATACAAGCACTTGAGCCATCATCTACTACTTCCCTGGGTACATTAGCAGGGAACTCGATTGGAAGCAGAGGAGCAAGGACTTATACCAGGGGTTCCAATATACGATATGGATGTTTCAGACTGGTGTCTTAACTGCAGCAAATGACTGCCTAAGATATTTTAAAGATGTGAGAAGCAGTTATAGTCTGCAAACTTTAAGTAAAGCTAACTACCCTCTATAATGTAGAAGATTTCTCTCCAATTAAACTGCAGAACTGAAATTTCCAGAGGAAGAAATTCTGCCTTAACATTGCCACATGGAAACTCTGTCTGAATTTCTAGCTTACTGTCCTGCCCCCACCAAATTTGAACTTGCAAACATACAACAACCATGAGCCAATTCCTTAAAGTAAATTCCCCTCCATATGATTTATTGACTTTATGATGGTAAGAAAGTGTACTCATATGACTGTTTTGCTTTTCACTTCTAGTATAGTATTCAATAAATTGCACAAGACCCTCAACACTTTATCATAAAATAAGCTATGTGTTAGATGATTTTGCCCAACTGTAGCCTACTGGAAAAATTCTGAGAATGTTTAAGGTGAGTCAGGCTAAGCTATGATGTTATGTATAATGGGTGTATTAAGAGCATTTTTGGTTCATGATATTTTCAATTTAAGATGGGTTTATTGGAACATAACCCCAATGTAAGATAAAGAGCATCTGCATGTTCTTCCACTGTGTTTCTCTGGGGAACCCTGACTAATACACTATCCTTTGGAAAATATTGCCTTAAGCCAAAAAAAATAAATCTATGAAAGTAGAATTTTAAAACAATATTTAAAAATTATTTTTGAAAAGGTGATGTTTGTTCATGATGTAAAATTCTACTTATACATAAGGATAAGTGGTAGAATATATGACTCCTTCACAAACATTGGGATCCTTCCTAGAGAAAATCACTACTGAGGTGTGTTTAGCAAAGCAGTTATGAGCTTGCATCCCATATGAGAATGCCTGGGTTTGAGTCTTGGCCCTACTTCTGGTCTCAACTTCCTGAGAATACATGAGGTCATGGTTCAAGTAGCTGGGTTCCTACCACTCACATGGAGACTGAAAATGAGTTCTTAACTCTTGCCTTCAGCCTGGCGGAGCCTTGGCTGTTATGGGCATTTGGAGAGTGAATTCGTGGATAGAAATGTTTGCCTATCTGTCTCTGTACCTCTGCCTTTCAAAAAGTTGACTCAAGATACTGAAAATATCAACATTTTGTAACCATAATATTAATGTAGATTTTTAATGAAAAATTATAAAAACCTCAACAAATTATTTCTATTCAAATATTACTATTGTATAATTTGGATGCTTCAAGAACTTTTAAATTAAGTGGATATGTGACAGAAATGATAACTATTTTATATTCAGATACTATTATTTAGAGAAAATCCTAGATTTCATTCTGAGGTGTGTGGATACATAATAATCCTTTAAAAATAAATTATTCAGCCCTGTTTTGCTGCTGCTCTCCCCCCTTGCAGTCTCTAGGCTGCTCCCTGAAAAAGGCTGGCATGGAACTCTCCCCATTTACTTTCTCTGACTCACTCTCTCTTAACGAAGCCCTCATGTTCCTCTATATTTTTCCCACTTTCTGAATAAATCCTGAAATTAAAAAAAATTCTTCAAATTTAAAAAATGTAGATAAAAAGGAAAATCCCTCACTACAACTGCCCTGTTACCTACCTCCTGAAATTTCTATGCATATAGAATCAAATGCATTTATACCTACATAATTACACATTCACATACTCCTGTATATTTAACATGTCTGAATTCATGATGAGTTTTATTGTTAGTAGTGATTGTGCTTATTATTTTTTAATTTTATTCCTGGTGGCAAAACTGGGCAATTTAACTGAAATATATATTTTAAGTTAAGTGTCATCTGTAAAAGGAATATGATCTTTGTAATTTATTTTATTTTTAAAAGATTAATTAATTTATTTGAAAGGCAGAGTTACAGAGAGGCAGAAGTAGGGGAGAGAGAGAGAGAGAGAGAAAGGGAAAGATCTTCCATCTACTGGTTTACTCCTCAAATGACCAAAATGGCCAAAGACAAGATGCTGGAGCTTCATCTTGGTCTCCCACGTGGGTGCAGGGGCACAAGCACTTGGGCCATCTTCTATTGTTTTTGCAGGCCACAGCAGAGAGCTGGATCAGAAGTGGAGCAGCTGGGACTCGAACCAGTGCTCATATGGGATGCCAGGGTCACAGGGGCTCTGCCACAGCACCAGCCCCTGATTTTAGTAATTTAAAAACACTGTTCATTCTACATGAATGTAGAACAAGATAGGACTAGTGTCAAAATCTGTAGCTGAGTGTCACAGCCTGAAGGACATCCTGGAGAGGACAGCGCAGGACTCCTGTAAGGCTGCTGTGCAATCAGGCTCTGAATGGCATCACGTGGGCAAATGCTTCAGAAAGTCAGGGCTTCATGATGAAGAAATTTTGGTAATAAGTGATTTTAATATATATGGTCAAGAAAACCACGATTAAAAATGCACATTTAAATTAGACTAAAAGGTCTCTTCCAAGGAATACAAACAGGAATTCTAAACTGTAAGACAGCATTGTGTCATTGTTAATGGCTATCACTTGTTAATTGATAGCAGTTTTTATCTCTTAGTAATATATATATACAAATGATGGTGTCCCTGGTCAGTGTTTTAGATACAGCATTTGTGTGTTGGAATATGTGCAATTTTTATTTAAACAAATGATCAGATGTATAAACCCTTCAATGGACCTTTCTTTTTCCCTTTTTGTAAATAAAATTGTCTTTATTTGAGCTTTACAACATTATGCTTTTATGTACATGTTTATAGAGATATCCTCACTTTTTTGTTTTTTCATTAAAAATAATTTATTTTATTTTATTTATTTTAATGGCTGAGTGACAGAGAGCAAGGAGAGACAGAGACAGAAAGAGATCTTTCATCTATACTAGTTCAATCCCCAAATGGCCACAACAACCAGGCGTCGTTGAGGCTCAAACCAGGAGTCAGGAACTCCATCTGGGTCTCCCACATGATTGGCAGGGGCTAGGGGACTTGGGCCATCTTCTGCAGCTTTCCCAGGTACATTAACAGGGAGCTGGATTGGAGGTGGGGCTGTCAGTGCTTGGACCAGCACTTGACATAGGATGCTGGTGTCACAGGTGGCAACTTAACCTGCTGTGCTATGTCAGCCCATTCTTTCTCTGTGCTAAGAACATGTAGGATATATTCCCTTTGAAAACTGCAAGTACACAATACAAAATTGTTAACTGTATTTACATTGTCATGCCTGAGATCTCCAGAACTCACGCACATATTGCATAATTGAAACTTTGGACAACTGGGCCAATATCCCCTCATTTCCCCTTCCACCAGTCTGGCAACCACCATTCTACTCTCTGCTTCTATGAGTTCCATTGTTTTAGAATCCACATACAGGTGAGACCTTGCAGTGTTTGTCATTCTCTGTCTGGCTTCTTTCAGTTAGCATAATGAGTACAAGGTTCTTCCATATTGTCATAAATGTCAGGATTTCCTTCTTTTGTAGTTCTATATGAATTTTAATATTGTCACTACCAGTTATGTGAAAATGCCATTGCAATTTTTAAAAATTTCAAATCTGTGGATCTCCAGATTGCTTTGGGTGTATGGGCATTTTACCAAT
This sequence comes from Sylvilagus floridanus, assembly GCA_949820135.1. NCBI lineage: Eukaryota > Metazoa > Chordata > Mammalia > Lagomorpha > Leporidae > Sylvilagus > Sylvilagus floridanus. The sequence goes on along the minus strand of OX463246.1, from coordinate 23,712,414 downwards.
TTAATTATTTAAATCATGGTATATCTTTCCAATTGCTAGCATGAGATACTTTGCAACCTATTTGTGTCTTCATTCATTTCTGTCTTCAGTGTTTTACAGGGTGTGGTGTCTTTCAGCCTTTCAGGTTAAATTTATTCTTATCTTGGATATCATGCCATACCACTTCATCTATTTTGTTTCATTCTTTTTAATATTCCATTGTATCTCACAGTAATGGCATATCTTGGGTTAAACAATCCACTTTTGATCATTATTTAATTTTGATTAGGATTTTTTATATTTTACTCTTATAAATGTTACTGAAGTATACTCACTCATATACATGTTAATCAAAATATGAGCATATTTTAGAATGAGATTAGTGCATAATATTTGAGAAGGATTTAGATGTGGAATTGCCAGATCAATGGTTGGGTAGACTTTACATTCTGATATATATCGACAAATCATTCTTCATAGATGTGATGTCCAACTGTGCCTCTACCAGAAATGTGTATATGTAGGTACTTCCCTATGACTTTACAACTTGAAAGTTGAATGTGTAATACAGAAAGTCTTGGCAAGTAATGGGATTGATGAAAATGTTTGCATTAATTAGTACTTCTACAATTGCAAGTGACTGAAGCAGTTATTTAGCAAACATACCTAATAATTAAAATCACTTGTTGGAAACTATGGAGGAGACTTGAAGAAATGGATGTAGAAAACACGGGAGCCCCGTTGTCTTCCTAGAATTGAGTTAGGTGATTTATGCAGCGAGGATCCTCTGTTTGTTTCTCAACACTTTTTTTCTCAGCATGCTGCTACCACTCACTAGGGTTTCTCTCTGAGGGAGGAGCATAGCCCTGAATATCCAAAAGTCATGTCCTCCCAGGATATATCCAGAGAGAAAAGAAGGTCTTTTCCATCCAAAGAAACTGAAAATTCAGCGGAAATAAGGGTTCTGTTTGGCCTGGGTTATGTATTTTGCCCAAGTTTTGATAAAGATTTGCGGGGTGAAGTATGATGTCCCAGCCTTTGTCATTTGTCCACCACAGATCATCTGGACAATTGCAACTGCTGTCACAAGTGTGACAGGTAGCTTCTATCTGCCACTCAGATCATACCATGTGGCAAAACAAACCGCTTCTTCAAGTCTGCCTGTCGAGAGAGAAGAAAAAGATCCTTGTGATAGTGTACAGAAGATCAGGAAGAAGAGAGAAGTTCCAGGAAGAGTGAGGGGGTGGAAAGACAGTAAGTGGATTCCAGTAAATGTAGGAAACAGAAGCTGGAGGAAATAGAGCAAGGGTAGAGGATGAGTCACACTAAATAATGAAACTCGGGAAGCAAAGAAAAAAATGATAAGGAACAAAGAATGTGAATTGCTAACAAATTGAAAACACAAGTCTTTCTCAGAGCTCTGAGCTTTAGCAAAAACTTATATGCCCATGGAAAATTTTGACTACACTTTGAAAAACATGTCTAAATGCACTAGTTATTTGAAAGAATAGGAATGAGGTTTTATTAGAATCATTTTTGAGTATTACTGCCTGACTGGATATAATGGGAAATGGTTATTATCTTTTAAGTGTTTTATAATGTGTGGTGAATTGTGCCCTGGACACAACCCCATCACCATAGCCTATTTTTATTTTATTTTATTTTTTTTTGCTATATGGAACAAAGCATCACGTACATATTATATGCCGCCTTAAAACCACATGAGAAAGAGAATTGGCTGGTAGATCTAAATTCTTTGCATAAGACCAAGCAAACAACATGACAATATATAAGCCAGTTATCACTTTCAATTAAATCAATTTTAAAATCAACAGACCTATCCAAAGGGATTGAGAGCAGGCATCACTTAATTGGTTTTAATTCCATCTATCAATGGTTCCTTAAGAGGCCAGTGGATGGTATAGTACCTATTTGATGGTTAACATGAACCCACTTCTATAAAAACAAATATGTTATCTCCTAGGAGCCTAAAAATTCATGTGGTATTTGGCTTTATTGACATAGATGACATGAAATATTTATGTACAAATGGTTTTGAAACATATTGCAATAGGATTAATGGCTGGCAATTCTTTTTTGAATATCAGGTTTAATCTGAACAATGTTTGCATTTCATTGCACAGCAAAAACATATACACTGCTTCCCTATGGAAGATTAGTTGACTCCCAAATCTAATCGTTTGTGCCCATTTTTAGAGTACTATTGTAGTACTTTTGTCTGATGAGTGAGTCTCCTCCCAAATGGTCATGTATTACCTGGAATCCAAAATACCTCATCTTCCATATTCTCTTAAAAATGTCTCACATAGATGGAAGCATATGGTGCATGCTTAATTTGTAAACACTTGGTGAGGTTTATCTTATCTTGTCATGGTTGACAGCAACATGGTGCAGATCAGCCTGCAAACTAATTTCCTTCCAGAGTTCTGGATTCCCAAACCCCTCAGTCCTTGACATTCCTCCCAATGATCACAATTACTATTCCTGACCCTATCTGAAGCAAGGCTAACGGAGCACTTACAAGGTTCTGTGTGCCACTGTCTGTCCTTGGTCCTTCTGTCTCATTATCTATTTATTTATTTATTTACTATTTAGTACCATATTTGATGACTTTTTTTCAATCTTAGCTGCCTGTGTCACTGAAACATCTCATTATATTCTCTAGATGTTAGGTCTTTGGCTTATTACTTCTTCGTGATGGCCTTTTTGCTCCTGAATCCAGGCTCATAGTTTTGCATGATGCCTCACATCCAAGTTGGCAAAGCAAATCATGGGTCAAGGCCTAAAATCATTCAGCATGGGTGATGTTGCAGATTGAATTTTGCCCCTCCCATGAGGCATATGTGGGAACCCAGTCTCCTATATTAGTATAAAGGATTTTTAAGGAAACAATTAGTAGTAAATGAGCTCATGAGGTGAGCCCTGATTTAACACATCTGATGTCTATGAGAAGACGGACATCAAGGATATGTATGTGCACAGAGAAATCTGTGTGAGGACGCAATTATAAGATGAGGAAGCCACCTCCCTCCTACAGTCTGATCCCATTCAGCCTATAACTTTTGCAATCACTAATGTCTTCTCTAACTCTGTATTCTTTGTCATTTCAAGAATCTTATTTAAGTGGGATAATACAGTGTGTAACCTTTTGAGATTGACTTTCTATACTCAGCGTAATTACCTTGACATTCATCCAGGTTTCTGTGTGTAGCAATATTTCATTCTTTTTTTATTGTTGAATAACATTCGATGGTCTGAGTGTACAACATTGTTTAATTTTTCAGTCATAGTACATGTAGATCGCTGTCAGCTTTGGCTGTTACAAATAACTGAATATTCATATGCAGTATTTTTGTGTTTTAAGCTTTCATTTTTTCTAGGAAACACAGATAGACATGCAATTTTAAATTCAATATATTACTTTATTATTATTAAAGAATAACTTACATAGCAGATAAAAGTATAAAAATTGAAAGCACTCATGTAATCACCATCCAAGCAACTTAGTGCAAAGTTAAATCTTTTGATGTTGAATTCACCTTTCAAGTTTGTACAATTTTAAAAATAAAAGCATGTCATTCTTTTGGGTCTTTATTTTTAACGTTTTTAATTTACTCATTTGGAAGGTAGAAATTCAGAGACAGACTGATGCACAGAGAGAGATTTACCACTCTCTGGTTCACTGCCCAAATGCCCATGGGAGCCAGAAACTCAATCTGGCAGGGAATGAACTACTAGAGCCATCACCTGCTGCCTCCTGTATTGTGAATCACAGGGAGCTGAAATCAGAAGCAGAGTCAGAACTCCAATGTAAGTACTAAGATATTGGATGCAGGGTCCCAAGAAACATATTAACTACTGCACCAAATGCCAGTCTCTGTGTCTTATTTTTTAAATGGCAATTTCATTGTACTTGTCCAGTGGTTTCATGTAGTAACTCACACAGCATTTTTATATGAATACACTGTAATTTTTAATTGGCTGTATGATTTCAGTTGGATAATTTTTAATTGGATATTGGTTTGTTTTCAAGGTATGACACATTATGAATATGACACTATTATGAATATTCTTTTTTAAAAGATTTATTTGTTTACTTGAGAGGCAGAGTTACAAACAGAAAGAGGAGGAGACAGAGAGAGAGAGAGAGAGAGAGAGAGAGAGAGAGAGAGAGAGAGATTTCGTCCACTGGTTCACTCTCCAAATGCTGCAGTGGTTAGAGCAGGGCCATCTGTAGCCAGGAGCCAGGAGTCAGCAGCTTCTTCTGAGTCTTCCTTGTGGGTGCAGGTGCCCAAGAACTTGGGTCACCTTTTACTGCTTTCCCAGGTGCATTAGCAGGGAACTGGATGAGAAATGGAGCAGCCAGGAATTGAACTGATGCCCATATGGGATGCCAGCACTGCAGATAGATGAATATTCTTATACATGCATCTTTAGGTATGTAGGTATCCATTTTTTTTTTTTTTTTGGATATACACTTTGGTGGAGAATTTCTTGGGCATCCATTATGTTTGTGTTCACAAAAGTAAGATGATGGCAGCTTTGCAAAAATGATTTTTATCAATTTATTCTCCCTCAATAATGGAAATTGAAGAATAGGTTGCATTTCACTTTTACCAGTATTTGGAAATGTCAGAGATTTTAGCAAAATTAATGAGAGTATAGAGGTATCTTTTCTTTTAATTGGTATTTCCCCAATAATAATGAACTTCAACAACTTTTCAAATGCTAGCTCTTCATTCTTTGTAGAAAATACCAACATAAACCCTTCAAGGTAGAGTGCCTTTTGAAGTCTACTTTTCAATTTTCCATTGGGTTGTTAACTGTATATTGGGTTGTGGAGCTAGCTTTAATATTTAATATTCAATTATTCGACAAACGTGTCTTCTACAAGTATATAAGCTATTGGTTAATTATTTCAGTAGCTTCGTTTTTAAACAAAAGAAACATTTTAATATAGTTCTAGCTTACAACCTTTATCTTTTTATGATTTTATGCCAGATTTGAGGAATATTTCCCTATACTAGATTATGAAAATATTTTCTTCTGTTATCTTTTCAAAGCTTTATTGTTTTTATTCATTATTTAAAATGTTTTCCTTATTTGTTTTACTTATTTGGGGGGAAGGCAGGGAGGAAGGGAGGAAGGGAAGGAGGAAGACAGAGAGAGAATATGAGGACACTCTCATCCAGTGGTTCACTTCTTAAATGCCAAGGAGCTGGGCAGTGAATACAAGTCTTTTACACTAGGGCAGCCGGGATCCAATCACTGGAGCCATCAGCTGCTTTCTTCAAGGAAGAGCATTATCAGAAAGCTAGAATTAGGGGCAGAGCTGGGACTTGAATCCAGGTACCCTGATACAGGATGCATGTGTCCCCAAGTAGTGACTTAGCCACGGTGCCAAATCCCAGTCTCTATTTTTATTTATGTGTAAGTCAGCGATCTTCCTGGCACTACATTCTGTGTGTTGTGTGAGGTATGGATGAAGAATCAGTTTTTTCCCTCTTTGTGAACAGATGATTAATATTCTTTACTTTAAAAAAAACCCAGTGTTCTACATACATTATAGTTTTTGTAATAAGATAGCATCAACATATCGATCCTATTCATTGGTATTTGTTCTTTCTTGCACCAATATCACATGGTCTCAATCAATATTTTTTATACTAAATCTGTTATTAACAGCATACAAAGGTACATATCAATTAATATTACATATTATTATGAATTATTATACATTATATGAATCACATTTATAGTGTTATGTGTCATATTATATCACTCCTTTTTCCTTTTGATTTATTCCCAGTTCTTGATATTTTTGATGTAGCAAATGACATTTCTCAGTTTTGCGAATGTATGGATTTGATGCTTTATTATCACTGCTTGGTTGAGAGTAATGTAAAACAATCAGTTCTAAGATTTTAAGGCAGAACGGTGTGAGATGGTTATTTTAACTATATTATAGTGGGGTAATCTGATTATTTAACTTTAAACAAATTTTTAATTTTATTTGTTTACAGAGTTTTGAAATTTTAGTTGGCATAGTATTTGTCCATATTTAGGGGATAACTGAAATAAGTCAGACACAAAAAGACATGCTGAAGCCAGGAGCCCAGAACCTAATTCTTGTGTCCCATGAAGGAGGCAGGGACACAAGCATATGAGCCATTAGCTCTTCTCAAGGTACACATTAGTGTAAAGCTGGATTGGAAGTGGACAAGTGAAACTCAGTCAGGTACTCTGATGTGGGATGTGTGTGTCCCAACTGGTGTCTTAACCGTTGAAGAATGTCTCTCAGATAATAGTTGTCTGCTGTTTACCTCCAAATAATATCAGGGTTACTGATCTGGGGGAGGGACACCACCGTTCTCATGACATCTTGTCAGTGCTATGTAACAGTAAGATGACTTATTCTTGATGTTACATAAATGTCATTTGTCACGTTTCTCTATATTTTATGCTTAATGAAGCCTGCAAATACTGCATGCTCATACTTGGGGAAGCTCAAAAATTGATCTCATTAAAGTGGATGATAGAGTCCAGAATTTCTGTGGCATTTTCCCAAAAGAATCCCAGAGAGTTCCTGATGCTCTGAACCTAGTCCTATTAGTATCTTTTAATAAAGGTTTATTTGTTTGTATTATCTTTTAATAAAGGTTTATTTGTTTGAAAGGGAGAGGGAGAGAGGGAGGGAGGGAGGGAGGGAGAGATGGAGAGAGGGAGGGAGAGGGAGAGGGAGAGGGAGAGAGGGAGAGAGGGAGGGAGGGAGAGAGGGAGAGGGAGAGGGAGAGGGAGAGGGAGAGGGAGAGAGAGAGTTTCTATCTATTGGTTCTCCTGATATCTGCAAGAGCCAGCACTGGGCCAGGATGAAGCCAGGAACCAGAAACTCCATCCTGGTTTCCTAGGTGGGTGTCAGCAGCCCAAATACTCAGGTCATTATCTGCTGCCCCCCCCCCCCCCCACCAGGTGCCTTTGTAGGAGGGTGGATTGGAAGCAGAGGCAGGACTTGATCCCAGGCACTCTGATATGGGATGAAGGCATCCCCAGCAATGGCTTAACCCGCTGATGCCTACTCTCTTATTAGTGTCTTACGTTATTATCATACATTTGTCAGAATTAACAAATGAATATTATATACTATTATTCATTAAAATATGCTCAGGGATTCCATCCAGAAATCGTGCTTCTTTGGAGTCCTCTTGGACCTCTTCTACTGCTTTCTCAGGCCATAGCAGAGAGCTGGATCAAAAATGGAGCAGCTGGGACTCGAACCTGTGCCCATATGGAATGCTGGTACTGCAGGTGGTGACTTTTACCCACTGTGCCACAGTGCTGGCCCTGACAATATTTTCATGTTATCATGACTCAAAGGATAGTTTTACTGGAGCTTATATTTTATGCTTTTCTTTCGTTGCTGATTACACCAATGAACTACTACTCTGCAACAAACTGTTCCAAAAATAAGCAACTTATAATAATAAACATTTCTTTAGGTTTGCCTGTAAGTTTAGATTTTAGGCTGGGCCCTGCTGAGGGCTTCTTTTGTTTTAGCTAGGATTCCTCCTTCACCTTAAAACAGCCACAAGTCAACGAGACCATTCTGCATCTAAAGATTGTTGATTGTGAGTCTGTGCACCTTGGCTGTTATTAGTGTTTTATCTTTTATGTGTGTCTCATCCACCAACATGACACATGGCTGCGGCAGGGATCAATGAGAGTACACTGGAAAGTCACAATTTTTGAGTCACAAATCCAACCTGAGACAAAGGGTATGGGAAGAGAATCTCCTTAGATTAAAGGATCTGTCAAGTCTCATCCCAAAGGCAGTGAATGCAAAAGAGAGGTGGCAACTTGGGACAATTTTGAAACTAGTCTAACACAGAGATCTTCAAACTTCACTGGCAAATCTTTGTAGGTCCTTCATGTTGTCAAGAGATTTTAAAAAATTTTCATCTGTATTTTCTAATCTCCCTGTTATGCTCACCTCAATAGAAACCTGTGTCTGACACAATTTATTTCTGTTGTCTAGCATCGTGGTATAGTGGGTAAATCCGCTGCCTGTGACACTGTTCCCTTATGGACGCCAGTTCTAGTCCTGGCTGCTCCACTTCTAACCCAGTTCCCTGCTAATGACCTGGGAAAAGCCATGGAAGATGGTCTAGGTGTTGGGGCCCTGCACCCACGTTAGAGGCCCAATAAAGCTCCTGGCTTTGGCATTGCCCGACACTGGTGGTTGCAGCCATCTGGAAATAAATCAGCATATGGAAGATCTCTCTGTCTCTCCCTTTCTCTAAATCTTTCAAATAAATAAATGTCATTAAAAAACAAACAGAAATCCCAATTTATTTCCCTTAAGCTGGAGAGGGAAGTCCTAAAACGATATGTTAAAAACATAACTTTTGCGGGAGTAGAAATATTATTTGCATTTTTGTAAAAGATAGACATCTACACTGTAAGATTAAAATGGTATATATTGCTTGAAACACAGTTCAATGTAATTCTGATTTTCTTTGTGTAGAATGAATGCAAGAATTAAGATAATTTAGCAACAACTGCCTAATCAAGATAGAAATAGAGCAGGAAAAGGAACATGGCAAGCATTGTTGTAAGAAAATAGAATATGAATGAGGAATCAAGATGAAGCAATAGATCTATGTCCAAAATGATGACTAAATAAATGAACTTGCACGTCAAGAACATAGTAAGCATAAGAAAAGAGGCACAGTGACTAGTGTTCTTTCAGTGCTAATGTGCATTTTAAAAAAAAAAAATCAGTGAAATTGCTTTTTAAAGATAAAGACCAACAACAAGACAAATCACATAGTTTCAAACACAGTTATTCTGAATTCAACATGGTATTTCTCATAACATCTCTCTGTTGTAATATAGGACAAAGCAGTGTAATTCTTTAGTGAGAGTAAATTTAAAAGAAACACAGTTTATTAAGGATCTTTGTGAAATGTGTATTTTAAGTACACATTTAAAAAATGTATTTATTTGAGAAGCAGAAAGAGGGAGAGAGGAAGAGAGAGAAGGAGTGAGAGAGAGAGAGAAAGAAAGAGAGAGAGATCCTATCTGATAGTTCACTCCTCCAACTCCCCAGTGCCCACAATATGCCCTGGTCTAGGGCCAAAGCTAGGCACCTGCAACTTCATCCAGGTCTTCATGTGGGTGACAGGAAGGAACCAACTTGAACCATCATTCCCTGCCTCCCAAAATAAGCACTGGCAAGAAGATTCAGACTTGAGCAGAGCCAGAAATCTAAGCCAGGCATTCTTTTTTTTTTTTTCTTTTTTTGACAGGCAGAGTTAGACAGTGAGAGAGAGAGAGAGAGAGAGAGAGAGAGAGAGAGAGAGAGAGAGAGAGAGAAAGTCTTCCTTCCGTTGGTTCACTTCCCATATGGTCAGGAGCCAGGTGCTTCTCCTGATCTCCCAAGTGGGTGCAGGGGCCAAGGACCTGGGCCATCCTCCACTGCACTCTGGGCCACAGCAGAGAGCTGAACTGGAAGAGGAGCAACCGGGACAGAATCCGGTGCCCCAACCAGGATTAGAACCCCGTGTGCCGGCGCCGCAGGCGGAGGATTAGCACCAGCCCTAAGCCAGGCATTCTAATTTGGAATGCAGTCATCTTTACTGGTCATTTAGCTATTGGGCCCAACAACTGCTCCTTAAAATAATTTCTCAATAAGAAATCAAGATGTTTGCTTTCAAAATAATGGAGAAAACAAGCAAAATTTAAGAAAGTTGTCAAGAGAACATGGAAGTAGACTATATTAGCCAGAAAAACTGAAATTAAAACTAATAGTCTTAAAATAATTGTAGCAATGAGAATAAGTGGCATAATATTTATTATCTATTTTTTTTGTAGAGTATTAGATTTGATTGTTAAAAATCAGCCCAATTCAGTAACATCCTATTTGCAAACTCGAGTTCTCATGGCTTTTTTTTTTTTAAAGATTTATTTATTTATTTGAAAGGTAGAGTTAACACAAGAGATCTCATGACTTGAGGAGTGCTGACAAGGACCAACTGGAGCCAGAGCCTCAGCAGTTCATGCTCACTATCGTGCTGGGTAATATGGAAGCATCACCTCTTGCTCCTCTCAGGTGCTTCTCATTTTCTATCCATCCTTAGCCTATTTTGGTAAATGCCAATTAAAAATGAAAAAGGAATATTTGGTAATAGTGAAACTAATTGAAGACAACCCATGAAAATGATCAGAAAAATGAAGCTTCTCCAAGTGCTCTGTATTCATTAACCAATCATGATTTTCGTATCAATTGCACTGTCACACCAAATGCATCGTATTTCAAAGCCTGCACGGTGAGCTCAACTCATTATCACAAAATTAAGCTACATGCTTTCAAATTAATACACATCACTCACAATAAAAATCTGGAGTGTGAATGAAGTTTGCAATTATGCTGATGCACTGGAAAGATTAGAACACAAAGGAATAGTTTTACTGTGCAATACAGACGTGTTTTTTTGGTAAAGTCTCCAAGTGAATAATCTGAACTTGTACTGCTCTACACATATCATAAGCAGTTGAGAGTGGATAGATTATAAATGCAAAATTCCATACCAGGGAAATGGCCTTATTAAACTGATGTTATATGCCAGGAGCTTTGCTTTTCATTATGCTGTTCACACCAACCCACAGAAGACAAAGTGAGGGCAGATGAAGCAAGAAGTTTGTGTCTTGTCAGCCACCATGTGAACATCTGCCGTATGCTTCCTCTGCAGCACTAGCCCAGTCCATGATGCCTTTTGGCTGTAAATGCCATGAGTATGCATCTGTCACTGTAGCTGATGCCACCTTGACAATGCCGGTATCAGTGTTTGAACCCGAAGCTGGGATTCAGAGTAGAGAGTGCCACAGTACCCAAAGCTGTGCTGGGTATTCAGTGGAACTTGAGATAGTGTTGATTTTATGACTCAAGCTTATATTTTCTTTCTTTAAAAATTAATTAATTAATTATGTATTTTAAAGGCAGAGTTACAGAGAGGCAGAGGCAGAGGCAGAGGCAGAGGGGGGAGTGGGAGAGAAAATACAACTTCCATCAGCTAGTTGACTCCCCGAGTGGCCATAACGGCCAGAGCTGGGCCGATCCAAAGCCAGGAGCCAGAAGTTTTTACCAGGTCTCCCACATGGGTGCACAGGCCCAAAGACTTGGGGGCCATCTTCTATTGCTTTCCCAGGCGATAACAGCTGGTTTGGGAGTGGAGCAGATGAGACTCATACCAGCGGGCACTGCAAACAGTAGCTTTACCATATTTACATTTTCTTACTTAAGGACTGGCACCAAGCCCAGTTCAATTTGCCTGAAGTCTCACTGAGCACTGGGATAGGTTCAGACTTCACGTATCCAATTCCCCTTGTGAAGGTAAGCTCAGGAGACGTATTGCCTGCCTATTCTTCTCCAGCAGGTATCACACATGCCTTTCAACTTTGGTTCTCAGAACAGAACGCAAGATGGGCTCAAGCTGCAGCCTATGACACAGAATAACAGAAATATGTACCAATAAATCTTTAAGTTTTACTCAAGCTGGCATTTTGTAAATTTTCCATTGCTTCTCTTTACAGAGTTTCTTTCTTTGACACAAACTGCTACACCCAAAAAGATGTCACTTACGACTGGAACTGGTGTTTCGATTCGATCAGAATTTTGCCTCTTTACAGATTATTATCAATTTCTTAAGGCAAAAATCCCAGCAGTAATATTTGTGTTTCTAAATAAGGATTTCCTAAAGTAAATATTTTTAGAGGCTGATATTTGAGACTAGTAGAATTCCTATTCTATCAATCTTATTTGTTGTCTTTTTTACTATTTCAAGAGTAAAATAGTTCCGTAGTGACCCTGCAATTAAATTTTGTGATCAAACTGCAGACCATTATCTGAGGTGAAGTGATATGTCTGCTAACTTCTAAAGTGAGCATACGTGTGTAAGTACAGTGAGATTTCCCAAATACAGTCTTGACTACACATCTCTTAACATGTTGAAAATGAAGGCAAGTATAGAACAAATTTACACAGGGCTGGCGCTGTGGAGCAGCAGGTTAAAGCCCCACCGTGAAGGGCCAGCGTCCCATATGGGCGCCAGTTCTAGTCCTGGCTTTTCCTCTTCCAATCCAGCTCTCTGCTATGACCTGGGAAAACAGTAGAAGATGGTCCAAGTCTTTGGGCCCCTGCACCTGTGGGAGAGACTCAGAAGAAGCTCCAGGCTCTTGACTTTGGATCAGCTCAGCTCCAGCAATTGCGGCCTTTTGGGGAGTGAAACAGTGGATGGAAGGGCTCTCTCTCTCTCTCTCTCTCTCTCTCTCTCTCTCTGTAACTCTGTCTTTCAAGTAAATAAAAATACATCTTTTAAAAAAAAAGAAATAATTTACTGAGCTGGAGATAGAGACACATATTTCTGTTGTTCATAAAAATCCATACATCTAGAGCCCATGGGACACTGTCACAATAAAATATAAAACACTGAATACACGCTGTATACATAAAGTATTGGAAATATCTCTTGATAAATGGGGTTTTGGAAACAGTCTTATAATATGTGTGGCAATGTTAATCTGTGCTGAAGAGCTCACTGACAGAGGAGCACTCCAAAGAAGCCAGAAGCATGGGAGCATTTTCACCCTTACGGTTGCTCAATTTCCTAGGGATTGCCACATGTTCACTTGCACTCTTTGCTCAAAGTGTCATGGAGATAGTTATGGGTCATGGGTTACAAAGAATCTTAAACTAAGGCACAAAGATGAAATCTTTCAGAGTCTTCCAATTTTCTGTAAATGCTCTGCCCTGCCTTTTACTTAGCCCTTGCCTCCTCCCAGGCTCCTGGGATCATCATCTGCTCTGCCTCCCTCCCTCCCACCTACCCCACCTCCCCTCGACTCAATGAGAGTCGCTCACTTTGTCATAAGCTACATCATCTTTCTCTTGAAAATTATCTTGTTCTGGAATATTCTTGAAAAACATTCTACTTCTGCTTTACAAAATGCATGCTTTCTTTTTAGATCCTAATACTAATGTTGGCAAATTTTCATGAGTGATATCATGGGCAAATGTAATTGGATGCTAATCTGCAACCACACCACAGCATGGCACTTATGTTTGATCAAGATTTTGTTTTTGAAATAATAACTCAAAATAAATTATAGTTGAGCACTTAAGGCAACAGAGTATGCATATAATTGTATTTGTCTCAAGGCAGGTCTTAGCCTAGCTCTCCAATCAATCAAGTAGGGAGATGTGACTTAGAGTAGCCTCTGCTTTTTGGGAAATTTACTGCATCATCATATGCATTCCTTCTGTCAGTGTCAAAGTTAGAGAAAATCGTAGAGGATTCTGAGCAAACTTTGACCTTGTAGCTTTTATCTGGACTACTATATGAGGGACTTCAAAAATTGAATGGAAAATGCAGATTATGAAAAAAAGCTATGCATGAATTTCAAAAGTTTTGCACCAAAATAAACATTAAAATATGTATTTGAAGGGGAGAGAGAGAGAGAGACAGACAGACAGACAGAAAGAATCTTGAGTCTGCTGGTTCAGCTGGGCCAGGCCGATGCCAGGCACCAGGAACTCCACCTGGGTCTCCCATGTGGATGCTAAGGACCCAAGTTCTTTAATTATCACCTGCTGTCTCTAGGTGTGTGTGCATTAGCAGGAAGGTGGGAATGGAAGTGGAGTCAGGACTTGAACCTGGGCCTCTGATACAGGATGTGGACTTCCCAAGTGACATCTTAACTTTTGTGCACAATGCCTACTCCCAAATATATTTTAATTCTGTTTTCCATGAATTTTTGAAGTTTGGCTGTATAATGCTTCATACTAAGGCTTTTTCAGACTTCAACATTGCTTTCTACTTATCTGGAAGCACTCAGCAATGCTGGCCCTGTGGCTGCATGTTCAAGGCAACATTTTCAGTCTCGGGTGACTCTCTCAAGGCGATGACATCCCACAGAGAGAGGCCTTTGGGTCTCATGATGACTGTCAGCTTCCTTGCCTACCAACTGCAGCCACAAGATGGCAATGAAACAATTTAAATAAAATAAATAAATAAATAAATAAATAAAAGCTTTGTTTTATTTAGCTGAGAGGATTTTACAGTCAGTAGAATCCACATTGAACAAATACTTTGCCCGAAGTGGGCACTGTATCCCACAACGTATTAATACTTGGGCTGTGGTTCAGACACTGAGGGAATAACAGTCAGAGGGATCCAGGCTGGGGCAAAACAGGATTCTGCAGCTACACTTGCTATCTTGTCTTTTCCTCCTCTACAGCGCTCAAGTGTAACGGTCCATGAAAGTCCATAGATGCTGCTTTTGCGCAATGACAAGAAAGTTTCAAACGATATTGTTGGTCACTGGAGGACAATGGCAGACACTCTGGTTTTATTTATTTTCCTGTGAGTTGTGACCGAGTAAATTCCCACTGAGAAGTTAGCTTCTGTAGGACAATAAATCCCATTTTTTTTTTTTTTACAGCTAAGCCATTTAACAATTCCTCCAAAGTTCACTGTTTTCTCAGTGAGTAGATGTATAATTAGCTCTACAGAATTAAACTTTTATTAATTGATACTTGATCTGTGTTACAGAATATAGAAGGTTTCATCATAGGGAAGTGTTAACCCTATCTGGGAACCACACAGTTTGGAATGTAGGCAAATGGTTACTTTTCAAGAAGTCTAGAGCATGATTCCTTCTTTAAGACATAGAATTTCAATAACATATAAAAAGTAACTATTTAATAGGAAGTTTCTAAACAATAAATAAATAATTTTTGTAAGACAGTATAGTTCTTGGGACATAGACATTAGACAATTAATGCTAGCTATTCATTTATTAATATTACTTTTGTTGTAACACTCATTGTTGGTGTTAAATTGGTATTTGTCCATTGGAACCAGTTAGCTTGACTCTGTTACAAAGCCACAGGCAAATTTTCTTACCCAGTTATGAGTCTTGAAAATATAAAGAAAAATAAATAAATACATAAAATATAAATAATGTATAAATATAAAATAAATATAGATAAATATAGATAAAACATTATCAATATTTAATTCATGTTGACTACAGTTTTAAAGTGAATTTTCACGTGCTATTTTCCTTGACTGGGAGCTAAGGGGAGGAGCCCCATCTTCCTGGCCACACCTACTTTAAACTGAACTTTTGTTAACACGGAGATGAGATGGAGGAGAAGGATGAGATGCACTTTAACTCCAGGGCTATAGTTACTTGCAATTCTTTCCAAGATTCAGTAAATATTTTTGAATAAATGTTTCTTCTTTTGCTGTCCTTGAAAAAATTGTCAGACTTTATATAAATGTTTTTAAATAGTCTTAATCAGTTATGATTGGTTTTTTGGGAAACATGTCCCCAGAGCTCCTCATGCTATGATTCTGAAAGTGCCAATCCTATAAGCATTCCTATAACAAGCATTTACTGAATGCTTAGTGTATGTCATCCAGGAATAAACATGCAAATGCTATCTCATTTAATCCTCCTAAGTATGAACTTTGAGTTGGTTGCTACCTAAATGTGGGTGGTAACACTGTGATTAAGGTAACGCAGCTTTTACAGAGTCACATGACTGGTAAACATTACAGTTTATACTTCACCAATATCTCTCTCATTCCAGATCTCACTTGACTGTGACCATAGCAGATGGTCTGTGTGGGGCTCTATAGCCAGGCTGCCTTAGGCTAAATACTGGCTCTGCCTCTTACTAGACAGGAAGCCTAGAGCGAAGGACTTAGTTGCTTTTTGCTCTATTTAGCTCATATATACTAGTGCTTTTCCTGTAATGTTTTGACTATTGAAAAGGAAGTATATGAAATGTAATTATGACAATTCTTGACACAGCATGGGTTTATTAGTTTTTGTTGTTATTATTTTTATTCCTATTATTCATCTACTTATAGAAATACATCTTTTAGTTGCAAAGGAATAAAGAAAGAAGATCCCTGTCCACTGGAATATTTGTTGACATCCTGGCTGAATCTTTGGTACAGCTTACATTCAATCCTTTGAGGAAAAGAAGGGTGTTGGGGGGAGAGATACTTACAATTCATATAGTTTATAATATTTCTTTTGGTAGATTTTGAATAACTGACATTTATAATGGGTGTAATTTTTAAATATAGGACTGCTTTTATTATCAATATTTTATTTAAAAATAATGGCACTTTTTTCCTCTCTCTTTTGATACAGGAATAAACTGTAAAAATAGTCACTTATATTTTCCACCGGGGCAACATGTCTCACACTTAGAGTTTGGCTTGTGGCTTAAGGTTATGGCTGATACCAGGTCAGAGCACAATTCAGCTGCTGGAATACTGGGCTTAGAGAGGAGAGAGATCACTTTCAGTTTCTAGCCTGCTACAGCAAAGCACTGTGCAATTGGTAGCTTTTAACCACAGAAACCTATTGGCCAGAAGTCCCAAGTCAGGGTCACTGGGTCAGATTCTGGGACTGTGCTCCCTCTGGAGTCACCAGGAGAATCTAGGGTTTGGATTCTACAGCTTCTGTGGCCACCGATCTTCCTTGACTCATGGCTCCATCACTGTTAGCTCTGCCTCCATGGTCCCTCTCCTTCTGTCTGTAGGAAATATCCTTCTTCTCCCATATAAGAACACTTGTGATGGCATTGAGGGTCCACATATACAATCCAGGATAATTTATCCTTATCCGGGCTCTTAATTTAAATATCTGAAAAGACCCTTTTTCCTTATAAGGTAATATTTAACATTCCATGAATGATGCAATCCTCATCCAATGAGTCTAATGTCCTTATACCTAGGGGAAGAAATCCCAGAGCTTTTTCTGCACCGAATGCAAGGGGAGGAAGGGCCTCGTGAGGACACAGGGACAAAGAGATGTCTGAAAAGCAGGAAGAGAGGCTTCACAATAAACTCCCTGCTGTACCCTGTATTTGCATTTCCAGCCTTCACATCCATGGAAAAATAGACCTCTGCTGTCTAAGCCACACAGTCTGTGTTATTCTGTTATGGCAGCCCAAGCAGACTAACGTATTTGTACTGTAAAAGAGCTACTCCTGCCGGCAATGGCATGCTAACATGGGGCCCAGTTCCTCCTAGCATGAGTTTGAGTAATGACTACCCCCACCCCTCGCCTGAGGTCAGCAGAGGTGGCAACAGAAACCCGAGGGGACCCAGTGAGGGTAGTGGAGGGAGGCAAAAGCCCCTATCCACAACGGATCATGCAGCAGTTACCCTATACATCTTTGTTTACATTTCTCCCAGGTAACCAGTTCAGCTAGATCCCTGAAGCTGCTATTTCCTGAACATACACACAAAGGAGTATCTCAGTGATGCAGAATGTTCTGTATGGACAGGACTGTGAGCCACGCAGAGCTTCCTCTAAGAAAGGACTTTCTGCCCCAGGACCGGCCAATGGTCTTCATCTGTCTGCTTGTTCAGCGGTTGTCTCCGCCTCGCAGCGATCTTAGCTAAAGGCACTGTCTTACCAGGGTCAGCGCTCATCCAGTGTCTGGTGGAATAAAATAATCCCCTTGTTTAGCCCAAAGCAGGGTGGCCCTGAGGTGCCTGATTGCTGGGGTGTGGTGAGGCTGCCAGACTAGCAATGCGGTTGACCCTCTCCCTGTGTGCCAGTCGGCTTCCTCCCCTTCCTGTGCCCATGTGCTGATCCTAATGCTGTTTCCTAATGAACATCCTGTGCACCTGAATGTCTCAGGTTACTTTCCAGAGAACCTGACTTGCTTCATTCACTAACTACTGGGGCGATCTTATTAGAATAGGGAAAATTTAAAGCCTCTGCTTTATCTTAGGGGTCCAATTTTGTAGCAAAATGCGAAGTCACACTCAATATTCTGTTTCATTCAGCAATTGCCTTCTAACTGAAATTTGCATTTGTTTGTTTTTAATCTGAGTCCTAAATGTACCTAATAAATGGGGGACTTATCCCTGAAAATAGGTTCCCATGTTTTGTTGTAGCCTGCCCTGACAGGATCTAATCACTTTGATGCTTCATTTCTTTCGGTGCCATTAAGTGTTGGAGGGAGATGACAAAAGGCTACTATATATAACAGAGCGGAAAAATATTGAATTTTTCTTTCATGGGTGATAGATAGCCAGGGATAATCTTATAAGCTTTGTGCCAAAGCAACAGCCATTGTTCTTGATATTAGAGGGAAACAACACAAATGGGACAACCTCTATGTGATTTGACTGAGATTAGGCATCCATCCTGAGCAGACAGCCTATAATTCTGCAATTATATTCTGCAAGCTATGTGCAGTTGCGACACCAAGCAACACGATGTTGAGGATGCACATCACGTTAGGATCAACACTGTAAGTACGTCCTACTCTATTAATTAATTGCCTTTTGAATAGTTCCTGTAGTGTGACATGTGTTTGTTGCATTGAATCTATACATTCCATGAAACTTCTCCTTTGGTTAATGGTAGTTCTCTACTGAAGCTTGTTCTTAGAAAGGGAAGGAAAAAGAGAAGGATCTTAAAGCATTTCAATCATGAAAAATCCTCAAAAATGTTAAAGTGTTTATTTTGTTACAAACAAGAAATTAAATAATAAATTTAAATATTAAAGGGAGTTTTTACTGTTGGTTCTGTTACAGCTACATATCAGGATCAATGGCATTTCTTGTTTTAAAACACACTTTAAAATTATTTCTTTGAGAATTACTGAGAATATATTTTAGATAGTGTCATCTCACAAGAAATGATAAGCATGCAAATAGGATATGCTAATTATCTTGATTTCATTATTTAATCATATATACATATATGAAGCTATCATGTTTTATACCATAAATGCAGACAGCTTTTATTTATCAACTGAAGTAAATAAAAATATGCCCTTTTAGTCCTTTATTGCGTTTCTGTGCCCCACATTTTAAAGTCCTGAAGTCCATCATTACCCTATTTACTAAGGTATGTACATTTCTTTCATTTCCAAGTTCATTGAAATGATTACATCTATTTCCAGAGGAGGTTTGTTGCTCACATGGTGGCCTTGCTACCTTTGTTCAGCATGTAGTCCCTATTCTGTTGGTAATGTCGTTTGTTTTCACTGTGAATGACTTGTGAGAGGTAATACTCAGATGCCACACAAGAGCTTCACGGACAGAGAAGGAAAATTCTCACTGGAGTTCGTGTGTCCAGCTGTGTGGCTGCAGCCTGTACAGGACATTTAGCAACGTCGGCATCTCTGACCATCGGAGCTTCCCTTCCTCCATCCTTTCATTCAGCTTAGACCTCTGGTTAGTCCCACTGATGTTCTGAATTCCTTGACACCTTTCTAACAAATTCCCTCTTCACTCATAGCAATAAAAACAGAATCTCTTGACTGATTAAAAATGTGAAGAGTACATAAAACTATGAAATGTCACATTTCTGTAGGGAATATAAAATAGGGAACCATTATATATAAAGTGTTATAAAGATAAGGAATTTTGAACTTTGCCATTTGAAAACTATGTTATTCATTTTGTCCTTAATCATGTAATCTACTTTTAGGATATTTTCTCTTTATGTTTCTGTAATGTATTTGATCCAAGAACATATCTTCATTCTATTTCAATTTTTTAAAATTTTGGAGCAGATATGACAGATTATCATCAGAGGGAAGGGTCTTTAGTAATTCAGATTATCAGGATTGGAGGATAGGAGTTGAATCCTGGAGCAATTATGCTTCTATTCATATTCATCCATCCATTGGACAAGTATTTACTGTGAACTATGTATGCCAGATATATTGAGAGGAGGTAGTGAAATAAACAGTGAATTTCAATGTAAGATGTTACATGCCCTGAGAAATGGAAGCATGGAGTGCTCAAGAGGCTCCTGAAAGGGCTGGAGCATTTTTATTGAGAAGATGCTAGTTTGGATCTTTGAAGAATGTGTAGGAACTATTCAGGCAAAGATTGAAAGAAGAAAAAAGAACAAAACACATGGGCAAGATCACAGGAAAGAAAACTTGGTGCATTTGGAGAGACAAAGTGGGCCAGCGTGACTGGAACAGGATTTGAGGGTTCTTGTTAGGAGTTTGATAAACAAATCTGAAGAGGGTGATGGGTGCCAGAGACGGAACTATTACGCTCTATATTCAGGAGTTTTGGCTGAGCTATAAGTCCGTGATGCACTTAGGAGATGTGGGGTTAAGATGTGCATTCTAAGAAGGGTGATTACCATGTCTCTGCACACATAATGATTTGTAGGAGATCTAAAATAAAAACAGATAGAGCAATTAAAACTGTTTGAAAAGTCCAGATGTAGTGTTGGAAATGAGAACTAAGACACAGAGGCCAATACATTTGGCTTGAATGCCCAGATAATTGTTAAAGGTCAATATGACTTTTCAGTGTTCATTTTGAGCATAAGGCAGATTTCCCTCCATTCAAAAATGCTTATGTCCTTCTCAGGAGCTATTCCAGCGACTTAAAATATGGTAGTAATATTGTCTACCCTCATGTGTATCAGTCAACAGACAGTGACACATCCCAGGTTGCCTAATTCAAGACTGCTTTAGAAAAGGAATTATTTTCAGCGGTGTGTGCAGAAACCAAGAGTAGAAGGTTGTTTTATGGGGCTAGTAACAGATGCCATCACCTTTGACTTGAAGAAGCAAGGAGAGAGAATGGTTTCTGTAACCTGGAAAAATAAAACCCCGTGGAGAGGGCCCACACTGAAAGCAGGTGTGACTCTCAGTGGGGTGGAAGAAGCTGATAGTCTGAGGTCACTTCTCATGGAGGGGATTAGAGAAGAAACATTGCCACTTGTCCTTTGTCATACTGCTCTGTCTTTCCCATATACTGCCAGGGATCCCAGTTGGGTCAACCAAACAGGAGAAACAGCAAGGGGGTTCTTCAGTGTTCTCTATGCAAGGACATAGACCAGATCTCCCCTCCCCTCAAATGTTGCAGAAGACTGGAGGGTTGACTGGGAGAGAAAAAAAACAGAACAACAACAACAAAAAGCACAGGAAAAACTTAAGTGTCGTGCCTTATGAATGGTGTGAACCTCCAGGCATTTTTTCTGTATGACTCTGCTCTCATCCTTCCTTTAAAGACTGCATCTAATGGTAGTTTCACTTTGGCTTCACCTATGAGAAATGTTGATGTGGTGGGCACCTGGGCAGCCGGCTAAGCCAGCGCATGTGGTGCTCATATTACATATCAGAATGCTGGTTTGCGTTCTAACACATCTGCTTCCAATTCAGTTCCTGAAAAATTCATCCTGGGAGGCAGCAGTTGAAAATTCAAGTACTTTGTGTCTCTGCCTCCCATCTGGGGGACTCAGATGGAGTTCTAGTTGCCTGTCTACAGCCTGAGCCAGCCCTGACTGTCATGTGCACTTGGGGAGTGAACCAGTGGAAGGAAGATTTCTGTCACTGTCGCTCTCTCTCTTTTCCTCCTCCTGTTACTTTGTCTTTCAAGTAGATGAAAAATAAAAATAAATATTAAAAGATATGAAATGCTGGGGGGAGATGTGGGGTTAGTATACTGTGGGTTTCCCTGTGTTGGATCTTCCTTGGACTACCTCTCTTTCTTTAAGACCGTCTTCTCTTTGAGGTGGGTAGGCACTTTTATAACAAATAGATATAAAAAGCTCTAACTTTTATAACAGTGTATCCAAAGTAGTATGCAAATGACACTTATGTGTATTTACTTTTCCCTCAGAGTACTGCACACTAGGAAAACTTTAAAATATTTAAAGAAGCATTTGGATAAAAAATGTACACACAGACCTTTTCCCTTTATTATCGGTTATGTTTGTGCATGTGTGAATTATTTGGCATTTTTGCTTTCTACAATGTTTTGGGTTTGCAATGATGAAAAGCTTCAGCATTAGGTTTGTAAAATCCACTGCCCTCTGTTACCCTTACCCACATAAATAGAAAGTGACAATAGCAGTTTTTCTTGCTGGCAATTTCAAATCCATTATTCTGAGTAGAACTGACATTCAGGCTCTTAGTTGGTCAGTGACAAAGTAAAAGATGTGAAAATGACAGGCAGAGTAAATTTACCTAAGTAGTGGGAATTTGTGATTGTGTATTTATATTTGATAAACTGAAACTTCTTGACATTAGCATTCTCTAAATCAGAAAGACAGACTTAGGTAGTAAGGAGTTGAAGATTTCAAACTGTTTTCAGATGTGTTGTAAATGAAAATTAATAAAATTGCTTTGATAAGACAGAAAAGGGGGCTGGGTATGATCAACTGTTCCATTATTTACTTCAATGATATATGCAAAGGTAATGCATTTTTACTTTTTAAGATTGTGCTGGTTTGGAGGAGTACCATTCATCTTTTATACATAAATAACAAAGAAATGCCATGGGATCTAAAAATAGAAAAGTCCTTGAGTCAGGTGACATGATAAAATGGAATGCTCTGCATTTTCCCTGGCAAAGAGAATAAATTAGGAACAATGTAGTAGGGTAGTGGGACAAGGGGAATCCAAATGCAAAAGGTTGCATTGTATCCTTTGGGAGGTGTGAGCTGGTCAGGGGTGGATTACTGGATTACCAGACTACCATCCAACTACACCTAGTCTGTATCCAGGGAATGTGAAAGGCCAAATCCTCAGAGGGCTCCAAGTAGTGCTTGCTACTCCACGCCTCACATAAAACCCCAGTTTATCAGAGAGAGGGCCCTTGAAGGCTGTTCAGTGTGAGTCAGGAAGAGAGAAGTCTAGATAGCGCATTTTACTCAGACTCCAAACTTCAAACAGGCTCTAGAGAAGCCACCTGGTAGAAGGAAAGAAACCAAGCTGAAGTGGAGGAACAGGTTTGATGTCTCCCACCACTGATCTGAAACAGTGGTTTCAACCTGTACTGGGGGAGAGAAGTTTTAGATTGAAAATTAGATTAAAATTTTGACTTGGAATTGAGAAGTTTCTTAATCCCCAAAGTTGGATTTTATGTGCTGAATGTGGATTTGAAAATGATCTGACAGCTATGTGCTGTGTACAAACTGCTCAAATAAATTCAAATGGAGGTTGAACAGAGTGTGTGTGAGGTCAAGGTTTGTAGAAAATTGAAGCTATCTCCTGATAAGCTGATAGTAGTATTATCATAGAATTTTCTACATATCATAGAATTTGAACCACAATAGCAAAATTAGTCAACACTGTTCTTTCTGAATAATTTTATTTCTTCATCAATGTAATAAGCAGGTTGAATAATTTGGGTTGTTGAAGATAAGTATAAGCTTACATCAGTTACCTGGAGTCAGTCGCGTCTTGGTCTCCACACCTGCTGCTTTTCTCCTCTTATATTTCTGTCTTTAATCTCCAGGCCATTTTCTACTAAGACTGACTCAGCCATGATCTTGGTAGCACTGCATCCCAGTTTCTGATATAAACATCTCTGGATTAATGTGCAGTTGAAATCTGCATTATTGGGAGTTTAAAAAAAGGGGATAAACTTTAGTTTTGAAAAAGGAAGAGCAATTAAAGAAAACAGCAATTGTAAGGAGAATATCTATGCAACTGGAAAGCAATGATTAATTCAGTGGGTAATGCTCAATTTCCTCATAGTTGCAAAGAGGGGTTAAAATGTGGGGGACACCTGCAAAAGATAATAGAGTTAGGCAAAATGAGGAGTTTTTCCTCTTGAAGAAGTTTTTCTGTTTTTCCAGGGAGAGAGAGAGAGAGAGAGGAAGAGAGAAGAAATAGAGGAGAAATACAGGATTGATAGGGAAAGCAAACAATAAAGGGAAAATTTCAAGAATGTTGTAGATGCAACTTAAGAGGGTAAAAATGAAATTCTTTTGCTTTGTGAATTTGGTGAGTTTTATGCATGGAATTATGCCATTTTTTGATAAATTGCTACAAAATTTGAACCAAAGCACTTCCTATGCTGCTTAAATTTTAATCATGTATTTTCTGTATGCATTTTAAACTTAAATGCATAAGAAATGCATTTTAAGTTTAAAGTTGTTGGGGGCTGGACAGAATACTACTTTTGCTCTAGTGATTCCAAGAGTATACTTCAAGAGTATAAGGGCCTAGAATAACTCAAATGTGCAGAGGAGGGGAGAGTAGGATGCTGCACAGATTCAGTTAGCTTTTCTAACAAATGGATATAGGCTCTGTGTGAACAATGGTGAGAGAATATGCCTTGTTTGGCATTCCAGAGACAAAGAGATATTTGCACTCACTCCTGTTCTTCCCTATGAACAAACCAGTGGGTTTCACAAGAAAAGGTGGTATGCAAGACTGAGAAGGTCTTATGATCTTGTATTGCGGAAGAGAAGCAACCAACACTCTGGACAAGGCTCTGTGGGGCTTCTCCTCTTATGATATTAAAGTCCTCAGCCTCTGGAGAGTGAAGCAACTCTTGTGACCTTCAGAGACCAAGTGAGTTTCCATTTACATATAAAGCCAAAAAATGTTATTTCTGAAAAAGGGCTAGGGGTGGGGGGAGAGTCAACTGGTCTTGATCAAAATGAAAAACTTTTGCCTTGAAAAAGATATTGTTAAGAGAATGAAGTGACAAACAACACAATATATAAAAACATTGGTAAGTAAACTCATAACCAGAATATGTAAAAGATAAAATACTGGGGCCAGTATTATGGCCTAGCAGGTTAAGCTGCCACCTGTGATAATTGCATCCCACACGGTCAACCAGTTCCTGTGCTAACTGCTCCACTTCAGATCCAGCTGTCTGCTGATGGCCTGGGAAAAGCAGTGGAGGATGGCCCAAGTGTTTGGGCCTCTGTGGCTTACATGGGAGACCTGGAAGAAGTTCCTGGCTGCTGGCTTCAGCCTGACTTTGCATTGGCTGTTGCAGCTGTCTGGGGGCATGAACCAGCAAATAGAAGATTCTCTCTCTCTCTCTCTCTCTCTCTCTCTCTCTCTCTCTCTCTTTCTCTTCCCTCCTTCCATGACTCTGACTTTCAGGCAAATAAATAAATCTTTTAAAAAAATGCTTAGAATCAGAATATACAAAGAACACTTAAAACCCAAAAGTAAGAAAATAAAACATATTTTAAAAACATGTTTGAAAGGTTTAAATGCATACTTCGAGGAAGACATATGTAAAGAAAATGTAGAAATTAAAAGATGCCCATCAGGGGATGGCATGGTTGGTTTGGTTGGTAAAGCTGCTGCTTCCTATGCTTGCAACCCATATGGGTGCTGGTTCATGTCTCAGTGGCTCCACTCTGATCCAGTTTTGTGCTAATAACCTGGGAAAAGTAGCAGATGGCCCAAGTGTTGAACCCCTGCCACCCATGTGGGAGATCTACATGAAGCTCAGCCTGGCCCAGTGTTGGCCATTGCAGTCATGTGGGAGTAAACCAACATAGGGAAGATTTCTTTCTCTCTGTCTGTCTCTCTACATAACTCCACTTTCCAATAAATAAATAAATAAATAAATAAATCTTTTAAGAAAAAGATGCTCAGTTTATCTCTAAATAAATTAAAATTAAAACAATGAGATGCCACTATACATTTTTTTTACAAGAAAAATCCAGAAATTTGACAACACAAAAAAGGGGTAGCATTTTGTGATTTTACCATTTAGAAGATGGTTTTGCTGCTTTCTATAAAGTTAAAGAGAGGCATATACTTGTGGTTCTCAGTTCCTCATGTAAGAAGCTTGAGAGCCATCATTCCTTCCCAACTACATGCAAAACAGGGAAATCAGCAACTCTCGTTGGATCTCTAAGAGAGGAGAGGATATGGGACAAACTCCAACTCCAACACTGCAGAGACGAACAGGAAAGTGCTGGAATCCCTGGCTTGTGCAGAGCAGACTCAGGAGTGGGAAGCCACTGATGGAACCTGTGCTAGGGTAGAAAAACCTAGACTGTAATTAATACATTGCTAGACAGTGTGAGCAACTCTGAGAGTTAAAAACTCTAGGGAGACCCGTCATAGAGGGGCTACCACAGTCATGAGATATTTGTCTGCAGATGCTCAGCCAAGTGCTTGCAGTGCAGAGTGAAGAAAAATTTCCTCATGTATTCAGATGGGAATGGGGAAAGGAGCATCTATAAAAGACACCAGAGCATTGTATTCTGAGCAAGGTTTTCCCTAAGAAGAAACTCAATGGAGCCTAAGCTGTTGGGGGATTGTCAGCATTACTGATCAAGGATAATGGAAATGTCCAATTCCATCTGACTGTACTCAATCCATCACATTACAAAAAGCCTATTTATAGTAGTTTCTTTTACCTGCTAATCACATCTGACAATCAAATAATTATGTGATGTATTAAAAGAAAAATAGTAAGTTGCAGAGGCAGACATTACTAGAACCAGACATGAAAGGGATATCGACTTATTAAACTAGGAATTTAGAATAACTAGAATAATATTACTAAGGGCTGCAATGAATTAGGCAGATATCATGAAAGAGAACATGGGTAATGTTAGCAGATGGAAATTCTAAGAAGAACTTAAAAGAAATGATAGAGATCAAAACTCTGTAACAGAAATGAAAAACACCTTATCAGGGCTTATTAATAAACAGGGCACATTTGGAAAGAATCTCTGAGCTTGAGGAGATATCAATAGAAACTTCAAAATCTGAAACACATATCCAAAGGCTGTGGTATAATTATAAAAGCTGCAACATATAGATACAAAGGGAATACTAGAAGAAGAGAGAGAGAACAGAAGGAATAATAAAAATGGTTAACAATTTTTCGAAATTAATGTGAAACACCAAATCCCAGATCCAGGATGCTCAGAGAACACCAATCATAATAAATTCAAAAACAGAAAAATCTGATCTAATCTTTTCAAATTACAGAAAATTAAGGATATAGAAAAATATTAAATGAGGCACAGTGGAAAAACTCCTATATACAAAGGATCAAGGATCCAAATCATATCAGATTCACACCAGAAATGAGATAAGCTAGAAGGGAGTGGAGTATGATATTCAAGTGTTGAGAGAAT
The DNA here is from genome assembly GCA_949820135.1 of Sylvilagus floridanus. Lineage (NCBI taxonomy): Eukaryota > Metazoa > Chordata > Mammalia > Lagomorpha > Leporidae > Sylvilagus > Sylvilagus floridanus. Next base: position 23,685,483 of record OX463246.1, on the reverse strand, counting down.
AACCTCACAGACTTAGAATTTTGAGCCCTGGGAAATTAACATAAGTCAGAATTGAAGGAGAATTAAAGATTTGCTAAATGAATCTAAAATTGAGGGCATTTGTAGCCAGCAGATATGTCTTATAAGCAAAATTAAAAGAAGCTTTTATAAAAGAATCAAAATTATATAGGTAAAAACTCAAATCTACATAAAGAAAGGAAAAATACTGAAGAAGAGGTAAGTGCAATTAAAATAAAATGAATTTTCTCATTTTTAATTGATCTAAATGATAGTAGTTTATCCAAAATAATAATAGAAAGCATGTATTTGACTGCCTAACCAAATATGTATGCTACGTACACTTATGTGAAAGTGATGAGAAGCAAGAATTATGATTATTTTGTTATTATAAGGTATATGCACTACCCCTGAAATGGTATAATATTATCTGACAGTGGTCTTGGTTATTTGTAAATATATATTGCAAAGTATAGGGAAATCATTAACAAAATGAAAAACAAAACATAATTAATAAGTAAAAAAGTAGAGAAAATGGAATCTTATAAAATGCTCATTTAAACTACAAAAGGCAGAACAGGAGTTGAGGACAAAAATAGAACAAATACAACAAATAGAAAATAAACATGGCAGATAATGATTAAACTATGTCAATAATTACTTTGACACACTTAGTACAGATACACTCAGATTGAAAGTAAATAGGTGGACAAAAATACTGCACTGACGTTAATCAGAATAAGGTGGTGACTTATGTTAATTTCAGACAGAGTAGATTTCAAGGCAAGGAAAGTTATCAGGAATTAAAAACAGGCATTAAAATGACAAAGGAGACGATTTTCAAAAAGAGTAACAGTCCTTAATGTGTGTGTAACAGAGCATTAAGCCACAGGAGGCAAGGACTAACAGAAATACAGAAAGAAATGGATGAATGCATTATCATGGTTGGAGACTTCCATACCACTCTATCAGAAATGGATGGATTCATCAGGCAGAAAATCAATAAGTACATAGTTGAATTGAACAACGTTATCAGTCAACTGGATAAAATCAACTCAACCCATCCAATAACAGCGAAATACACATTATTCTCAAGTCCTCATAAAACATTCACCAAGACAGATTGCATTAGGGGCCCTGAAATAGATCTGAACAAATTAAAAATAAAAGAAGTCATACAAAAGCTGTTCTCAGACCAAAACGGAACTAAATTAGTACTCAATCATATAGAAATAACTGGAAAAGATGTTATGTAATTCAAATATGTGGAGATTAAATAGTATACTTTTAAATAATACATTTTTCAAAGAAGAAATCTTCAAAAGAAAGTAGTAAATATTTTGAATTCCATGAAATGAAAACAAAATTTATGAAAATTTATGCAATACAGCAAACTCAGGGATTAGGAAGAAGTTTATACATTGAATGCTTATATCAGGAAAGAAGAAAGATAAAAAAATCAGTAACTGAAATTTCCATTTTATAAAACTAGAGAAAATTATATATTAAATAAACAGTAGGAAAGAAATAAAAAGAATTAGAGTAGAAATTAGTAAAATTGAACATGGTAAATTAATAGAGCAAAAATCAGTACAGCTAAAGCAAAGATCAACAAAACTAAAAAAAGGATACAAGTTACTAATATCAGAAATAAAGAGTCCATCATTACAGATCCTACAGACACCAATAGGGTAATAAAGGGGTACTATGGAAAACTATTCTCAAAAATTTGGTTTCAGATGAAATTCCTTAAAAGATACAACTTTCCAGCACATACAATAAGAAATAGACAACTTGAATAGATCTGGATCTATGAAATAAATTGAATAAATAAATAATAAATTTCCAAAGCAAACAGAATCAGGGCCAGAAGAGTTTACTGCTTAAATTCTATTAAACATGTAAGGAAGAAATTATAGCTAATCCTCTACAATCTCTCCCAAATGGTAGAATCAGAAGGCATATATTCTAACTCATTCCATGAGATTAGCACTATCTTTATACCAAAACAAATCATAGATATTACAAAAAAATTGTTGTCTTATATAATTCCTTTACAAAACTGCAAATATCTTCAACAAAATATTAGCAAATTGAATCCAACAATGTATAAAAAGTTATACACCAAGATCATATGGGATTCATTTCAGCTAGTTCAATACTGAGAAACAATTTAGTCCATTTTATCAACAGGAGAAAAAAATTGCTTGATCATATCAATAGATGCAGAAAAGGGGCTTGTGCTGTGGTGTAGTGGGTAAAGTCACCGCCTGCAGGGTTGGCATCCCAATATGGGTGCCAGTTCGAGACCCAGCTACTACACTTCTGATCCAGCTCTCTGCTATGGCCTAAAAAGGAAGCTGAAGATGGCCCAAGCCCTGCACCCACATAGAATACTCAGAGGAAGCTCCTGGTTCCTGGCTTCTGATTGGCACAGCTCCTGCTGTTGTGGCCATCTGGGGAGTGAACCAGTGCATGGAAAACTGGTGTGTCTCTTTCTCTGCCTCTGCCTCTCTGTATCTCTGCCTTACAAATAATAAATAAATAAATTTTTAAAAAATATATGCAGAAAAAACATTTCAAAAAAATCTAACAGTCATACAATGATTTCCTCAATTTGAAAAAGAATATGTATAAGCAACCCACCTTGACATCTTGCTGAGTGATGAGAAGTTGAGTTTCAAGATCAAGAACAAGGCAAGGATAACCCTGGTTAATACTTTTCAATACCATAGTAGACAAATGCATAAGACCAGAAATGGAAATAAAATGCAAAGAAAATTAAAATAATTAAAAAATCCATGAAAATCACATGGGACTTCAGATTACAATATTAATATATACAAGTCAATTATTATTATTATTATTATTATTATTATTATTTTTGACAAGCAGAGTGGACAGTGAGAGAGAGATAGAGAGAGAGAAAGGTCTTCCTTTGCCGTTGGTTCACCCTCCAATGGCCGCCACAGCTGGCACGCTGTGGCCGGCGCACCACGCTGATCCAAAGGCAGGAGCCAGTTGCTTCTCCTGGTCTCCAATGGGGTGCAGGGCCCAAGCACTTGGGCCATCCTCCACTACACTCCCGGGCCACAGCAGAGAGTTGGCCTGGAAGAGGGGCAACTGGGACAGAATCCCGCGCCCCGACCGGGGCTAGAACCCTGTGTGCCGGCGCAGCAAGGTGGAAGGATTAGCCTGTTGAGCCACGGCGCCGGCCACAAGTCAATTATTTTTATGTAGTGGCAATGAACAAGTAAACTTCAAAATGCAAATCACAGTCCATTTACATCAGCACCCCCAAAATTAAAAAGTTAGGTAAAAATGTAACAAGTAGTACAAGGCATATATGGGGAAAACCACAAAAATCTGACAAACTAAAGCAAATAAGAAAAAAATAACTAAATAGTCCATGTACATGAATACAAAATGTAATGTTAAGATATCAGTTCTTCCCAACTTGATCTATATATTCAATTCAATCCTAGTTTAAATCCCAGAAAGTTAATTTTTTTTATTTAGACAAACTAATTCTAAAGTTTATATGAAAATGTAAAGACCCCAAATGATCAAAATGATATTGAAAGGGAAGAATTGAGTTGGAGAACTGACACTACTCAACTTTCAGATGTGTTTTAGAGTTTTAAAGCAGTAGTACTAAAGATCACCAGTGAGAAAATAAACAAACCAGTCAATGGAACAAAAAAGAGAATCCAGAAATGGACCCACATAAAGATAGTCAACTAATTCTGACAATGAAGCAAAAATACTCTTTTCAATATATGATGTTGGAACAACTGGACATCCATATGCAAAAACAATTGGATCTAGAAGTACACCTTAAACATTGTATGAAAATTAACTCACAACTAATCACAAATGTTAGTCACAAAGCTATCATCTTCCTAGGAGACAGCATCAATGCATTATCTACAAAAGAAATAATTGATAATCTGGACTTAATTTAAAATGAAAAACTTCTGCTCTGCCAAATATAATGTCAAGAGAGTGAGAAACAAATCACAGACTGGGAGAAAAATATTTTCTAAAAACATGCAGGAACTCTGTCCTTAATGTGTTGTACTATGCAAATTAATGGTAAACTAGTCTTCAAATAGTACTTTATACTTTGTGTGTCTGTGTGAGTGCAAACTGTTGAAATCTTTACTTAGTATATACTAAGTTGATCTCTAAATAAAGATAATTAAAAATAAATCTTAATGAAGAACGGGATGGGAGAGGGAATAGTAGATGGGATGGTTTGTGGGTGGGAGGGTGGTTATGGGGGGAAAACCTCTACAATCCAAAAGTTGTACTTTATTTTATACAAATAAATTTATATTTGTTAAACAAAAGTTTAAAAAACGTATCTGATAAAGGACTCATTCAAAAAATACTAAGAACTCTTCAAACCCCACAATGAGAAAATAATTTAGTTAAAAATTGGACAAAATACCTTAACAGACACTTTATTGAAGAAGAAATACATATGTAAAATAAGCATATGGAAAGATTGTTCACTCACGCTATCAGGAGAGTTCAAATTACATTTATATACTTCTACATACCTAATGTCTAAAATCTGGATCACTGACAACATCAAATGCTGGGAAATGTGTGGAGAAACATCTTATTCATTGCCAAAGGGAAAATGGTACAGTTTTAAAGACAGTTTGTGGGGCTGATGCTGTGGTACAGTGGATAAAGCTGCTGCCTGCAGCACCAGCATCTCATACGGGGGCTGGCTGGAGTCCTGGCTGTGCCTCTTCCAATCCAGCTCCCTGCTGATGTGCCTGAGAAAACAGCAGAAGATGGTCCAAGAGCTATGGCTCTTGCACCCACATAGGAGACCCAGATGGAGCTCCAGTTTCAAGGCTTCAGATGGGCCCAGCTCCAGTCTTTGCAGCCATTTGGGGGGGTGAACCAGTGCATGGATTATTTATTTATTTATTTATTTATTGGACAGGTAGAGTTATAGACAGTGAGAGAGAGACAGAGAGAAAGGTCTTCCTTCCGTTGGTTCACTCCCCAAATGGCCACTACGGCTGGTGCTGTGCCGATCCGAAGCCAGGAGCCAGGTGCTTCCTCCTGGTCTCCCATGCGGTGCAGGGGCCTAAGCACCCGGGCCATCCTCCACTGCTATCCTGGGCCACAGCAGAGAGCTGGAGTTGAAGAAGAGCAACCTAGACTAGAACCTGGCGCCCATATGGGATGCCAGCACCACAGGTGGAGGATTAACCTAGTGAGCCACGGCGCTGACCCCTGGAAGATTTCTTTCTCTGTCTCTCTGTACCTCTACCTTTCAAATAAATAAAGAAATCTTTTTAAAAAAGGACAGTTTGCCAGTTTTGTACAAAGCCAAACAAACTCTTCCCACACAACTAAGCAATTGGTGCTATTTACTCATATGAGTTAAAAATTCATGCTCACAAAGAAACTTGCACATGATTGTTTATGGCAATTCTATTTATAATTACAGAAACTTAGAAGAAAAAAGATGTGCTTCAGTAGATGACTTGTGAAATAAACTAGTATATCTGGAAATGATACTCTATTTATCACTAAAAACACAGAGCTATCATGTTGTGAAAACACATGGAAGTGTCTTGAATGTACATTACTGTGAAAGACATCAGTCTGACCCCATACTGTATAATTCAACTATATTAAATTCTGAAATAGGTAAAACTATAGAGACCATGAGCATTTCAGTGATTGCCAGTGATTTAGATGGGAGAGAAGGGTTAATTAGTAGAGCACAGAGAATTTTTGGGGTAGTGAAAATGATCCATGTGATTCCATAAGAGAAGATAAATGTTATTATATATTTGTCTAACTCCATATAATGTACAACACCAAGAGTGAGCCCTAATGTAAACTATGGTATTTTGATGCTAATGATTTGTCAGTAGAGGTTTATCAATGGTAACGTATGTATTGCTCTGGGGGGATGTTGATAATGGGGAAGCTATGTAGGCAGTATATTGGAAATCAGCATCTTACCTTCTCTAAGCTTTGTGATGAACCTGAAACTGTTCTAAAGACTATATTCTTCAAAATTTAAAATAGGTAAATTTGACATATCATGATATAATCACACTCTTTGGGTATTTATCCAAGTAAGTTGAAAACATATTTATACAAAACAGGCACATAAATATTTATAGCCGTTTTATTCATAATTGCCCCACACTGAAGCAGCAGATGTTTTTCGACAGGTGAATGAATAAACAAGCTGTTGTATATATCTACAGAGTGGTACAGATGAGAGGATGGAACTAAGGTAAATATGAAAGTAATTTTCTTTGTTTTTTAATGATCCTTAAACTTTTCTTTCTAAAAATTTTTATTAATATAAAGATAACAGATTTTATGGTTACAATTCTAAGATAACCATACTTTTCTCCTTTCCTCCATCCCTCAAAATATCTTCCCTCTTTCTTTTTCCCTTTAATTTTTGTTGTATTTCATATATAGAGGTTTTTTAAAGATACTATTTAATTATTTGAAAAGTAGAGTTAGAGACAATGAGAGGGAGAGATAGAAAGGTATTCCTTCCGTTGGTTCACTCCCCAAATGGCTGCAACGGCCAGAGCTGTGCTAGTATAAAGCCAGGACTAGAACTGGCACCCATATAGGAAACCAGCGCCTCAGGTGGCTGATTAACGCATTGCACCACGGTGCTGGTCCCCATATACACAGTTTTTGAAAGCATAATACTTCCCACCATACCTTCCCCCTCCCCCTCCCTTGCTCCCACCATCTCTGCTTTCTGTTTTCTTATTTTTCTTTTAATTTTTACAACGACATACTTCCAATTTTCTTTATAACCACAAGCTTAACCCTCGACTAAATAAAGATTTCAACAAGTAGTAAGTAGCAAAATCATTGTTCTTCAAGAGTATAGATAAGGGATGTAAACAATAATCAAATCTCAAATGTCAATTTTGCTCACATTATATTTTTGGTCCTCTACTAGTTAGTTACCACAGATCAGGGATAACACATGGTATTTGTCTTTTTGGGATTGGCTTATTTCACTAAGCATAATGTCCTTCAATTGCATCCATTTTGTTGTGAAAGACAGGATTTCATCCTTTTATTGTAATATTCCATCATGCATGTGTACCACAATTTCTTTATCCAGGTATCAGCTGATGAAGATCTGGGTTGATTCCATATCTTAGCTATTTTGAGTTGATGTGCTATAAACATGGGGTACAGATAATTCTTTCACATGTTGGTTTCATTTCCTTTGGGAAAATTCCCAGGAATGGGATGGTTGGGTCACATGATAGATCTATTTTCAGGTTTCTGAGGAATCTCCATATTGTCTTCCACAATGGTTGTACTGGTTTACATTTCCACAGAGTATTAGGATAACTTTCCCCTAATATCCTTGCCAGCATTTGTGAATTTTAATTTTTAGAAGATAGCCATTATAACTGGGGTATATAGATTTTCCTCATTCATTATGATGCTGGCTTTGAGTTTGTCATATATTAACTTGATTGTTGAGGAGATATGTTCCTTCTATACAAAATTTGCTTAATGTTTTTATTGTGAAAGGATGTTGTATTTTATAAAATGCTCTCTCTGCATCTACTTAGATGGTCACATGGTTTTTATTCTTCATTCTGTTATTGTGATGTGTCACATTTATTGATTTGCATATATTGAACCATTCCTGCATACCAGGGCTAAATCCCAGTTGGTCCAGGTGAGTGATCTTTCTGATGATGTATTGGATTCAATTAGCTGTCAATTTATTGAGGATTTTTACCAACTATATTCATCAGGGACATTGATCTATAGTTCTTTCTTTATTGTATCTTTTTCTGGTTTTGGAATTAAGGTGATGCTGATCTCATAGATGGAGTTTCAGAGGATTCCCTACCTTTCAAACTTTTTGAATAGTTTGAGAAGAATTGGAATTGGTTCTTCCTTAACAGTTTGGTAGAATGCAGAAGTAATGTCATTTGGTCCTGGGCTTTTGATTCTTGGGAGGGTCTTTATTACTGATTCAGTATCCATCTTGGTTATTGATCTATTTAGATTTTCTAAATCCTCATGACTCAGTTTTGGTAGATCGTATATGTCCAGAAATCTATCCATTTCTTCTAGGTTTTCCATTTTGATGGCATATATCTGTGTGTAGTGATTCCTTTTGATGCTTTTTATTTCTGTGGAATCCTTCATGACATCTCCTTTTTCATCTCTGATTTTATTAGTTTGGGTCTCTTTTTCTCTTTTGTTTAGTTGGGACAATTTTGTATTAATTTTGCTTTTTTAAAAAATTAGCACTTCATTTCATTGATGTTTTGTCTCTTTTTTAGTTTCAATTTTGTTTACTTTTCAGATTTTTATTATTTCTTTCCTCCCATGTTAAAAACAAATTCATGAATAAAAATTACATTTCTTTCTAAATAGCTAGAGGAGAGCACCAAAGAACAGCAAAGCAACAGAAATCGTGTACAGCACAGAAACTCAAGATATCCACATAAAGAAGGCTAGGAAAGGAAGAACTTTGTCCTATCATCTCTCCACTAGTCAGGATCAACCAAGAGCCACGGGAGACAGCTTCCTTTGGGGAAGTAGTAAGCAAGAGGATCCTAGCAGCCCCTTCATCTACAGACACTTCTGTGTCCACCAATGGAGACCCTCTCTGATCCCACAAAATCTGAATCCAACTAAAATAGTTGAGCTACTCCTACAGGAGGAGACAATGCTGTGCCCACCCACTGTGGTTCATGATGCTGTGCATTATCTTATAACTGAAGCTTTTACTCTGGGGTATGTTAGTCATTGCACCCCTCCATTACTCGAGCTCACTTGCCACCATACCACGGCAACTTGTAGTGAGCCACCCCTAGTCTGAGTTGTTGCTATGCCTTGCTTCCTAGAACCCAAGCAATCATAGAGTTGCATCATCCTTCTGTTCCAGTCACTGGGGCACCCTCTCATCAGAGCTAAGCTGAAGTGGTTTGTTATCCATCAGGAACCTGAAACATTGAACCACTGGGGTTGTCGTATGTGAGAGCCATGGTCCTGGCAGCATCTTGATTCCAGGGAATTCAGGCCTCTTTCATACCAGAATAGTCACACTTACCTGTCACAACTGATTCACTGAATCACCTCCAGAGATCTACTTCTCTCTCTCTCTCCTTCTCTCTCTCTGTCTCTCTCTCTCTCTCCTCCTTCTCTTTGCCTTTTAAATAAATAAATAGATAAATAAATAAATAAATCTTTTAAAAATATCCAACTATTGTTTCCTATGGGAGATGCAGTTAAGTTTTCAGGACACAGGTTGGTTGAAAGTGAAAGGATAGAAAAAGATATTCCATAATTTTATGAATTTCATACATATATGCATTCATTAGATTGACTCTACACTAAGTAAAGAGTTCAACAAATAGTAATATGAAAAAAATACACTGTTCTTCATAGTAGAGATAAGAACTGTAAACAATCATCAAATCTCAAAATGCCAATTTTGCTTCGATATGTTACATTTTTGTACTCTATTAGTTACCACAGATCAGGGAAAATGTATGGGAATTGTCTTTTTGGGAATGTCTTATTTCACCGAGTTTAATGATTTCCAGTTGTATGCATATTGTTTCAAAAGACAGGATTTCATTCTTTTTTATAGCTGAGTAATATTCCATACTCTGTATATACTGCAATTTCTTTTTACAGTCATCAGCTGATGGACATCTAGGTTGGTTTCATATCTTAGCTATTGTGAATTGAGCTGCAATAAACATGAGAGTACAGATAACTCTATTTTTTAAGATTTATTTATTTTATTTGAAAGGCAGAGTCACAGACAGGCAGAGAATGAGACACAGAGGTCTTCCATCTTCCCAAATGGCTGCAACAATCAGAGCAAGGACAATCCAAAGCCAGGAACCAGGAGCTTCTTCCGGGTCTCACATGTGGGTCTAGGGCCCAAGAACTAGATCCGTTTTCTACTGCTTTCCCAGGCCATAGCAGAGAGCTGTATTGTAGGTGGAGCAGCTGGGACTTGAACCAGCACTCCTATGGGATGCAGGCACTGCAGGCGGTGGCTTTACCTGCTATGCCACAATGCTAGCCCCCAGATAACTCTCACATACGGATTTCATTTCTTTTTGGTAAATTCCCAGTAGTAGGATTGTTGAGTCATATGGTATACTTATTTTCAGCTTTCTGAGATATTTCCATACTCTCTTCCACAATGCTCATACTAGTTTACATTCCCACCAAGGGTGGATTAAGGTACTCCCCCCCCCCATCCTATTCAGCATTTATTGTCTGTTGATTTCTATGTGAGAGCCATTCTAAATGGGGGTGCGGAGGGGGTGAGGTGAAACCTCATTATGGTTTTGATTTGCATTTGTCTGATGGCTAGTGATCCTGGGTATTTTTTCATGTCTGTTGGTCATTTGAATTTCCTCTCTTGAAAATGCCTCCTGAAGTCCTTTTCCTATTTCTTAGCTGAACTGTTTGTTTTGTTGTTGTTGAGTTTCTTGAACTCTTTATAGATTGTGCGTATTAATCCTTTATCAGTTGCCTAGTTTGCAAATATTTTCTCCCATTCTGTGGGTTGCCTCTTCCCTTTGCTGAGTGTTTCCTTTGCATCACAGAAACTTCTCAGGTTGATGTAATCCCATTTGTCAATTTTGGCTTTGATAGCCTGTGCTTCTGGGATCTTTTCCAAGAAGTCTTTGCCTATGCCAATGTTTTGCAGAGCTTTCCCAATGTTCTTCTATAGTAATTTGATGGTATCAGGTTGTAGATTTAGATCCTTGATCCATTGTTGCGTTGATTTTTGTGTAAGGTGTAAGGTCTTGTTTCATACTACTGCATATGGAGGTCTAATTTTCCCAGCACTATTTGTTGAAGAGACTGTCCTTTCTTCAGGGATTGATTTTCCAGCATTGTTTTGTTAAGATTGCTTTAGCTATTTTTTGGGAGGGTGTCTCTTCAAAATTGATCAATGCCCAGGGTTAGGCCACAGTGGGTGCAATACTCACCCACACTGCCACCTGAACCACAGAAAAAAATCTGTTCAGTCCTCAGTGTGAGCATGGATCCCTCTGCAATGGCCTCTCTCAGGCAGTCAGGGAGCTCTGAGCCCTGGCACCAGACACAGTGATTGCCCAGAGACCCAGTTACACCTCATGCCCTATCATGCAGTCATAGAGTTTCCACAGTGACAGCATACAAGTCTCCCACAGCCATGGGGTGCAGAGTATCTGCTTCTTCCCACTAGCCTTTCCCATCCACAGAGGGAGCAGACTTTCCCAGAACCAGCTGCTGGAGCCTGTGATATGTTGAGGATGTGGGCACTCACAGTCCTATGTGGATGCCCTAGCCTCCTGTCAATCCTCCCAGCCAGACTCAAAGTCAGTGGGGAAAGTAGAATTTTCCCTCTGGTAAAATTCCCAGATCACATGCATGCACCAGTACCACCTCGGCCTCTATTTGTGTCAAAATGCTGTCTTATCCCTGCCAGTTGCCAGGCATCCTTGTGTGTGAATGGGGAGAAAGAAATGTGCTTTTCTTTTGTTGTATTAGGTGGGTACCCTGTCCCCTCCGTTGGTCTCCAGGCCAGACTCAAAGGCAGTGTGGTCTGCACGGCTCTCCCTCAGGTAGTATTACCAGTGGCACGGGCTGTGGCAGTCTTCTCTCACCTCGCTCTCCAAAGCTGGTATCTCCTCCAGTTTCTCCACTTGCTGCTTCACATCCGTGCCTTCCACACTGCTCCATGGTGTCCTTCGTCCTTCTGTGGAATTCCCATTGCAAACCACGCTCCAACTTTCCCCTGGGAATGTGCTTTCTACTTTTCTTCTGCTACGTTTTCCCTCATATAGAACAATACATTTTTTCCCCATTCAGCCATCTTGAAATCCAAGATGGGTTCAGTTTGAATAATGACTTCAATAACAGGAAAAAAGAGAAATTGAGTAGTCCACAGAAGCCTTGTAGGTTTTATTTTTATTTTTTAGTAGATCTGCTGTGCTTCCTGACACTTTGTCCTAAGTGGTATGTGGCAGTCAGTTGTTAATGCAGTGTCATAGTCATCAAAACAGTTCACAGTTTTCTTCTCATGGAGGACAAAATAATCTATTTTTCTTAGGATTCTTTTGAAGAAGTCCAGTGATGAAATCCCTTAATCTCTGTTGACACCTTGATTCACTGTTGAAACACAAAATCATACAATTCTCTTTCCCAATATCTGGATTCCACAAAGTGCACAAATATCAGAGTGCACAGATATGCCAAATGGTAAGATGGAATTTGATATATTCGGGATCTACAGCAACAACACAATTGGTTCTTTAGACGTTTTGGACAGTTTTTCAGACTTTGCT